>BSBK01001835.1:997500-1472500 GCA_027943335.1 Chamaecyparis obtusa | reverse complement strand
ACTAAAATGCTAACAAAAAATCACTTCGACTTTATCTTTTGGAAAACCAAATGAATCCATTTGACAAACCTATCTATGTAGTAAGGTACTACTAATAAAAATCTTTCCAATGATTATAATGTTGATAGATATTAATTTTATTATGACATTATATTTTTAGTTTTACTAAACATAAATATTTCACTGTATCTCTATCTCTATGTTTGACACTTATGGAAAAATAGTAAATGGGAGAAAATAAATTTTAAAAAATATCTATGCCCTAGGTATTGAAGTTCTCTTTCTATAAAATAAAATAAAAATGAAATTGGACAAATATACGACAAGTTATAAGCTATGTAGTCAAGGTATGTCAAAATTATAGTTTAGTCAACTTCAAACGTTAATAAAATATGAAATAATCATGATAATGTCATCAAACCCATTGCATGCCCTCTGTATGGATGTTAAAAAACTAAATTTGAAAGAATCACATTGATATCTATTTTAATAAAAAAGTTATGCTCTATGAAAATAATGTAACTCTTTGAAAATGATGGTTTCAGCAACTTACCAGTTTTTGTGGGAGAAAGAAAAAACCATTCAAATCCATTTAAAAATAAAAATAAAAAATATATTTAGAATCTAGACAGAAAATGCTAAAAGACTCTAATTTACTTCATCTTCTTATTTCAAACAAGTTAACAACAATGTGCATTTGAATGTGAAAGTTTTTTCAAAATGTAAAGTTTAGTGTCTATTCAAGCAAAAAAGTGTAACCCACTATTGTGGGTTCACCCTTGATTCTATGTACTAGGCAGATGTAGTGGCTGGGTACCTATGCATTCCGGTGAGATGGATCATTTACCATATGGACACTCTTTTCTTTCCTATTTTTTGGACCCACTCTTACAGCTTTGATTTATCAACTCTTCAAGCTTTTGGTGTTTTTATGCCATCTGTATTTTTAAGTTCAAGTGTTTTCCTTTATTTGTCTCCTTATTCTAGTAGTGTCATTTGAGAGTACCCATGCAGATTATAGTATTTTGTATCTTTGACATCAATTGTTTGCCTTTGTTTGCCTCCTGATTCGAGTAGTGTCATTTGAGGGCACTCATGCAAATTACATTCTTCTCTACCTGGTCATATTTTAGTGGAGAATCTTCAAATCAGCAATTACTTCTTGACAACGTTTGCAAATTCTTGCTTTAGTGATGTTCTACATGTTCATCCTTGTTCCTAGTTTTGGAACATTCCTAGTTTTGGAGGCTTCTTCAGTCCTTCAGACTAGTCTTTGTCTATTTTTGGAGTAGAGTTTTTCCCATTTGGTTTTCTCTATTTATCCACTTTATAGAGACTCTCATTTGTACTTGGGTACCTGAACAGGCCTTTTGTTGTCGAGACCCATTTTCTTTTAGTAGTTCTTTCTAGATTTTTAGCTTCTCCTAAAGTTCATCTTAAGGGGGGTGTTAGAATAATAAAGTGTTTACTGATTAATTAAATCATGTCTGATTTAGTTACTAAGTCACTTATTACCTCTTTCTACTTAAGCTAAACTTTAGACATATAATAATTAATTGCTTTATTAATTATTATTGTGCAACCTAGGTTTTACCCTTTTAAGGTTTTAGATCTCCTTTTATAATGATTGATCTCTTTTGTATTCTTAACAGATTGTAATTGAGAAATATTCATTTTATTAAATTGCAACTTTTATTTTTGCACATCAAGAATGTCTCCTCTTTCATGGATCCATGCGTTCAGGCCTCTCTAGCTTCTTGCTTCTCTCTTTTTTTGTGACAGGTGTTCTTGGGAGCTGTGGGTTATTTACTCATCAACTCCAATAGGGAATATTTTAAAGATTTAATATCATTATTTGATCATCAAAGACTTAGTGTTTTATTTTGCGTGAGATTTCTATATGAATATTTTATAGCCAACTTGGACTTTGGAAAATAAATTAAATGTTGTATACATCTGAGACTTATGGGGTGATTTTGTTTGTTGGGGTATTTATTATTTTATTTAATGCTGAATTTATGGGAATTAAGTTGGCTTTTAGGGAAATGGTACTAGAGGCTTTGAAGTGTTTTTCTATTGATATTTGATTTTATGTGAAGAAACTTTGTAACCATTTAAAAGTATCAATTTGATCATGTATGATTTTGTGATATCTATGGGTGATCTCATATGTTGTATTGTGTCTCAATCTTTTTTCATTAACCTTAAAAGGTGATGACCTTTATTATGTTTAAGTTTGATTTACTTGGCCACCTTATGTTATCTTTTGTGATTGTTCCACATCCTGGATGCTTATTTTTATGGATTATGTTTGGAGACGGGTTTCATTGATGTTATGATTATCATTGGTCTTGTGATATAAGACAATAAGAATTGTTATTGTTTCTTTGATATGTCCATTATGGGATGGATGATCTTTGGGAATATCTATATTGATATGAAATATTTAATCCTTGTAGAGGATATGTTGATTCTCTACTATGCTCCGTTATTTTACTTTGGTAATTATCATGATTTATGGTTTATAAAAGTCTTTTGTGGTTTTGGTTTATTCTTCTCCTTCTTATTTTTGTTGGAGCATTAGGGTAGGTTATCTGAGTGTATAGATGGGAAGTGGCTTGTTTTGGAGGTGTCGGAGCCCATAAGTGGTTGTCTGGGTATCCTTTACAAGTTACTTAATAAAGTGATAACTTAATGACATTGAGAGCTTAAAATGAATTAATAAGATAATGTGTGCCTCGCCCATTCCTGAGTACTTGATTGAGGTCTTGAATAGGATGGGAGTGAATGGGAAGATGTTTGTCACTTGCATGGACTAGATATGGCATATTTGGTACTGTAATACCCCAAAAATGGGCTATAAATTCATTAACCTCCTACATCAACATATCGAACGAAATTGAGATTGAAGTCCTAACCTAAGGCACATCTGAACATCATCGAATCCTAATTGATTATCTTAAATTCTGCATCAGGGAATATTCCTAGTAATATTCCTAATTATCTTTGATTTAATGATTATTTGGCAATAAATCCTATTTATCCTAAAGTTTGATTAATTGAATATTCTGAATATGTAATTAATTAGATTTAATTTGGCCACTTAATTATTTAATTGAATTTAATTCCATTATTCCTAATTATGATATTTAATTTTGACAATAAATCCAAAATCTTACAAATAATTGATTAAATATTTTATTTAATTAATTAAATCATTTTATCAATTTTTAATATTGCAATTTTTGAATAAAGTTTGAATAAATGATTGATTAACCCATAAATCAATTGTTTTATTTCAAAAATCAGTTAAGTTGAGAATAAATCACTTTATTTATTTATTAATTCATAATTATCCATGTGCACAATCAAAGAGCAGTTAAACTCCAAATCAGAAAATTAATGCAAGTTATTGAGTTTTTGGAACTCAACATCATTTTTGAGTTCAAAAGTTGATCTAAACTTCTAATTTGAGTTAAAAAGTTGTTTTCGCATGATTTGCATGTTTTTGTGAATTAAATTATCTTTATTTTCAGATAACTCAAAAATCAAGCTGAGTTAATCTGAGTGATTTATGGCTTTCTTTCATGCACCTCCAAAGCTCTGGATTTCTATAAATTAAGGCTTTAGCTCTCCACAAATCATCCACAACAATTGCATAATCACGCTGAAGAATTGGAATTTGGAGAATCAAAGCTTATTGCGAATCAAGGCTATTGTGAGATCAATTTGGTTTTTACATTCATTTAGATTCATTTTCATATCATTGTTGGATCAATTTCATATTAGTTCATTCTAGATTAGATTCATATCAAGTTTTCATTCTTATTGCATCTAAAATCCAAAAAAAATAGATTAATTGCATACATTCCATATCCATCTTTTGCATTCAAATCCTTCATTTAGGTGTCGTCAAGGTCACTGATCTTGATACAATTTGAGAACATCATACTCACACCTATTAGAAGATAGTAAATTGCCTAGTTAGTTTAGCTTTCAATTCATTGCACGATTTCATTTTTGCTAACCTCTAATGTTTTACTAAAGTGTTGTGTCTACAGATCAGGTTATCAATTTTTATCTTTTTCTCCTCGATTTTTGTGCAAAACTATAATTTTTAATTTCTATCCATACAATCTTTGTACGAGTTTCTGACAAAAGTCATTTCGCACTATACCCATTGTCGTGTGACAGTCTATCAGATCGAGGATCATGCCATGCAGTACACACTATCATTTGAAAGTTCAACTGTTGTTTCATAGCACACCCAATGTCGTACAAGTTTTTGGACTGTCGTCTAGGAGCACACCCACTGTCGTACGAGTTTTGGACTGTCGTCTAGTAACAAACCCACTGTCGTACAAGTTTTGGCATCAGGTTTCAATTGTCATTTCATTTTTCAGGGCAGTTTGTCATATTTGGTTTTCAAATTTTGACTAACGGCTAATCTTAACAATTAAAATTCTCTATTTTTGATTGACTCCTACTGGTTTTAATTGGAAAAAGTGCAAGAATTGCTAAAAATAGGTAAAAATATACTAAGCGCGTTGTGAGGATTCTAGGTATTCTCCTTAATCTGATAACATTTCAATTTGGATCCTAAAACAAATTTCTCATGTGTTTGGCTTGAGTGTTTTCTTTGCATACTTTTCTTCAAATTTGCATAATTGAATACTAGGTTGTAACACCTTAAGTATTGATAAGCAGTCTTAGGATATTTTTTATTGATCTTATTAGCAAAATTGGGATATTGGACTCGCTTATTCTTACTCGCCCCTCGTTTCACCCCATGGTTGCAAGGTCAATGCCACATTCAGGGGAGGGGTCTACTTAGAAAGAGCATTAATTGTTCCACCAGTTCTTTCCCATTTTGTGCTTTTCGGATCTCATTAGTATTCTAGGGTGTGGACTTGCTTTTAAATTTGCATGAGGAGTTAAATGCACACTTTGTGGACTCACCTCATGTTTATTTGGAGCATTAAGTGTACCACATTTTTGTGCTTTTGAATGCTTTTGGATAGATTTACTTCCTGATATATCTATGAAAACATAGTAATTAGGCCCTATGAACACTATTTGTGGTTCTTGAGAGATTGGATTCCCAGTGAAATCCTTCTTGATGATGGAATCCTTGTAGGTAGGGAGGATACTTAGTGCGTCTCACGTTCTACTTGGTCCGTGTGTCTTCCCTTATTGATTGATACATTCTCTCTTCGGAGAGGTTGATAGATCACGTGGGGTTGATATCATAGACCTTGGTGAGATAATCTTCATCTTAGCGTGTCAGATTTATCTACCTGCTTTGTCTAGGTTAAAAGTGAAAAGGCGTCAAACCCTTGGATATGGAGCCAAGTCCCCTTGTGGTATACTATTGCGAGTCATCTTTAGAGAGGGTTAACCGTAGTGGACACTCCCTTCACAGGGCAAACTACGTTGACAGAACCTCAAGCGGTAATAGCCATTTTCATCGTGGTAGTGACAACCGCTATATAAATGTCCTTGTGGAAGAAATCTTCCCAGGTGTGGTTCATTGTTGGGTTGTCAAATCTCCCTAGCAGCTCTTGAAGATTAAGTTCTCAGACTATGTCAAAACCCTAGTGCGCAGGGATTGGAGTTCACCCCTTTGGATCATAAAAGTTGTGGAGTCAAACCATTACTAAACACCCTAGCGAGGCCAAATTTTCATTTTCTAGGGTATATGTGCGTTATTACAAAACATTTTTGGAACATACACAATTACCACTTTGGAGGATTAGAATGAATAAAATCACTTGATTGTTCATGCGCAAGGTTACTTTTGCCCTTGTTCATTATTTTTAGACATACTTGAAATCACTTGCTTGCTATTTTGCATGCTTGTTTATCTATCTGGTTATTGAAAATGAAAAAATCTGTTACAATCCTCAAATCTAGACATTAAAATTTGCGAACAATCCGAATCTAAAAACTCAAAATTTGCAAAATCTGAAGTAAAATTCTTTTATGGAGTCAAAAGTCATCTCAAGAGGTCAAAAAGTCATACGAGTTTCTATCAAGTGTCATTTCATTATTGCCCATCTATTGTATGATAGAGAACCCAGTGTCGTACGAGTCTTTCTGCCAGTCAAATTCCAAAAGTCAAATCTTGCTAGCAACTGTTGTACGAGCTTTTCAATTGTCATTTCATAGCATACCCACTGTCGTATGAGTTTTGCAACTATTGTATGAGTTTTTCAACTGTCATTTCATAGCATACCCACTGTCGTACGAGTCTGTAGAGTGTCATTTGGGAAAATTTTGAAAGTTGTCAGAAAATTGTCAGAATTGCAAGATATTTAGCTTTTTCAACCTATCTCCAGAATCTGTCAATCAAATCACTATGTCAAGAATAGAGCAGTAGCTATTGAGAATCCTATCATTATCCTAAAGTGGTCTTTTGAATCTGATCCAGCCTTCTATTTAATCGATTCGAGTCCTTATCATCTTGTGTCAAAACCTTATCATAACTATCAATCTTCAATCAATCTTCAAAAATAGATTGTGTTGTGAACTCGTGTCCGCTATCTTTTGGGAAATCTACCCATACATCCAGGGCATAGTATCCTTCACCCACATCTAATTGAATCTTCAAATCAATCAAACCTTGACAAGGTTGAGTCATCTGATCATCTTGATTCAATTCATTCTTCAGTCATTTGGATCTTATTCTTTGTTTCACTCAAAGTTGATGGTGGAAACTAGAGCTTCCTCATAGAAGAAATCTGGAGAAGCATCCCAGACCTTACCTATAACCACTACCAGGGGTCCAATATTGAGCAAATCATCAATTCTGGTCTTTACGAGGATGACGGTCTTGGCAACTTTCGATTAAAAACTGGTTACATTCCTCCTCCATCAACTCACGGAGGTACCCAACAAACCCCACATCAATCTATTCCAGGGAGTCCATAAACTCCCACCATGTCTCAAGTAGGGAAAAACTTTGGCTCTCAAAGAACTCAATCTCAACATGGTGCAGATCAGGAACCCACACCTGAAGAAATTGCTCAATATCAAAATGATGATAACTTCAAACAAATGATGAAGCATTTCTTGAAAGAAGACAGAGAAGCATACTTTTTACAATTGGCTCATCAAGGAGCTAAACTTCCTCCCAACTTTAATGTGGAAAATATCATTACACATGAGGAAGAAACTCCACTCACAACTATTATGAAACAGATGCATTCCATGCAAGTCAAACTTAATAGCCTTGAGAAAGAAAAGGAACCCAAGGAGTTCTCCATGGAAGCTCTATGCCCTTTTCCTTTTGACAAAGACTTGTATATGCCACCATTTCCAAAATGAGTGGAGATGCCCAAGTATGATAAGTATGATGGACACTCTGACCCTCAAGACCATGTCAAAGAATTCTTTACCCAATCAATGGAATTCATGCACGAACCAACCTATCTGATGCGTCTCTTCCCTCGATCTCTAGGAGGAGTAGCCATCCACTAGTTCTCTAGACTACCTTCTACTATCAAAAATTTTGAGGAGTTGATCAAATTGTTTTATCAGCAATACTCCTACAATATTCAACATCCAGTCACCATGATTGATATCTGTAATCTCAAGCAATATCCAGGGGAACCATTCCTAACATTTCTCAAGAGATGGAGGAAGAAGTTCTCTCTATATGCCAAACCTATTTCAGAAATAGAAAAACTAGAAATCTTCATCAATAACCTTGTTCCAGAAATCAATTATCCTCTACAAATGCAAGATCATACATCTTTTGAAAAGATGGTGTACAATGCTATTAAAATAAAAAAAAGTGCTTGTGAAAAAAGGAGAAATCACACTTCAAACAGACAAGTATGAATCAGGATCCAGTTCTAAAGACAAGAACAAAACTAGAACAAGAATAAAGGCATCATCATAGATGGTGTTGTGGACACTATCCATGCCCCATCAAAGGCACTAGCCTACAACCTAACTCTTGGTTCCCAAGCCATTAAAGCTTTAGAACAAAAGTCATCCAAACCATTTCAAAAGAAGCCAGAATACAAATCTTGGGATAAACAGTGAAAGTTCACTCCTCTTGGAGAATCTTTAGAATCAGCTATGAAAAATCTACTGGCTAATAACATCATCTCTTTGCTAGCAATCCAACCACCTGATTTTGTGCCTAATACAAAATGGTGGAGAGAAAATGAATTCTGTGATTTCCATTGAGGTAAAGGTCACAAAACAAATAACCGCTTCCGGTTGAAACACACCATTCAAGATCTGATCGATAGTGGAGACATCATAGTTGACAATCCTAAGAGCAATAATGATCATACAACATTTATAGAACCATTTCCGCAACATAGTCAAGGAGTTTCAACTTCTCAGCCTACTATGGGGGCAAAAGTCAACTATGCCTAGACTGGAAATAATGTTGTCATCAATATGGTTGAACCATGTCTCTCTGAAAGTTGCAATGTCATCACAATTGTAAGAAGAGATAGACAAAATCAATCCACCAATGTGGTTACTTGATCACAAGCCCAAACACATCTGAAAAGACAAATCTCAAACTCATCAAATGTCCCTAAGGTGCCCTTCAATCTTTCATTTGCTTCCAAATAGAAGTTTGCTTGCAAATCTTCCAATCTGAAGGATACAAGGCCTACATCTTATAGCATTGTTCAACAACTCCAACACACTAATGCCAAAATCTCTATGTTTGAGTTGCTTCAAATCTCTCCAGCTCATAGAGCTATACTAGACAAAGCTTTGCTTAGTTCCAATATTTCTGATGACCTTGATTTAGTTAGGTTCTAGACTATGGTTGGACATCTTACATCTCCGCAATATATCTCCTTTTTAGAGGAAGATGACAACTCCTTGAGCCACCCACATAATTAGCCTTTTCATATAGAAGTCTTGATCCAGAACCATAGAGTCAAACGTGTGTTGATAGATGGGGGTGCTGGCCTAAACATTTGTTCCTATAGCTCAATTGGGATTTTCAGAATTGGCTATTGATCCTCGAAAGAAGATCACCATAAAAGCCTATGATGAACAAGAAAGATCTTCTAAAGGCACCATTGTCTTACCCATCAGAGCAAGTCCAGTTATCAAAGATACTATATGTCAAGTTCTTGATCTACCTTTGGCCTACAACATTCTTCTAGGGAGACCATGGATACATGAAATGCAAGCTATTCCTTGTACATACCATCAATGTTTGAAGTTTCCTTATGAAGGAGTAGAGGTTACTATCCCCACAGATCTTAATACAACTTGCAACACCTTGAAGGAAAGTACAGATAAGCTTGTGCCTAATAACAAAGAATCTTCCATTGAACCAACTAAAGAAGCATCCACATCTAAAATGGAAGATCTTGCAAAAGAGGTTAATATCAAAGAAAATAGCATGGGAGAATATACTATCGAGCCATTCTTATCTTTGACATCTCTCCCTATCTCACCTAAGTCTTATGGGCAATCTTTGAAACAATCCAAACCAGACTCTAAAGAACCTCTTGAAGCATATAAAAAGAATTTTGTAGCAAAACAAGTATCCAAGCAAGAGTTTGAAGAGGATGAAGCTGTGCTATCATGGCTATACAAAGATGAACCTGAATCTCAAGTTGTTCAAACTAGTGACTCTACAGTATCCAAACCCCCTTCTAAGTCATATGGTCCAGGAGATAAATTAATAGCTAAGATGGGATATTCAGGTAAAGGACCTCTAGGAATCAGAGGAAAAGGTCTTGAGGCACCTCTCCCACATACTGGTAGAGCAAATAAGAATACTGTTGGCCTAGGCTTTAAGAAGAAACTTTATCACCTCAAAGGTAATCGCTCTCATGTCATAGAGAAGATCACACCAGGAGAACCTCTTCTTAAGAAAGAAGAAATAGAACCATCAGATAGTGATTTAGACAGCTCAGAACTCATCCCCTATGAAAAATTGCCTAAAGAGATCAAAGACCTTCTTGATGATAAAGATGATCTAACCAAAAGAATTAATGTAGTAGAAACATAATAACCTACTATCAACCAAGAGATAGTTGCAACACAAGAACCAGCTAATCTCAAAAAGAATCAAGAAGAGGGAAGTGGTAGTGATTCTAAGATAGATTCCCATGAGTATGAATTCAAATCAGAATCTGAGGGTAACCCTTCTTGGGGTATCCACCTTGACTTTACTCATGTTCTAAGATTTCCTCGAGATCCTAAATCAGAAGATGAATCTAATGAATATGAATGGGGAGTCATTCCAGAACTAGATGAGCTCATCATGGAGAAACATGTTGATGTTATTCACCAATATGTACCTCAACCCAACATAAGTCTAGAATGAAATGATGAACCTATCGAGTCTGATCCAGCTATGGCTGAATTGGACTCCCACGATGACATTGAGCCTATTCACAAATTGAATGTCTTAAGTTGTAATATCACCTTTGAACTCGAGCGTCGGGTTAGGACCAATGATGACAAATCCATATTCGTAAACGCTATCTCCAAATCTTTCCCCACTTTGACTATCCAATATCCAGAACTTATTGATCAAACCTCCACAAATCTGAGCCATGGTATTTATACCTTCCCGAATGACTATGCCCTTGCTTGCTACCTAAATGCAGTTGAGCCTATGAGGACTTCTATCAGTGAACCGAGCGTCAGCATGACCGAGTCGGACATCAAATATCTTAGTCAGAAAAATAAGAATAAAAAGAAAAAGAAAAGGAGTTCTGAGGGTAAAAACCACTTTGTGGCAGTCTCAGAACCTATAAAAGTAAAAATAAAAGACGTATCCAAAGGTGAAAACCTCTCTGAGGCACCTAAAGATGAGATATTTGATGTCCTTTCGAGTCATTTACAGGATAGATCTCCAGTTCTAATTGAGTCCACTCAATCCATCAATTTGGGTACAACAGAGGAACCACAATTGGTACATGTAGCATAATCATTATTAGAAGAAGAGAAGCAAAAATTTACTACATTCCTAATAGAGAAAAAGATCAACTTTGCATGGAAATACTCAGATATGCTAGGGTTAGATCCTAATCTTATCATGCACCATTTATCTATAGCTCCTAATGTAAAACCTATCAAGCAAAAATTGTGAAAGATGCATCCTCATGTTGCACTCTTGGTAAAAGCTGAATTAGAGAAGCACCTGAAAGCTGGATTCATCTGAGTTATTGACTATGCAGAGTGGATCTCTAATATTGTACCTATTTCTAAACTAGATGGTTCAATCAGAGTGTGCACAGACTTTAGAGATGTGAATAGAGCATGCCCTAAGGATGATTTTCCACTACCTAACATTGATATGATAGTGGACATGACTGCAAGTTTCGAGATGTATTCCTTAATGGATGGTTTCTCTGGATATAATCAAATAAAAATTGCTCCAGAAGATCAAGAGAAAACTGCTTTCACATGTGCATGGGGCACCTTCTGTTGGAATGTCATGCCATTTGGGCTTAAAAATGCTGGTGCTACATATCAAAGGGCAATGACATCTATTTTCCATGACATGATGCATCGAACTATGGAAGATTATGTTGATGATACTTTAGCAAAATCTATGATTAGAGCTGAACATCTAAAGGACTTGAGCGTGATCCTAGATAGAATGGAAAAGTTTAGTCTCCGACTAAATCCTAAGAAGTGAGCTTTTGGTGTCACTTCTGGAAAGCTCTTAGGATACATCATTTCAAAAAAAGGCATTAAAGTTGATCTAGCTAAAGTAAAGGCTATAATGGAGATGCAACCCCCTAAGAATATCAGTCAGATGAGGACATTGCAAGGAAGAGTACAATCTATCAGAAGATTCATATCACAACTAGCAGACATATCACAACCTTTTACAAAAACATTACATAAAGGTGTGACCTTTGCATGGAATGAAGAATGTGAGAACAACTTTAACCATATCAAGAAGTATCTAACTAATTTTCCTATCTTGATGCCTCCTATTCATGGGAAGCCTTTAATCTTATATGTCTCCGCTACAGATACATCACTGGGGGCATTGCTAGCACAACACGATGAGAACAAAAAGGAAAGAGCTATATACTATATCAGTAGAACATTGGTTGCATATGAGAAGAACTATTCAATGATCGAGAAAGCTTGTCTAGTTGTGATCTTCGTATCACAAAAACTGAGACACTACATGTTAGCTCATACCACTCAATTAGTAGCCAAGATTGATCCACTAAAGTACCTACTAAGTAAAGTTGCCCTCACAGGTAGATTAGCTAAATGGGTCATGCTATTGAGTGAATTTACATTGAATATGTTGAGCAAAAAGCTATAAAAGGACAAGTCATTGCTGATCAATTAGCTGAAGCACCATTTTTTGATGACACACCACTACAAATGGAATTTCCAGATTCCTCTATCATGCATCTTTCTTCTAGAGAATGGCAATTATTCTTTGATGGCTCCTATACACAAAATGGATCTGGGGCAGGCATATTGTTCATAACTCCTCAAGGATACTCAATTCCAAAAATATTCAGATTAAAGTTTCCTTGCACAAACAATATTGTAGAATATGAAGCCCTTTTGAATGGTATGAAAATAGCAATTGAATGGAGAGTAACAGAGCTACACATTCATGGAGACTCTCAACTTGTTATTCATCAAGTCAATGATGTGTACCAAACTAAAGATGAAAATCTCATTCTTTACAAGAGAATGGTAGATGATTTAAAGAAATATTTCATATCTATCACATTTGAGCAAATTCCTAGAATGGAGAACAAGGCTGTCGATGCAATGGCAACACTATCTACTTTATTACAATAGCCTAAACATGAGCTACGCTATGAGTTCCTGGTGGAAGCACTATCTTATCCTGCATATGACTCCCCTGAAACCCACATGATTTGCACTGTTGTAGGTCATGATTCATCCAGATACAAAAACCTATTTTCCTATCTCCAAGACCAAATTATCCCCGATACCTTCAACCACCATGAAAAGAGATACCTTATCCAAAATGCCTCTCGATATGTCATCATTGGTCACGATTTGTACAAATGAGCTCTAGATGGTACACTACTTCGATGTTTAGAATGGGAAGAGTCTCAACGTGCATTAGAGGAAGTCCATGATGGTATTTGTGGGTCACACTTGAACGGTTTAACACTAGCTCGAAAACTTATTAGGGTTGGGTACTATTGGCCTGAGATGGAGAAAGAGGCTATCAAATTTGCTAAGAATTGTCAAAAGTGCCAAGTGCATGGCAACTTAATTCATGCTCCAAGAAGGGATCTAATCCCCTTTACAACACAATGGCCTTTCCATCAATGGGCATTTGATCTTATCAGGATGATTCATCCTCATTCTTCTAATGGACATACCCATATAATTACAGCTACAGATTATTTTACAAAATGGGTAGAAGCAGTCCCTTTAACACATGCAACTGGAAAGCAAATATCTATGTTCATATTGAACTATATCATATGCAGATATGGGATACCTCATTCCATAATCACAGATAACGGTGGCCAATTCAAGAATAAAGACCTAGATGATCTATGTGCCAAATTCAAGATCACACAACATTGGTCTTCTATCTACTATCCTCAAGGGAATGGACAAGCAGAGGCATCTAATAAGAATTATTGAAAATCTTGCATCGAACAGTTAATAAAACAGGAAGAGACTGGCATCTCATGATCAATCCAGCTCTTTGGGCCTACAAAATAAGTATCAGAATGCCCACTGGAGCTACACCTTTCGCTTTAGTTTATGGGTCTGAAGCGGTATTGCCTATTGAGGTTGAAATCCCATCACTAAGAATCAGAATGCATGGTCTAGTAACTGATGATGACTACAAAGTGTCTAGGTTGCAAGAACTTGAACTACTAGATGAGTGCAGACAAGTAGCATATGATCATCTCAGAGTATATCAGAAGAGAATTTCTAGAGGTTACAACAAGAAATTCAGACACAGAGAATTTCAGGTTGGTGATCTAGTCTTGAGAGAGAATCCTAAAAATCAATCACATCGAGAACGCAAGGGGAAGTTTGAATCCAACTGGCTAGGTCCCTTTGTAATCACTGCTACTTTTGGCTTTGGTGCCTATAAAATCTCAATGACTGAAGGAGAACAACTCCAAGAACCAATCAACGTTCTCCATCTGAAGAAATTCTATGCCTAAAGCATTCAGTCTATGGTAAAGTGTCCTGAAAAAAATCTTTTAAAAAAATCAGAAAAAGTCCTGAAAAAAATGAACATCTTGGTGAAAACCTAGCAATGGCACCTTGATGATTCACAAAAAAAGTAAAAATATCAAAAGTACAAAAAAAAATTGAAAAAATGAAAAATACAAAAAAAAAATGAGAAAAAGAAAAAGTGCCTTGGTGAAAACCTGGAAACAGACGCCTTTGTAGCAAAAATAGAATCTCTACCAAGATGGTGAAAACTCAGCAAATGGGCACCACTTGTTTCAAAACACTCCATCTATTAGTGCAATCTTGATCTTTCCCAGCTTTCAGTCTTGCTTTAGTTTCTACATATCTCCCGATTTGTTTTTGCATTCCTTGTTTCAATAAGTCAGTCTGTACACCAATCAACTCAAGCGTTTGTATCCTATCAATGTTCAATACTTGGGGGGCAATCAATGCCATATCATATGGTCTCCATTATATCTTAGATGTATCATATCCAGTCAGATTCCTTTGAAGCTTCAATCGAGTCAGTCTGTCTATCTTGTCTCCAGAAAGGATTTTGCATCTACAACAACGCAATCAAACATCAAACTGAACACAATCTATGCTTTTTACATGCTTTTATCTCCTTGTATGCTTACTATTTCACATTGAGATTTTTGCATATTGTGGTCCCACAAGCTCTTCAATGATGTCCTTTATAGGATTTAGAGAGTGATGACTAGGGGCATAATCTTTTCTTTGTTTTTGCTTGTATGTGAAAATCTAACAACTTTGGAAATTCTAGATTGAAATGGTGTCTGACTGTAAGAGCCTCTATCTCAAATTGGATGGCCATGCCTACCTCAACCATTGATACCCAAAAAATTCAAGGAAGTTTGATCTAACTATTGTCTTTTTGAGTGAGTTCTTTCTCCTACTGTGAAACGTGATCTTACCTAAGGATGTGAACGATAAAGGGTCACTACAAGTAATTCACATTGGATTTAGAATGATCTCTTGACTGTTTGACGTGTTTGTAACACAAGGTGTATTTAGGTCATCGCAACATTTATGTTTTGATGCTTATACAAATTGCTATATCAAAATGGACATGATATTTAGGTCAACCTGGCATTTATGCCTTGGTGCTTATATCAAAATCCAACATTTTGAAAACAAAATCAATATTCATATATCCATGGTTGTCATAATCAGTGGGTGTTGTATTGATTCTTGTGCATACAGATTGATATTCATATGTCTATGGTTTCATAGCTAGTGGGCATTGTATTGATTTATCCAGTTACCTAAACGTTCAATGATGATAACAAATCGACACATGATTAGTGACTAGGTCCTAGGTCTTAGGTTGCATTTCATTTTGCATGTTTCTTTGCATTTTTCATGTTTGCATGATCTCACAAATGTTTGGAAACACTTCAAAGCTTAAACAATTCTTCATATCAATTCTTCATATCCAACGAGAGCTGAGTCTCACTCGAAGGTCTCTTCGCCAAACCTCAGGCAATAACTCTCCTGGGTTAAATATCCTTTTGACATAAGATTGAGTACTTGTCTTCATCAACCTGCAAAAACATATCATGTGTATCGCTGCATTTACATCTCATATCATTACCATTTGTTACATTACATTACATCCAGTGCATAAGCATAAATCATACATACATCTTTTCATAATCAATTACATTTGCATAACATCCATACATATGAAAGAAATCATTGCATTACATTAATCCATACATACATTCTACACTAATCATAGCATAAGCATAGCATGATATCATCATAAATCCAAACATAACAAGTACAAATGAAGTCACGATCCAAAATATTGATCTCATAGATATCATCAACTCGAAATGTGTCAGGGGTGCACTATTGGCACAATGTACAAAAGAATGAGCTCCAGAGAGCTATCAGAGCCAGAGCAGTATATCAATGATAAAAAAAAGAACAGAGTATATCAAAACATGAGAACAAGAATCAATTATCGGCACACTCCTTGGTATCTGGTGGAGGAGGTGGTGGTGCATCTAGTATGGCCTCTACTCTCAGTGCCCTAGCTCCCTCTGAGGCTGCCATGTAATTTGAATAAGTAGGTACTCTCTGTGTAGCAAGGACAACAACATAGTATGCAGACACATAATACAAAGCTTGTGAGGTCTGATGCGTCACTTCTGTCTGTAATCTTTGAACCTCTAAGAAAAACTCTGCATGAAGCTCTATGCGCTACCTATCTGCCTCTAGATACCTCTCCTCCCACCTAGCACTATGTACCTTTAGGTCTCGGACCTGAGCTCTGAGACATCTGATAGTCTTTGATGAAGTGAGAGGAATAGTAGGATCTGCCTCAGCTGCTGGCATCTCTGTCTTGTGCTGGCCACTCTGGCTGCTGGTCAGTGGTATCTGCTCTATGCACCTTACGGCGTCTAACCTCAACTCCTAGATCAAAGGTGGTATCTTCCTGTAAGGGATATACATCACCACCTACAAACTGCTCAGCTGCTATGACATCATCTGCAGAACCAACACCGCCCAAAGTGCCACTCTCACCCCTGGTCCATCTTTGTGAACCTGTGGATGTCCCTACTGAAGAAGTAGAAGGACAAGGGGGCCTCATATGTCCTGATGGTCTCTAAAGTGGAGTCGTTGCTCTTTGTCTGGGTGGTGTAGGATGCACTACCTAAGGTCTTGGGCCCTGTACCCCGGGAGAACCTGTAACATCCATCACCTCCTCCATGGAGGGTATCAACTCAATGGGATCCAAGAATCTGTGAACGGGATGATCTGCAAGCCAAGAAATGTATCCATCTGTGACCCCTGCATCAACAACTTGTGGACGATAGTCCCAGTCTCTACCTATGATAGCACTGTACTCCTCTGAACATAGAGAATAAGTGAGCCTCTGTGTCCATCCGAGCCCAATCTCACGAATAATGCAAGCATATGCAGTATACTCCTATGGGGCATCTTGTCTGCATCCATACCGACGCCACGCTCTAGTAATCAAGAATCTCTCCAAAATGGTGGGAGACCGGCCAATAAGTACCCGACTCTAAAAAAGAAAACTATACTGCTCCCTCGCAGTAGGCCATGCCTCTATCTGCAAGTAGGGTCTCCAATGCACAAATGTCATGTCATCCAAACATCGTCTGAAATACTCAGTATGACCCATGCGGACCTGTGTAACATAACCAACATACGTATATATCACTGGCTCCTATGGCTGACGTTGTGTCTGAAAAATCGGTCTCAAAACTGGGATATGCTCCCAGGCCCATATCTGTAACACAAGAGCTCTAGAAGTGAAGCTCTTGCAATCCTGGTACATGACCTCGTGCATCTCTGAAAACATGTGGGCCAACAGGCACTGACCCCAGGCAAGCACTGTGGGAGTGGCCATAAGAAGGGCTACCATCGGAGCCCATCCCATCAAAAAGTCATTCTGCTGACGGCCTGGCATGATGAGCTCACCGATCATCCCAACAATAATGCACTCTAAACGGTGCATCTGACCATATCTCTGTACAAGAGTCTCCCAGGAAATGGACCCCGTCAACTGTGTATCATCCCCAAATAGAGGCCTAAACGCATGAAGACTTGTCTGGTTGGAACTCACATACTCAGGACGCCGATTGCTATGGAAGGGAATGCGTAGTATCCTGTAAATATCCTCTGGAGTCACAGTCATCTCTCCAGTCGGTAAATGAAATGTCTGTGTCTCAGAGTGGAATCTCTCGATAAGTGCAGTCAACAGGCCATGGTTTACCCTAATATCAGGTAAATGGATCAAATACTTGAAACTGCATGCAGTAAGATGAACCCTCATAGGGTCAGGAAGTGAAACACATAGTCTCTAGGTCACCGAGTATGAATGCTAGACATGAACATCTGGATATGTGACCTATATCATGCAAACACAGGGAATTCCATCAGAAATTGGGTTCAATATCAGGCTAATAGTACAGAAATTGGATAGTGAGGTACTTCAGAAGGTAGGTCAAAAGGTCAGCTATCAGCATCAGCAATCAAAAAAGTCAAAATTTGGCCCTAAATATCAGTTTTAAGCCCTTTGTTTGTCATACGACAGTCTAGACTGGCACCGAAAGTCGTACGACACTCCACAATAGACCAAACGATAATCCATGGTCACATGACACTGGATTCAGTATCATATGAGTTTCCAGGGACCCGATGAAATGTTGTACGACACAAAGGTCCCCTTCATACGACATTGGGTTATGCATGAAATGACAAAGCAAATGGAATTCAAATGTTGTACAAGTCTAGGTTGGGACTCGTACAAGTTTTCATACATGCGAAATTCAAAAAGCAAAACGCGTATGAATTTTTTTTTTAAATGCTATAAAACATGAAAAATTTGCATTTTCAGAGGGGCTTAGAGGTCCACCTACCGGATGTCCATACTGTCGGGGTCTTTGGTATCTCCGACTGTGCTCAAATCGATGCGAACTTACAAGAACCTTCGGATCTCATTGTTCTGCCATTTTCTTGCTTAGAGGGCTCCACAAGATCTCCAAAGTCAAATGGTTGAAATGAATTGAAAATGACCCTTTAGGCCTTTATATAGCATTTGACCTAATTTTCAAAAGTGCTCTATTTTCCACGAAAATTGCACCCCTAGCTAATTTCGACGTTCTGAATCCATTTTTGGGATCAAAATTCAAATTTGAGATTGTTTATTATGTCAAAATCATGATTCAAAATTTTTGGGCCCATGACGGTCTACTGCTTGCATAATCAACCTTCAATCATCACAGAAATCCAATTTTCAACTTAACTGATTATCTTACATCAAACTATCAAAATTTCAACTTGTTCAACCATGGTCAACTCATGGTCAAACCTAGTCAAACTTGGTCTCAAGACCTCCAAATGATGCAGAATGCATTCTCGAACGTGTTTAACCATTTTTCAAATCAATTAGCATGCTTCTAAACTATTCAACACTAACTTTTCTTGTCAAATTTCAATTTTAATCCTGAAGGGGGCATGGTATTGCATATCATTCAAAGTCTATAATCAAATTTGAAATCATATCTTTCCTCAATAATCAAGACAACAACCATGTCTAGTTGCTGATTCATCAAAAGTCCTCATCGCTCGAGGCAAATCTATCATCGCTTGGGGCATATCAGATTCATCGAGATCCATATCAACCTGGTATTCTCCTAATCTTGTAAATTGTATCAGTTTTTGCAACTATCAGTTCAATTGAGTTATTTCCTTGATTCTTTAGTAACTGAAGGGTTTAGATGTGATACCTACGTGATTCTTCTAAAGACAATCAAGTCTAGAATCGATCACTCACTTCTTCGCAATCATAAGGTTCGAAATCAGGCATTTTGACACTTTTTCACAATCATCGGTTCATTTGCTGTTATAGTTAACATTATCTTTGGTCATTCAGGACCTATTATCTTCATATCAAATCTTTCAATCAGCTTCTATCTCATATCAATTATCAAATTCGAATCAGTTTCATATCTCTATCAAACACAGACTATCTTTGAACCACTGCGCTTCGCACAACAATTCAAAGAGGGGCAAAATGTAATACCCCAAAAATGGGCTATAAGTTCATTAACCTCCTACATCAACATATCGAACGAAATCGACATCGAAGTCCTAACCTAAGGCACATCTGAACATCATCGAATCCTAATTGATTATCTTAAATTCTGCATTAGGGAATATTCCTAGTAATATTCCTAATTATCCTAATTATCTTTGATTTAATGATTATTTGGCGATAAATCCTATTTATCCTAAAGTTTGATTAATTGAATATTCTAAATATGTAATTAATTAGATTTAATTTGGCCACTTAATTATTTAATTGAATTTAATTCCATTATTCCTAATTATGATATTTAATTTTGACAATAAATCCAAAATCTTACAAATAATTGATTAACTATTTTATTTAATTAATTAAATCATTTTGTCAATTTTTAATATTGCAATTTTTGAATAAAGTTTGAATAAATGATTGATTAACCCATAAATCAATTGTTTTATTTCAAAAATCAGTTAAGTTGAGAATAAATCACTTTATTTATTTATTAATTCATAATTATCCATGTGCACAATCAAAGAGCAGTTAAACTCCAAATCAGAAAATTAATGCAAGTTATTGACTTTTTGGAACTCAACATCAATTTTGAGTTCAAAAGTTGATCTAAACTTCTAATTTGAGTTAAAAAGCTGCTTTCGCATGATTTGCATATTTTTGTGAATTAAATTATCTTTATTTTCAGATAACTCAAAAATCAAACTGAGTTAATATGAGTGATTTATGGCTTTCTTTCATGCACCTCCAAAGCCCTAGATTTCTATAAATTAAGGCTTTAGCTCTCCGCAAATCATCCACAAGAATTGCATAATCACGCTGAAGAATTGGAATTTGGAGAATCAAAGCTTATTGCGAATCAAGGCTATTGTGAGATCAATTTGGTTTTTACATTCATTTAGATTCATTTTCATATCATTGTTGGATCAATTTCATATTAGTTCATTCTAGATTAGATTCATATCAAGTTTTCATTCTTATTGCATCTAAAATCCAAAAAAAATAGATTAATTGCATACATTCCATATCCATCTTTTGCATTCAAATCCTTCATTTAGGTGTTGTCAAGGTCATTGATCTCGATACAATCTGAGAACATCATACTCACACCTATTAGAAGGCAGTAAATCACCTAGTTAGTTTAGTTTTCAATTCATTGCACGATTTCATTTTTACTAACCTCTAATGTTTTACTGAAGTGTTGTCTCTACAGATCAGGTACAAAATTCACACACATAGGTACCTCATCTACATGCGAGGATTACTGATACCAAATAGAGTTACTAGGGCACCAGGGTCCAGAGAGACTACCAAGATAACCTTAGAGTTGGCTCATGTGATGACACTTCCCTTTATACATCTTAGGTTTCCTACGTGTCTTGGGGGCCTCTAGTTAAGTATGTTTTATCTTTGTAGATAGTGTTGTACCTTTTGAGAGAGAGAGCTTTCAGGATCGCTTGCCTAGGTGTTGTATTGAGTTGGATTTTGGTGTTCATATCCTAGCGAGATATGCTTTTATCTCCTCATCACAGTGGGAGTGGACCTTTGGTTCCACGTGGTCATGTGGTAGTGTTTCTTTTACCATTGAGATTCCAACATTCCTGGACTGGTGATGGATGATTCGTGTTGCTATTACATTATTCCTTGATCATCATTATTGGAGATTTGCTCAAGTATCTTTCAGGATATTATACTTGTACCTTGTATATGATTTGTTATTACATACCCTATGACATGTGCAGTGGATGATGATTTGTTATACCTTATGGTATCAATTGTATTTATGTTTCATTTATATGATATTGTAATTGGTATTCATTTGTATATATGATATTTATAATTATATTTAATCTAAAGTAATTAATTAATATTTATGTAATCTATGTCAAGGAACCCTTGAGATTTGTAATCTATGTGTTGAGTTGTAATTATATTGTATTGATTTTGCATTGTTATACATTGTTGTGTAAACTCTTCAGAAAATAAATTATTATGTAAACTTAGAACCATGTTTAGGTTAATTTCTCCTGGGTTCCCTGGGGAGGCATTGCAATTTACAAGTAACGCATGTTTACCAAGTTTTCACCACTTGGAAGATATTATATTTTTGCTACCGAGGTGCATGTTTACCAAGTTTTCACCAAGGCACTTTTTTTAAAAAAAAATTTTCTCTTTTTCATTTTTTAAAATTTTTTTTTGGTCAATGCATCAAAGCTCCTATTTACTAGGTTTTCACCAAGATGATCATTTTATCAAGACTTTTTCAAAATTTTATGGTTTTTTTTCAAAATCTTTTTTCTATTGTTTTTGGATTTTTCTACTTTTTGTTGTTTTTGGAATTTTCTCAGGAATATTTTCACATTTTAGATTTTTAGAGATTACTCATTCTCGAACAATATCACATTGGTTTGCCCCCAATGTCTAGCAAGCTATAGGACATGATGGATGGATTAGCAAGTTAATGGATGAAGAAAGTGAATACAACCCTCAAGGATAATCTCCTCAAGATTACCCAAGCTAGGGAAATAGAATATAGTAATGTAGGCTCATAAAGCGGTGTTAGATAACATAGATGATAATGACCTGGTGCCATGAAAGAATGTGGTACAAAAGGGTGGACATGTCAAGAGACTCCTATTAAGAAATTTTGCATTTTCTCTTTCTTTATTTTAATCAAGACCAAGGGGTTGATTTGGATAAGTCATGTATAGGATTGTGTGATGAGGATAAGGGGCGATGGAGATTATGAATGGATGATTGAGATAATGGAAATGATTCTTAGGAATGTTGATGACCAACTTTGGATAAGCAAGATCATGGTAGGGTAGCATGAATGGAAGCAAGTGAGTAAGTTGATGGAAAGGATAGCAAATGACAAGATATATGATGCTCATGAATAAGTTCAACCTTGTCAAGATCAAAGGTGAGAAGAGGAAGTATGGATGCACATGAAATAACTAGTGTGGGTGAATCTTGCCCCCAAGTGTAGAGTGCAAGAGGGAGGAATTATGCATGACTCATGGTTGTCAGGTTTTTCATCATGGTTATTGTCCAAGGTGCCACAAGTAGTGGTTTTCACCATAGGAAAAAATTAGTTCTCTTTACTTTTGCTACCAAGGTGCCTGTTTACCAGGTTTTCACCAAGGCACTTTTTCAATTTTTATTTTTTTTTGTGATTTTTTTTAATGTTTGGAAGGAGTTCAAACTTTTTTCTATTTGGATAATACTCCTTTGAGGGGTAGTCTATGATGGGGAAAGACCATTGAAAGACATGCTCAAAGATGTTGATGGGTTGATTTTGAGGATAAGGTAGATGATGGCTAATTATTTATGTGTAGGATGGGATAAGGGAATGGAAGGATATGGAATGAGAGGATAAGGAGAAATAATAGGGGTTAGATAGAAGATAGGGTATTGAAAGTCTTGTGTGGGGGTAGATGGAAATGGTGATAAGATCAACATCGACACACACATTGAAGGGTAGTGGATAGATGGAGGAAAAATAGATGGAATAGCCTGAGGCTTTGATGTACGAGGTGATGACAGTTGTTTGGAAGGAGATGGAGTGAAAGCCTATGGAATCTTGTATGTCAACTCTGATTTTTCTTTTGTGTTCAAGTATGTTAAAAGAGACTTGGGAATCCACATAACTTTTGATTTTTCTTTACTTTTAGGAACTTTAGATAGAAATTCGTCCATTATGGATTTAAGAACCCATATTTTATTTTATTTCCTTCTTTTCTTAGAGGACCTTTGTTGTCTCTTGAACATTTCCTTTTTTTTGTAGTCGCATATCGATTAGATAGGACATGATGATCTTCATATGTAATTGGATTCTTGGATTTCTGATTTTTATGTTGTAGATCCAAATTGCTTCCAAAAGACTTGGGAATTGTGGATGAATGAGTCTGATATGATGGGTTTAGATGGATGAATGGATGGAAATTTCTCAAGGATTCATGTCTTTGTTAATCTTGAGGTATGATGGGGGAAGTGGATGACAAGCTAGGAGTGAGAGGTATAGTGGATGGAGGGATATAAGGTACCATTATGGATGAAAGATATGAAGGGATATAAGGACCAAGGATGGATTTGGATGATGAAAAAATATAATGGATAGGGATATTAACATATAGAGTGAGCATCATGGACAAGGCTCTGATCTGTAACATCCATCTTTATGTCAATATGCTCATGAGTATCTTTGATGGGAGCAAGTTTTATATGAGAAAATGAAGCTTGGGGGGATTTATTATTATGCAAAGTAGTAGGAAAAATGGGAGATTTTTGAGATGGATATGCAGGAGTATGACAAGGATTTGTTGGGGTATCTTAATCTTGACAAGGATCTTTGGATAATGTAGGAAGATTACTTTGCCCTTGATTTTCAATAAGCTCATTGGAGATGATGGAAGGAATATCTTGATCGTGCTTGGGAGATGGATAAGTTATAGGAGTGATGTAGATCCCTTCACACCTTAGGGTATCCTATTCCCTCTCACAAACTAGTATCCCTTAAGGGTGGGATTTATATGAAAGACTCCACACCTTGAAACAAGTTCTCTAAATAACCCATGATATTTATCAAAAATCCCTATGAAACATAGGACAAGGATCAATTTCTCCTACCAAATGTCTTTTCTCAATGGTTCCTTTCACTGAGTGGTTTTGTTGTGCTTTTTTCTACTCGGTGGGGTTATTCATCGGGTTTTGTGTTGCTTGGTGGCCTAGTTCACCTAGTCATTTTGGTAACATACCAGTTAAATCCAAAACTTCCCAAAGCACTCTAGGATCTAATGGAAGATTAAAATACCCTTTTGGACATTCTTCAAAATATAAAAAACTAAGCATCAGTTATTTTGGACCTTCAACCCCAAAAATTGTTGCTCCATATTTCTTCCTAGGCCTAATTGACCTATTTACAAAGAAACTACAAGAAGTACTTGCTCCTAGACTTTTCCAATTTCCAAAAAATTATTAAATGGATCTAATTGAAGGAAAATTCAATCAATTTGGTTCTATAGTCTCCCTACATACAAAATCCCCAAATTGTCCCTTAAACCCTAAAAAAACTAGGGTTTGCTCAATGTCAACCCCCAGAGCACTATTTGACCCCCCAAAAAGTTGATTCACCATTATTTTGACATATACTAATGGATTTAAACATAAAATGATGCCCTCCTTTAGACAAAACTCTCGCTTCTACACCTTAGCCTCCAATTTGGTGTTCCTTTGACCAACATCCATATGGTGATCACAAAAACTTCTAGACTTTCTTGAAAAATTGAATTAGTTTCCTAATGTACATGTTAATCCATGACCATCCCATGAGAATCAGAGTGAAGGCATTCATGGAATGGCCATTAAGCCACAAATACACTCAAAACTATCAAAACAATGTAAAACCCTTAGGTCGGTCAACATCAATCACAAGAAAATGAAGACCGTGATACCTTAGATCATTCAAAGAGATTGAAAGGTGTTTGACCCTTATTTATAAACCATCTAAATACCAAATCCAATCAAGAAAATTGTTTAACCATGCAAAACAAAAGGAATTTGATGAAAACCACTATTTATTGACTGTAGTCCGCACATTTGTTGTCTCTCTCGTACTTCTCCTTTTGCATATGCCTCACCCAGGATATATAGGATGTGTAGACACCTAAAATTGTCCTTTCACACTAATATTAATTTTTATTAATATTTACCCTTAACATTTTGGTTAATTTTATTAATTGACTATAATTGTTATGTTCTTCTATTTATTTAATTAAATTTATTTTAGTTAAATAAATTCATTTTCCCTTTGTATTTAAATTCTATTTAAATACTATAATATACTATATTAAATTTAATTTAATATATTATCCCTTCATTTCCCTTTATAAAATAAATATTATTTATTTTATTCCTCCACTAGCCTAAATCTCTTCTAAACTATGATTAAATTAAATTTATTTTAATTTAATTCCTCTTCCCTTTTTCCTATGCTTACCTTTTTCTGATTTAAAAAGTGGGTTACCTCTAAACATGTGCACAATCACCTTTTCCAAGGTGGCCACCTTTCCATCTTTTTTCTCCACCAATCATTTTTATATTTCTCTTTCCCTCTAAAAGTGAAGTTTGACTTTTGCCACTTCACCTTTTGCCTCTTAATCATATCCACTCATTTCTTTTTGCCTCTTCATCTTTTCCAAACCCTACCTAACCTTTAATCCTAACCACTCATTCTTTTGCCTCTTAATCTCCACCTTCCAATTCTTTTCATTTTCTATAAAAGGAGGCCTCACTCCTCATTTTAGACTAATTCTTCTAAGCTTATTTTTCTTCTTATTCTCTTAGCTCTTGCATCTTATAGAATTCTAGTTGTTTTCTTCATTACAATATAATCTTGTTCTTAGATCTTAATCTTATTTGCATTATCATAGTCTTAATTCAATCTTTATCATTTGTGAAGCTTGGGACAAATTTCTCATACTTGCTCTCAACTCCTTCACCATCATCTAGCTTGCATCTCATAGATTTGCATTAGTTTTGCATTTCATTTGTGTTGGGAGAGCATACACACCTAATCTCAAAGAGCAAATCAAACAAGGCTTTGGGTGCCCTTGTTTTAGCTCATCGGAGGTTGTAGTGAGAAATACTTATTTTGTTGCATTTACTAACATCTAATGTGATTGTTTGGTACTTTTGGTGTTTTGTGTTTGCAAAAAATAGGTCTACATTTTCATTGCATACATGATGTTAACCAACTAAATCAACCGTTTACAATCATTTTCCAAGGCTTACAAACCTATTTATACCTCTAAACTCAATTTCCCTACTAATTAGCACTAGTTGTTAGGATTTAAATATTTGAGTTTCCAACCTTCTTTAATTGCTTTTCCAAGCATTCTAACTTATCAAACTTATATCTTATTTCATCCTATGATCTAATTATCCTATA
Source organism: Chamaecyparis obtusa (assembly GCA_027943335.1). Classification (NCBI taxonomy): domain Eukaryota; kingdom Viridiplantae; phylum Streptophyta; class Pinopsida; order Cupressales; family Cupressaceae; genus Chamaecyparis; species Chamaecyparis obtusa. The sequence goes on along the minus strand of BSBK01001835.1, from coordinate 1,445,798 downwards.
TAGTACCCTCATAGAAATATAGGTCCCACTTAGGCAATATTGGCTCCCCTTACAAACAATTTGGTCCTAAGGTCCTTGCTAGGACCTTTAGGATTTTACATCATTACATCATTTTGGGACTTTTAGTACATCTCATTACATTTCATAGGCACTAATGGACTGAATTACATTTCTTTGAGACCTTTTAGGTCCTTGTAGTCTTCATTTTCTCAATGTTATCTAAGTGACCCCCCTTGGTAGCCTTTCAAGCCTTAGGTGCTCTTGCACCATACTCCCCGAGTCTGAAACTTTTCCAAGTCCTCTTGGAAACACCTTTTCTTGATCATGCCTCTGCACATGAGGCTCCTCCCTCTTCATCTTTACTTTATGTTTTCCATGCCTTGGCAAGATAAATTCTTCATGTTTTTGTTGTTTCTCTTCAGACCTATGTACCTTCCATAGGTACTACTCCATCTCTTCATCATGCAACATCTCCATATTTGGAGAAAATTTTACCACCATTTGAGCTTCATCTTTGCCCATTGTTGCAATACCAGTCTCTATTTGAAGGCCTCTTCTTCTTGAGCCCCCACACCACCCCCATATCATTTTTATTCTTCAACAATGGTTGCATATTTAGGTTCATCATGCCATTCATCTTGGTGCACAAGCTGATAAACAATCATTAAGGCTACATCATGAGCCTCATAATCTACTATAGGGGTACCTTTAGGCATTGTACCCTCCAAAGGACATATAATTGTCTCAACAAATAAACTACCATCACATTCAAGCCCCATAGGACTTGTACCTTTGTTGTCTTCATCAACATATTCTTCTTCCACATTTTCTTTAGCCTCTTGAACCTCTTCAGCATTAGGTGCTTCTTCTTCCAAATTTTCCATTACCCCAACATCTTGAACCTTGACACTATTAGGTTCTTCCTGGCCTAGGAGTTCAACAATAATCTCCAACCTCCTTTCATTTTCCTCTAATGATATTTCCATTTTTTGCATCTTCTCTTGCATCATCCTTTCTTCTTCTTGCTTCCTTGTTGCTTCTCTTTTCTTCTTCCTCTCTACTTCCTTGTCCTCATTTAGGAATTATTTCAACAACTTGATCAACTCTATTTTTGATCTTGTGTACTCCATCTTCAAGTATCTAGGATTCATTTCCCAGATCTTCTTGCTTTGATACCACTTGATGTAGAGCCTTTCACACCTTAGGGTATCCTATTCCCTCACACACACTAGTATCCCTTAAGGGTGGGATTTATGTGAAAGACTCCACACCTTGAAACAAGTTCTCTAAACAACCCATGATGTTTATCAAAAATCCCTATGAAACATAATATAAGGATCAATTTCTCCTACCAAATGTCTTTTCTTGATGGTGCCTTTCACCGAGTGGTTTTTCTATGCTCTATTCTACTTATTGAGGTTCTTCATCAGGTTCTGTGTTGCTCGGTGGCCTAGTTCACCTAGTGTTTTTGGTAATAGACTAGTTAACTCCAAAACTTACCAAAGCACTCTAGGATCTAATGAAATATTCAAATACCCTTTTAGACATTCTTCAACATATCAAAAACTAAGCATCATTTTTTTTTGACCTTCAACCCCAAAAACTGTTGCATCATATTTATTCCTAGGCTTGATTGACCTATTTACAAAGCAACTACAATAAGTAATTTCTCCTAGACTTTTACACTTTCAAAAGAGTTATTAAATGGATTTAATTGAAGGAAAATGCAATCAATTTGGTTCTATAGGCTCCCTACATACAAAAGCCCCAAATTGTCCCTTAAACCCTCCAAAAATTAGGGCCCTCTCAATGTCAAACCTCTGAGCACTATCGTACCCCCAAAAAATTTAATTCACAATTAGTTTGACATATCCTAATGGATTTAAACATAAAATGATGCCCTTGTTTGGACAAAACTCTCATTGCTACACCTTAGCCTCCAATTTGGTGTTCCTTCAACCAACATTCATATGGTGATCACCAAAACTTCTAGACTTTCCTGCAAACTTGGATTAGTTTCATAATGTGCATTTTAATCCATGACCATCCCATGAGAATTAGCATGAAGGCATTCATAGAATGGCCATTAAACCACAAATACAGTCAAAACTGTCAAAATAATGTAAAACCATTAGGTCAGTCAACAACAATCACAGGAAAATGAAGATAGTGATATCTTAGATCATTCAAAGAGATTGAATGGTGTCTTACCCTTATTTATAAACCATCCAAACACAAAATCCAATCAAGAAACTTGTTTAACCATGCAAAACAAAAGGAATTTGATGAAAAAACATTGTTTATTGACCACAGTTCGTACATTTGTTGTCTCTGTCATACTTCTCCTTTTCCATATGCCTCACCCAGGCTATATAGGATGTTAAAAAACTAAATAAACCATTTCAAGTCAGTTTCTAAGGCTTACAAACCCATTTAGACCTCTAAACTTAATTTCCCTCCTAATTGGCAGTAGATGTTAGGATTTAAATATTTGAATTTCTAACCTTCTTCAATTGCTTTTCCAAGCATTTTAACTTATCAAACTTATATCTTATTTCATCCTACAATTTAATTATCCTATCTAGGACCCTCCTAGCAATCTAGGTCCCACTTAGGCACTATTTCCCCCCTTACAAAAATTTTGGTCTTAAGGTCCTTGCCAAGACCTTTAGGACTTTACATCATTACATCATTTTGGCACTTTTAGTGCATCTCATTACATTTCATAGGCACTAATGGCCCGAGTTACATTTATTTGAGACCTTTTAGGTCCTTGTAGTCTTCATTTTCTCAAGGTCATCTAAGTGACCCCCCTTGGTAGCCTTCCAAGCCTTAGGTGCTCCTACACCAAGGAGGTGGAGGGATATCTTCTTGGAAGAGGTGAATGGATATGAGGGGATCATGAGAATATTAGAATACAAGATCTTGGTAAAAAAATTGGATAGGACTAGATAATGTCTTGATCTTGATCTTGATCTTCATCAGTATTTTTTTCTTCATAATTTGGATTATCCTCTTGACCTAGAGCCACTCCTAAGGACAAGCTAGGAGTTAGGATCTATACAAGAGATTCTTGAAGGGTTGAAGGAGGATTATTTGGATTAGATATTGAAGCACATGAAATCTTGGGATATATGGTCTTTGAAGCATGGAAAATATTTGCAGCAAGATGGAGATTAGCTTGAACTTCTTTTATAGGTAACCCTTGAGGGTATACATAGTCAACATGAAAAGGATTAGGTTCTTCATTCAATGAAGGCATTTTGGCTAACTTTTCCACTTTAGGAGGTGAATGAATGTTGGAAGAAGTAGAGTATACATGAGAACCATTACTAGACATAGGTTTGTGATTTAGATCTTGTATGAGAGTAGTATCTTCATTAGATGATTCATTAATATTCTCAACTTCTATTATGTCCTCGTAAATGAGATCTTGGATCTTGTATTTCAACTCCATACAATCTAAAGTTTTATGCTCATTATATATATGGTATGCACAATAGGTATTCAATAATGAAAGTCCACATGAAGTGACTTGAGGAAACATGATGAAATTGTTTTCAATGAGCTCTTCCAAAGATGATTCAATGGATTGTCCCAAAGGAGAAAATGATCTATCCAATGGACATTTAGATGCACTTATGTTCACCAAAGAGTTATGATATTCAAGATCATGATGTTATGATTTTCTATTGTCATGTGATGATGATTGTTGAGATAGGACTAATTCCTCTTGATGTGTTTGATCATCGATTAGTTTCTCTTGAGGTTGTGAGATAGACTATTGATCAAAGATTTTATGGTCATGAATATTTTCTTGATCAAAGATAGGATTGATGTGAAGTATATATTTTATTTGAAGAAGATGAAGACATGGATGAATTGTGATCATAGAGAAAAGGAAAGATTGATATTAATGAGGATTTATTGGATGATGTATCATTTTATTCCTTTAAGTCTTGAATTTCATATTTCAAAGATTGATTTATTTATTTATAGGGTCACAATAAGAAACTCTTCTTCCTTGTTGTTAAGACTCTAAGGTTTAGCCCTTTTTTTAGCCATTGTAAGAATATCTTGATGCACTTATTTAGAAGATTAGAGAGAAGGTATGATGTTGGAATTGTTCTTGTGAATATGATCAGATTATTGACGATAACTATTGGTCTGGACAAACATGGAAAATTAATGTGACCAAGAGCTAGAGGTGACTAGGTTGTTAGGTCAATGTCTAGATATCGAAGTGATAACTTGTCTCAAAAGATTGATGAAAGATGACATTTTTTAAGATTGAATGATGATGAAATTGGTACAAGGTGTCAGAGTTAAGGCTTGATTACCTAGATAAGGGACACTTGTGACCAAGTTGATTAGGTTTGATTTGATGAAAAGAGGTTTCAGACTAGTTAGACTTTCAAAAAATCAGGATATAAGACAAGAGGAGCATAGTGACAAAGAAAAAGGTACATCATCACAATAGGAAAGTCTAGAAGCATGTAGGGAACTAGTTTGTAGACTAAAAATAAAGTTTTCATATGGCAGTTTTTGAGCTCTATTTGTTGTAATGCATAGGATTGTACGATGAAAGTCTAGTATAGAAATGATGAAAGGAAGCAATCGTATGATAAAAATCCATAAGGAATATGATGAAATGTTGAAAAGGTGTTTTTTCATACGATAAAATGTTTCAAAATTCCTAGTTTCTCAGTTTTTGTTAAAAATTTGGATTGTTTTCAGTTGTTTGTTGGAAATTGTTGGTACAATTTGATGTTTGTTTCAGTAGATTTTGCAAATTTTAAGTGAAAAAATAAGCACATCAAACACAGGGCTGTAGAATCAAACACACATAATCCCTAAGTGATTGGTAGAGATTGAAAATCATCACTCAATGACTTAGGAACACACTCAAAGACTCCTTAGAATATTATAAGCCATTAACATGCAATGGATATTGATGACCATATTATTTGAGTGTTAATGCCAATGAGGGATAGGTATGGTGAGTGTCTTGGGGAAATTAGTATTTGCCTTGCACTTAGATTCCAACATTTCGAGGGTGATCCAAGAGATTTCTACACTAAAGCTCATAGTTGAGGCATTTGTTCATAACTATTACCTATAGTCTCACACATGAGATTGAGGCATATAGCCCTACAAGTACTCTAGACAACGTAGTTCCACAAGAAGGATTGAGAATGCTCATCCCTACAAATATCTAAAACATATTCCACTGTAGTCCTGTAAACAATATTAAAACATAAAAATTCCCTATGGGTACCAAGATAACATAGTCCCATAAACAAGATTGAGGTTGTCAAGCCCTGAGCATATCAAAGTAATCAAAATAAATCTAGCTAACTCCTCTGAGACTTTAATATCAAAGAGGCATTTATTTATAGTGTTGGAAGAGTTGGCACTTGCGTGTTCCCACTTGGGTTGTTCCCAAGAGATTTTTACCTCAATCAACATGCCCTCTAAAGGTTAAAGAAATAAAATTGGATTGGATTCAAGGGTTTGGGGTTCTGATTCTTCCAATGGAAAATGAGCATATTTCTCGACCTTTTCACCTTTCCCAAACACATCAAGAAAGGTTCATTTACCAAGAACTTAAACTCAAAATTAATCTAATTTTTGAGTTTTTTATTTTCCCAATGGGAAAAGATCATAATCCTCTGATTATATTAAGAATCAAATTTAAATTCCAATTAAGTAACTAGAAATCTTATTTAAAACAAAAGTTTGAGTTGATATCCAAGGCAACTTGTATTACAAGCATTAGTAATTTGCATTATTTCAATTCATATCCTTTAACATATGTAATCTTTGTCAAGCATCTTGCAAACAATAGTTAGGTGGATGCACAACGTCTTCCCAGATGCAACACTTCTTCCCAGAAATGACTCTGCCCTATAAAATAGAATATTTAAACATGCACATAACTCAAAATTGATAGAACAAATCTAGGGCTAGGCTCAACTTCCTAGAAGCAATCTATTTCTTTCTATATGAAGCGAGTATGATCTATGTAAATATGCTCTCAGTTAGCATTGTGAGATCAGTGGCTAGATGACTCCATAACTAAAGTTTCATGGTGAATTAAGATGCAAGATTGCATTCAACAATCCAAATCTAGTTATGAGAGACTCAAAAACTATGAATCTAACACCTATTCTAGCATGATATTAGATTATTATATGAATTGAAAGCTACAAGATAACATGCAAATTAATATTTAAGAAAATTAAAATTAACAAAACTAAGCATATAAGTCTAAGATAAATCAACATAATGCATTTACTTAACAAAATTAGGATCCTTTAAGAATTTGGTTTATATAGAAATTTAGGAATGGACGTGAGGTTGAGATTCATCATGTTAAGTGGTTGAGATTCTTTCATTTTTAGAAACTTCTCATAATTGGATGAGACTGAAAGAAAGATGTCAACTTTCATTTCTTTACTCCTTGTTAATTAGAAAGTTGTGCACATGAAATTGAATGAGTTATTTTATTAATTAAAAGTATTTAGAAACCTTTTAATTATTTGATTTGAATTGATTTAAAATAACCTTTTATGCTCAATCAATTGATTTAATTGATTAATTGATCTTATTTAATAATTGATTTAATTATGCAAGCCAATTGATTTAATTACTTATATAATTATGTCTAGCATATTTGTTTAAATTGATTAATTGAAATTAGGGGCACTTAGTTAGCTAGATCATTTTTAGGCTATTACAGGTATTTTGCTCAAGGATATACATGTTACTCATTTCACTATTGGAGCCGATAGTAGACCTATTATATTTTGATAATAAGTATATAAGATCAATTTTGAGTATTGATTTAAAAGTAGAAGATGATGTGATGTTAAGAGGTCATTATGTGAAGTTCTGAGAAGCTATATGATCAATTACAAAAGTTCAGCTGATGATTATGTACTGTACTTTCAAGGAACTACTGAGACATATGTGATGTTGTTTTTACTTCAGCTTTTGGATTGTAGTCCAAACCTGTTTTGTAAGCAGTGTGCTTTATAAGGGTTGTAGCCCTCTCTTTTTTAGTTGATCAAGTGTGCTCCATGCATATGCCTAATGCTTTTGTATTGTAATTTCCCTTAACTAGGTTAACTTTATTTTTGTAAAAATACTTGTGGGTTCTATCCCCACTGTATTTTTTCCCTTAATAGGGTTTCCATGGAAAAATTATGGTTCCATGAGATGCTTTCTTTATTATGTACTTGTTTACTATTCTTTGAAATTGGTTTATGATTGTGGAATCATATTAAGAAAGGTATAAAGAACCGAACATTGATTCACCCCCCCCCTCTCAGTGTTCCTCAATACCAACAATACTCTCGCTAAATTTGGGGCTAAATGTATCATCCTAAAAAGTTATCACCCATAATTGGAGGCTCTAAGACCTTTTAGGCACCATTTTGGTGATTTTGAGGTCTAAATGATTATTTTGCTTGATCATAGTAACTTGTAAATTCTCCCTCTACTTTCTATCACACTCCCCTAGGTCCCAAGAAATTTTGCGGCATAATCTGTTGGACTAGGTCAGCCAGGTCAACCTAGTGCTAGACTAGTTCAGCCAAGTCGACCTTGTCCTAGGTTTGTTTTCCCCAAAGTTGGTTTTGGGCTCAATGGCAAGGATTTCTTCCATTCCAGATTTGTGATTAAACTGGAGTTAATTTGAATCCAAAATTGAGTATAAAGGGGACTCTCTCCTCTCATTTTGACATCACATAATCACATAACAACACATTGAAGAGCTCATTCAATATGAAAGCAAGTCAAGTTCTCAAGCAATTTAAGTTGTGCAATTGAAGTGGTGGATTCAAGACTTGATGGCAAACACCCAATCTAGGATTTCCAAGTCTCCATTTCTTAAAGATCCATTCAAGAAAAGTAAATCTTCTCTCATTGATGCAAATTCATCTCCCATGATGGCTAAGTAGAGGAATTCACAAGAAAGAAAGAAGATCAATGAATTCATTCTTCTCCTCTCTCCTTCTCCATTGATGTTATCAAGCATACTTTCATTCAATATCTAGGACTGGCAAGTGTAGATCCATGAAATTGTAAAGGCATCCTTGATTATACAAGCATCTTCATGGATTTGACTAATTTCTACATCCATTCATGAGGGTTTTCATGCAAGGTGAATCTAACATTTATCTTATTTACATTACTTTCCTTTATGAAATTTTAATTTCATTTTTAAGGTTGATTCCTATATAGGGGTTTGACCAAGGTAAACCCCTTTCCACAACCTTTTCACATTATTTTTTGTGTGTGAGAAAAGTTTTGGGAGTTGCGGAATCAAATTTAAGAATTTCAGAACCTATTATAAACCCTCAAAAAATTTCATCAGATTATGACCTAAAAGGACTAGGTCAACTTTCATGACCTTGTCTAGGACGAGGTTGAATTTTACAACCTTTTCTAGGATGAGGTCGACTTTCACAACCTTGTCCTTCACTTTTTGGTTAAAATTTACACAGTGGATAGTTACAGGCATTAGAGTCCCAGATCTGGAGTTACACCTAATTCGGGTATCTTGGCGATGATCAAATTCAAATCTAAAGGTTATTTTTCCTCTTCTTTCTTCAAGGTGAGTCTATTTTTTCCTATTTTCCTCTTGTACTTACTTTTATAGATATGATTTGATATCATACATTGTCTTTTATCATAATATCAATTCTTTTAATTCATTTACATATGACATCACATTTATCATTAAGGAATAAACCCAAATTCACCACTTTCACCTAGATCTTGCATTAGCATACCTTCATCCTTTTTGGGTTGTGCTAATAAGATTTAGTTTGAGGGTGAGCCTTTGGGGATATTACTAATGTTATAATATACTTTGGTGAGTGATCTTCATTCCAAGCATCATTCATCAATTTCATATGGTACGCCCTTATACTCTTGCCAGGTTTAGAAAATGGTACAATATTTGAAATCCATTTGGCATATGAAATGGGTCAAATGAAACTGGTGTCCAAGAGTTTCTTTAATTTTGATTTGATTAACAAAGCTATATGAGGGTGCATTTTTCTCAACTTTTGTTTCACAAGCTTAACTCCTGGAGCTATGTTGAGATGGTGCATTATCAAGTCTAGATCTAACCCTTGCATGTTGGCATATGACCATGCAAAATTTATTTACCTTTATTTGAAGAAATCTATGAATTATTGGTGTTCTTCATTTGATAAAGATGCTACTAAATTGATGATCTTGGGTTCTTCTATTCCAATATTCACTTTTTATGTTGGCTCAATCAAAATGGATGATATTTCTTCATAATGCTTGGGTAGTGTATCAAGTTTCTCATATTTAGGCACCTCAAAGAGGTTTTGACCCTTGGATTCATCTTTTATTTTTACTTTTTCTTGATCTAGCACTGCCACATGGTGGTTTTCACCACAAGATCTTTGATTGTTTCTTTTATTTTTTTGACTAAGAAACTTGATACCTTCCTTTTTTGTTGCCTCTTGATATGATTCATTGGTGGAAGAAGGTTTAACCACATTAAGGTACAAAGAAAGAGAATGGTCATTTTAGAATGTTCTTAGTTCATTTGGCTCAGCTAATTCCCAATCAATAAGTTCTGGATGTATTAAAGGTAAAGGATCATTGGGTGGGTTTAGGTTTATTGGGGTTAAGGTCCTGACTTTGTTATAGTTTGACTCATACATTGTATCTTCAAGGTCTATGATGTGAGATTTCTCAAGATTATCCATAGGGGTTAGATCTTGTTCTTCCTCACTAGAGGAATCTTGAATGTATTTGTTAGATAACTGAGAGGGGGGTGAATCAGTTAAACTAGTTATCCTATAGTCCCAAACTCTCAGATGTACTTTTTCAAACTTCAATAGAATAATCAACTTGGTAAGATATTAAGATTAACTTTCTATTCATTTACTGATTGCCAATAATTTCCAAAACGGTGTTTACCGATTAATCAAATATGAAATATGTAAAGTATGAAAGCAATCCAATCACAACAAATAACATATAACACAAAGATTTAACATGGAAACCCTGCTAAGGGAAAAACCACCTAGGGCTGGTAACCCAAAATATTTCACTCTTCTGAAGTGAACTCGGTTAAGATCCAACCCTGTTAAAGGTTATAAAACACACTGTAAGGTGTGACCTTGTTAGAGGATTTATCACTAACATTTAACTCTTGACCAACATTCACTATGGGGTCAAAAAGAAAACCTTCAACATTCAATGAATGTCATAGAACAAATAAGATTGTTAAGTCCACTCGGTTAAGAGATTTAGCTGTAACAATGGTAAAACTAATACAGTAGTGATCTAATTCAAATACAACTCAATTTACAAGTATTCAGATCTATGCTAAGCTCAATATAACTCTTCTGATCAATAATCAATTCACTCCATTATATCCTCCAACTTACTTCACTTGGTGCATAACTCTCTTATGCTCGGTAATACCCGCAGTCCAACTCAGTTCTGTCTGTAACTAGTTTGATTAGTGGTGCATGAAAAATGTCTTCACATGAATTCTCCTGCAATATCTATTCATCTGACAAATTCAACAATGACTCTCATGTCTCTTAAATAGACATGTAAACTATTTTCATCTCATCCATTAGATTTTGCCTCTTAATCTCCATCGTTCATTTTGCCACTTCAAGATTCCTCGGTAGTTGTATCAATAACACATTTCAATCTCTTCCTATTGATTATCTCTAAATTTTGTCAGTTTTTTATCTCCATAACAAACTCTATCTCTTACCTCAAAATCATAAGCATCAACCAACTCATCAATTTCGGTCAGCTGTTATAAGAATTTAATATTTTCATCCTACTGAATTCATATAGAATGCATCGGTGATAACTGACTCGGTTATTACTGTCACTCGGTATACACAAGACTAACTTGGTGTATACAAAAATCTTCAATTACTAACCACATAAACTTGTTCAATTATGATCTCTTCTTCATAATAGAATAATGTAACATGCTCAAGTCAATAACATAATGCCATAGACTCATCAACAAGTTACCCAATGTATACCTTATCCATATCTATCATATTCATCTTGTCCTTATGTAGATATTTCATTTCTTCACCATTTCTTCCTTCTACAGATGTTCAGATGTTTTTAACTATCATGATAAGTATAGTCAAAACTATTTGACATCAATGACAACATATTGACTGATTTAATCATCTTACATATTGCTTTAACAACTCAGTGACCTCCGGAATCTTCATCAAGATATTCAATCAGTTGTATGTTAACAATCTCTCCCTTTGGCATTGATGGCAACACAATATGAATATGTCATAGAATACCAAACATATGTTCTAAAACTATATAGATAAATGTTGTAGCTCGGTAAGATCTCCCTAGCTTGATATTTAATATGTTTAATCACTACAACAACATTTCATACAGACTCTCCATGTGGATTTGATCTTCTTCAGTTCACTTGCCAATAGATATCTCTCTTCATCATTTCATGCGGACTCTCCCTATGGATTTTATCTTCTTCAGTTCACTTGCCAACATATATCTCTCTCCCTATGTTATTGAAATCCTTCTCTCCCAAATGATATTTCATAGAAATCTCTCTCACTTTGACAACAATGCCAAAAGAAAATATTCAAATAACTCTTTAGTAGCCAAATAGTTTTTCTGTTGTTCGGTCCAGATCAAGTACCTTCATGTATTGATATACAATTCTTTGTTCCAGCTTCTACAATCTTCACATCCTTCACAACCTTAGGAATCCTAAAGTGTGAGATACACACATCAACATTATTTGATTTTCTGATAAAGTACAAGTTGATGCAACCTCCTGATCACCTTAGTGACCTATAGACAGGGGATGGACCCCTAGTTTAGTCCTCAAGTACTTAAAAGTATCCTTCGGTAAGGGTTTAGTAAATATATCTACAAGTTGTTCTTTAGACTTCACAAACTCCAATTTCACTTGCTTTTCTTGTACTTGTTCCCTCAAATAGTGATACTTGATTGATATGTGCTTTGTCTTTGCATGCATCACCATATTCTTTGAAATATTTATGGCACTTTTGTTATCATAATATATAATCACTGGATCAGTGATCTCCTCATTCATTCCTTTCAACAATTATTTTACCCATGCAATATTTGAACAATTAGCAGCAACAACAACATACTCTGCTTCAGTAGTTGACTGATAAATACATGCATGTTTCTTACTTATCCATGTTACAAGTCTTTCTCCCAAAAAGAATGCTCTATTAGTAGTACTCTTTTGATCATCTATATTTCTAGCCCAATCTGCATCAGTGTAAACTTGTAGTTCAAAATTGCCTTCCTTCTTGTACCATAACCCATGATGCTTAGTGTTCTTCAAATATCTTAGAATTCTCTTAACAATAGTCATATGTGATTCCTTAGGATTAGCATAAAATCTTGCTACAATCCCAACTGCATGTGCTATATCAGGTATACTGTGTACAACATACATCAATTTTCCAATCATTGATCTATATAGTGTCTGATTTACCTCAATTGATTCATCATATTTTGTCAATTTGCATTCGGTAACCATAGGTGTACCAACTGGTTTTGAATCTTCCATTCCAAATGTTTTAAAAACTTCCTTGATGTATTTTGATTGTGTTATGAATATCCCTGCATCTTGTTGTAGAATTTGCAATCCTAGAAAGAATTTAATCTCTCCAAACATTGACATTTCAAACTCTTTTCTCATTTCAACAGCAAAAGATTTGCAAAGATTATCATGTCCTCCAAATATTATATCATCAACAAAAATTTCAACAATAATTATATTATCATTAGTTCCATCTTTCAAATATAAATTGCTATTGTCACTTGTTCTCACAAAACCAATACTAATAAGATAAGCATGAAATCTTTCATACCATGCTCTCGATGCTTGTTTCAGTCCATACAGTGCTTTGTATAATTTGCAAATCATGTTCTTCTTATTTTGATCAACAAAACCTTTAGGTTGTTCTATGTAGACTTCTTCCTCAAGAATTCCATTCAAAAATGCAGATTTCACATCTATTTCATAAACTTTAAATCCTTTATAAGTAGTATATGCAAGTAATATTCTGACTTCTTCAAGTCTTGGTACTGGTGCAAAAGTTTCACCATAGTCAATTCCTTCTTTGTGTGCATATCCCTTACATACAAGTCTTGCTTTGTTTCTAGTCACTTCACCATTCTCATTCAACTTGTTTCTAAATATCCACTTTGTTCCAATTACATTTTTATCACTCAGTCTCGGTACCAATGTCCATGTTTTGTTTTTCTCTATCTGCTCAATTTCTTCATTCATTGCTTTAATCCAGTCTTCATTCTCAAGTGCATCTCTAACATTGTTAGGCTCAAATTCACAAACTAAACTTGTGTTATGTATTAACTTACTTCGTGTCATCATGCCAACTTGTTTGTCTCCAATAATTTGGTTATGTTGATGGTGTCTTCTCACAAATTTTGCCAATACTTGCTCTCTTCTTTGTTCATCAGTTGGTGCAGGCTCAATTTCTTCCTCAGCAACATCTTCCTGATTCTCGGTTTGTATTTGTTGATTCTCGGTAGCATTTTCCTGTTGCTTGGTAGACTCAGCTTATGGCTCAGGTAGATAGTTTGGATGCTCAATATATATAAATCTACCATAGTCTTCTGATTCCTTCATGCTTTCTTCATCATTTTTCTCAGAAAACTCATCAACTTTCACATTAGCACTTTCAATCATTTTGTTAGTAACCTTGTTCAAACATTTATATGCTTTTTTCTTAGTAGAATATCCTAGAAATATTCCTTCATCATCTTTAGAATCAAATTTCCCATTTCTATCATCTTTTAGAATGTAACATTTGCTTCCAAAAATTCTGAAATAACTTACATTAGGTGTGTAGCCAAATCATAACTCGTAAGGTGTCTTGTTTGTATCTTTCTTCAGTTGAACTTGGTTTAATGTGTATACAACAATGCTAATAGCTTCTATCCAGTACAATTGTGCAACATCCTTTTAAATCATCAGTGTTCTGGCACATTCAACTATGGATCTATTCTTTCTTTCTGCAATACCATTATGTTGTGGTGTCCTCATTGTAGAAACCTATCTTTTAATTCCATGCTCATTATAAAAGTTAGTGAATTCATCAGAAATAAACTCACCTCCTCTATTAGATCTTAAGAATTTTAAACCTTTTCCAATTTCCTTTTCCACTTTAGCTTTATACCACTTAAACATTTTGAAAGATTCATATTTCTCTTTTAAAAACATATCTGTCATCATCCTAGAGTAGTCATCAACAAATAAAATGAAATATTTGTCACCATAATAACTCTGAGTTCTCATAGGACCACACAAGTCGGTATGCACCAACTTCAAAATACCTTTAGAAGAATAGTTCTTGCTCTTAAAACTATATTTAGTCATTTTCCCTTTCTGACATTTGTTAGACATGACATGGTCAGGTTTAGTTAGAATCGGTAGACCTCTAACTCTTCTTTTCTTACTGATTTTAACTGTTATACACTAAGTTTGCACCCTGTTTCAAGCTCTCTTGGTCTTGATAACCTAGTATAACATGTGAATCATCTCCAGGTGTGGGACCTATGCTAACTGAGATGAGACCTCCAGGTTCTAGGCTGGTTCCTCTTGGATAATCACCTTAATTTGCTTCTTGACATGAAAGTAAACTCTTGAGGGGAAAAGGGATAGAAGGAATGCATGAAAGGGAAATGACTTGAAAGCAAACTACCTACTAGGTGATACACCGAAAATATGGTATGAACTTCAGCATATAGGATGAAATCAGTAAAGAGCTTAGGTCTAAGAGATCACAACTTACTAAATAGGCTTGCATAAGTATTTCATAGAGAGGTCTGAACATAAGACACAGACTATGACCTGCAAGCAAACATTCACTTTTGCAATTGGGTATAAGAATGAGACAGATTGCCAGGGGTTGAAGTATACCCACAAAAGCATTCAAATCAAATCAGACACAGTAATACACAAATTGCAGAAAGAAAGAGGGACTAGGAACCCTAAGATATCACTGAGAACATGCATACACTTCAATTCAGTAAGAGATAGTTCAAACAAGAAAGGATAGGGACATAAAGAATGTCACAAATACCTCAGCAATGTCTAAACAACCAATGAAAGGTTACAAAATGTAGAAAGCCAGAGGGCAGAAAGAATGCCACATATAACTTTATGAGAAAGAAGAACTCTCCTTTTACAAGTGTAAAACTCCGAGCTCTAAAAAGCTCCAAAAACATTATATACATCTCCCTTTTTTGCACGCAGGTAGGAGTCGAAACCTAATTAGGGTTGCATAAATTGTCATATAATAATCAAACCCTAACCCTATCATGTCTGATCATAAATGTATCTTGAAATATCTTGATCGATCAGATATGTGCCTTGAATGCAATCCCATCTCTCCGCAAGTTGAAAACCTCACACCACAACCATGACCCCGACTCTGTTGAATTGAATCTATCATGAATGCTCAAATATGATCCTTATAGATATTTGTATTTTGAAGTACAGAAGGCCACAGGTGGCGCCAACCTTTAATGCTTCTTCGACGCAAGAACACTGACATGGTACTCTAAGAAATCATACGCGACGACCATCAGATCTTCTTCATCATCCTCCCAACTGCAACTGTCCCGAAGACATAAATTTTGAGCTACCCGCAGCCACATTCGACCAACAATAATGAACCAGCAAGAAAATATTTAAATTTTTGAAAATAATGACTAGCTGATCCAATTTAAAACATGGCCGTTGATATCAATCTTTCCCAGTAGATGAACGGCCCAGATCATCTTTGTAACAATTGCAAGCTCCTTTGAAAATTTGTCAGCCACATCACCGATCATAAGCCAATAAAAAATGAACACCTCAGACTATGTGGCACATCGGACCCATGACCCACTAAGATCTTCATCGGGCAGTTGTCGTTATACCGCAGCTTTAACTTTTGAGCACTTTTCCTCAACAGTATAGCAACAATCGTAGATCCTGCCTGAGCTTTAACTTGCCTCATAAGACAAAGACCATGGGCCCACTGACAAACCTCCACATCATAATCCAACTGACCAATGAAATGCGAGCACGTCACAATAAGAGGACCCACCCGACAGAGCCTGGAGATAAAGCAAGATCAACGGTTGGTGTATGATCGCATGGGCCAAGAATATTCCATGCGATCATATGACAGCCATAGATCTTCAAGAAAGACAACACACTGGGCCTACTCTAACATGGCTCCATATCACAAGCTTTCGACCAATCAGAAGTAACCACCTCGGACTACGTAGCAGTGGACCCATTGACATAGAAGCGCTACGTTGGCATGAAGATTGACAGTTGTCGCAAAACTGCATGGGAGAAGATTAAGTCTTACGATCATGCAACAACCATCAGATCAAGAGATTAACCTTGTTAATCAAGGCTGCTTAGGATCTTTAATAAATTGGGCCCAGACCTGCCATGTGTCACATCTTCATTCGACGTTGACTGCCCCCTCAGATCCATCTGGCACAGGATCCACCTGATAGGAGAGCTAAGCTAAAGAAGAGGATCAATGGTTATCATTATACCACAACACTTAAAAAAGGCATCACCTTTACCCAATGGTATAATGACAACTATAGATCTTGTTCAGATCTTAACTGCTAGCTAAGAAAGAGGAACGGGCCTGCCCAGATAGGTGTCACCCTATCGCTAGATCACATGTCAGAAAGTCTGACAACCCGGAGTCTTGAGATTTAACGACAACCACAAGTTTTACAAGGTTAGTTATTTGGAAATATTACCGGGAAAACTTAGGCTTGAGGAGAAAATGATTTAAAAGGGGCCCCACCTGACGACCTAATGGTATAACACATAAAGGGGTCACCTTTCAAAAGGGACTTGAGTGGCTCGAAAAGGTAACGGGGAATTATAACCTGGCTAAGGGCTCCTAGGGTTTTTGGCTATAACGGCCAATTTTTTTTCAAATTTAAACTTGTAGACCAGGGAGCTGGATGGTTGCAAAGGCCAAAAAAAAAGAGGCAGAAGGCCATGAAATTTTTTGAGGTGCTCGACAAGGTTAAAATGGAGATCCAGGGATAAAATCCAGCCTGACCAAAATTGAATATATATGAAATTTTGGGCAACATTAACCATGTTATCAAAATTCACATGACACAGTCTCTTATGCCACAACCACACATCTTCATTTCTATCCAACAAATAAGAAGTTTCAACATTATCAAGATAAAATAGATTACCTTTGGATTGTTCACCAGTACCGACCAACTTTCTGATTTCATCATAGATCTTCACCTTTCTACTTTCAAATGCAACTCGGTGACCTAAATTATTTAATTGTGCTACACTCAACAAATTATAGGTAAGTCCTTTCACCCAATATGCATTCTCACATCTAATATTATTGTTCAACAAGATAGATCCCTTCCCTTTCACTAGACAAGGTGTATCATTTCCCATTTTAATGGATCCTCCATTATAGTGTTCAAGATATTCAAATTTATCCTCATCACCAGTCATATGATGTGTACATCCACTATCACTAATCTATGTATCATTCTTGTTAACTTTACATATAGGTGTTGTTTCAACATACCTTTCTTCTTCTTCTGAATCTTCTTTCATAGCTACGAATACCACCTCAATGTCTTCATCAGTGTCGATGTTAGTATTAACATCATCATCTCCAACTAGGTAACAATCCTTCTTGCCTTTGTCCTTATAGTCTCAGTTATTTCTTTTGTCATACTATCAGTTACCTCTGTGTTCTCAATTATCTATTATGTTAGACTTTATTCAACCAGATCGGTCATTGTCTTTATCATCATCTTTCCTATTAGGAAACCTAGCAACAATATGGCCAATTTCTTTACAATTAAAACATTCTAAAGGTAACTTTCCTTTATACCTTCCTTTACCTTTATGTAGCCTCCTAGCCATAAGTGCTTCAAGTTCATTAAGACCATCTTCATCTTCATCATTGTCACTGTCACTTTCATTTCTTATGCTATGTTTATTGCTAGACTTACCAATTTTCAAAGATGACATAAATGTAGACTCAACACTCGGTACAATACTGTTATCATAGCTATTTAGTTCAAAAGTAGTCAATTTACCGATCAGACTATCAAGTGTAAGAACATTACCCAATGTAGATCTCATTTCATGAGTTGTAGAGATTCTAATAGCATAGACTGGCAACAAGGTTCTCAGGATTTTACATACAACAATGTCTTCATCAATAACACCTCCTTCTCCTTGGATAGCATTGACAACCTCCTTGATTTGGTTGTTGTACTGTGTAATGTTTTCAACTTCTTTCATTGTCATATCATCAAATCTACCTCTAAGGCTTTTAGCTCTGGATCTCATCACATTTACATCTCCACCGTAGACTAGTGCAAGTTTGTCCCACATTACTTTTGTTGAAGAACATGTTTTGATATCTTCAAATTCTGCATCAAATAGGGCAACATCAATCTCTATCATTGTCATATTGTGTTCATGTCTATCTCTCAACTGATCAACTATCAAAGGTCCAACAAACGATTGTATGTAATCATTAGTCAAGTAGAATACTACAGATTCACTGATTCCAGATATGTGCAATTTCATTCTACTTTTCCATGTTGTGAAGTTGTCCTTGTTCAACTTAGGCACCTCCCTTTTATACATCTTTTGATCTTTAGCTCAAGTCCTTCAAACTTCCTTTTCAAGCACACAAACTCTGATACCAATTGTTAGATAACTAAGAAGGGGGGGGGGGGGGGATGAATCAGTTAAACCAATTATCCTACAGTCCCAAACTCTCAGATGTACTTTTTCAAACTTCTTCAATAGAATAATCAACTCGGCAAGATATTAAGATTAACTTTCTGTTCATTTACCGATTCCCAGTAATTTCCAAAACTGTGTTTACTGATTAATCAAATATGAAATATGTAAAGTATGATACCAATCCAACCACAACAAATAACATATAACACAAAGATTTAACATGGAAACCCTGTTAATGGAAAAACCATCTAGGATCGATAACCCAAAATATTTCACTCTTCTGAAGTGAGCTCGATTAGGAGCCAACCCTGTTAAAGGTTACAAAACACATTGTAAGGTGTGACCTTGTTAGAGGATTTATCACTAACAGTTAAGTCTCAACCAACATTCACTATGGGGTCAAAAAGAAAACCTTCAACATTCAATGAATGTCATAGAACAAATAAGACTGTTAAGTCCACCCGGTTAAGAGATTTAGCTGTAACAATGGTTAAATTGATACCGTAGTGATCTGATTCAAATACAACTCAATTTGCAAGTATTCAGATCTATGCTAAGCTCAATATAACTCTTCTAACCAATAATCAATTCACTCCATTATATCCTCCAACTTACTTCACTCAGTGTATAATTCTCTGATGCTCGATAATACCTGTAGTCTAGCTCGGTTATGTCTGTAACCAGTTTGATTAGTGGTGCATGAAAAATGTCTTCACGTGAATTCTCCTACAGTATCTATTCATCTGGAAGATTCAAGAATGAATCTCATGTCTCTTAAATAGATGTGTAAACTGTTTTCATCTCACCCATTAGATTTTGCCTCTTAATCTCCATCATTCGTTTTGCCACTTCACGATTCCTCAGTCATTGTATCAATAACACGTTTCAATCTCTTCCCTTTGATTATCTCTGAATTTTGTCAGCCGTTAATCTCTATAACAAACTCTATCTCTTACCTTGAAATCATAAGCATCAACCAACTCATCAATTTCAATCGGTTGTTATAAGCATTTAATGTTTTCATCCTACTCGGTTAATACAAAATGCATCATAGATAACTAACTCGGTGTATACATAAATCTTCAATTACCGACCACATAAACTTGTTCAATTCTGATATCTTCTTCATAATAGAATAATGTAACATACTCAAGTCAACAACATAATGTCATAGACTCATCAATAAGTTACCCAATGTATACCTTATCCATATATGTCATATTCATCTTGTCCTTATGTAGATATCTCATTTCTTCACCATTTCTTCCTTCTACAGATGTTCAGATGTTTGCAACTATTATGATAAGTATAGTCAAAACTAGTTGACATCAATGACAATATATTGATTGATTTAATCATCCTACACATTACTTTAACATCTTGGTAACCTCCTGAATCTTCATCAAGATATTCAATCAGTTGTAGGTTAACATGTATTATGGATATAACTCTTGCAAGACATACCCTGAACTTTGTCCCTCTAGGAATGAAGGTACATATGGTTCTCCTACCCATTCAAAATTTTAATTTTGTGCTTATTTGGATGTAGGTGCATAGACATGAATGACATCAACTTCTTTATCGTGGAAAGACTCTTCAGACAATGAATCTCATTCCCACTTTGTTGAATCTTCATCACTATATGAATTTAACTTGGAAATTTTCTCATGGATACAAGGGAAACTATTTTAGGTATATCCCATCTCAAGATATCCTACCCTAGTTTTCTTATTACTAGACTTGAAAGTGGTTTGTATAGGCTCTAGTAATCCTTCATTTCTCTTCCCAGGAGGACTCGATCCTCGATAACTCATCTTTTGCATTATTTCAAAACCTTTCCCATACTGATGTGTGGGAATGTTGATGTTTTGTACCCTTTCATTTGATCGTTCTTCATCTTTGTATAACCACTTTAAAATTTCACTATCTTCTTCTACCCTAGATGATGTGCTAGCCCTTAAAACATTGTCATTATCCCTTTGAGGAGATGTTTGTTCTTTTTAACTAGAGGGTTTTCCATGAGACTTAGGAGAAAGTGGTAGATTGACCATTGATAAATAATATTCTCCAACCCCTTTGCGATGAACCTTCACTTCTCAAAATCCTTCATTAATGTGTTTGTATTTAGATATTGGGCTTCATTTTCTTTTCCCTTTTCTGATTTTGAAAGACTTAGTTCTTTTTCTTTTTATTTATTTGAAATGTTTTCACTAGGGGCACTAGAATATTCACCATTTGAACTAGGACTATTAGCCTATTCTCTTTCCTTTTCTTTTCCTTTGGATGTTGAACTTGAACTAGGAAGCTGTTTGTAATTTGAACTAAGAACCTCTCTGGAACTTGAACTAGGAACCTCTTTGGAGCTTGAACTAGGAGCTTCTTTGGAGCTTGAACTAGGAAGCTTTTTGGAGCTTGAACTAGGAACATCTTTGGTTTGACTATTTGAAGAGTTCAATATGGAGACCTTTGTATTATGTGACACAACAAAATCCATGACTGGTTTCATATTGTTACAATATTGGAACAAATTAAGGTCATCGTTGATGATTATCTCTTGACCAAGGTATGGAAACTTCTGTTAGAGTAATAGTATATTTACCTTTATAATTAAGTCTATCTGATTTAATTATTAAAGGTCACTATTATTCTTTTTTCACTTAAGCTTGTCATTTAGGTGCATAATAATTAATATGTTTATTAATTATTAAATGCACAAACCTAGCTTTCTCCGGCTTTAGGGTTTCTCACCTTATAAGCCGCTTTTTGTAATTATTGTTCATACTTTTGGGAAATACAATTTTGCTCTCACTCCGCTGAGATTCTCAAAACCCTTGCTCTCTCTCTCTCTTAGGTTTTCGCTCCAGCTTCTGGTATTTTGCTTGCAGGTGATCTTGGTTTTTTGTGGATTTGCACATTTGTGAAATCTTACATGGTATCAGAGCCTCCCTGCCGCTGCCGAGGTTGAAGTTCTTGGAGCCTGGATTCGAAGACGACAGCCACAGCTTGTTTCTGGGGTTTTCTGTCACTTTGAGGGAGGCACGATCTTTTGGAGCAGATTGAGTAGAAACAGACTCCGCCATTGCGTTCAGAAGGTCCGGGAGAGTCGAAATCATATAAAACTCGACCCAGTTTGGCCCCCGTGACCTCAGGAGAAAAATTTGCCCTACCAGGGCCGTACGGCTCGAAAATCGAGAAAAAAAACTTCTCGAAAATCAAAAAAAAAGTTTTTTTAAACAAACTGCGACGCGCCGCCAGCGCGCCACCCGCAGCGGCTGCCGGGTAGCGCGCCGCCAGCGCGCCGCCAGCGCGCCCCCGCTGCGCCCCCGGGCTCCGCTGCTGCGCCACCCGCGCTCGGCCGCAGCCTCCGCTCAGCCAGGGCGCCGCCCGCGCCCGGCTCAACCACCGCCCGCGCTCCGCCACCTCCGGTGCCGCCACCCCCTGCCGCCGCCGCCCCTCCGCCGGCCACTGCAGCAGGTGACGTCACACGCTGACGTCACCTCTTTTTTCCGGCGCCGGAAAAATTTTTCCGGCGGTTTTTTAAAATTTTTTCCCGACGGTACGGTTCTGACGTCATGCTGACGTCAGCGACGGCCCAGTGACGGTCATACGACCGTCAAATTTTTTGCCGTCCCTGGTTTTTTCCAGAGAGCTTTCATTTGGGGGTACTTGGGCGTTTTTGCTCCTACAAGGTTCATACGGACTCGAAAATCGACATATGATATATCACCGGAAAGGTCTTTCCGAGACGGACGCAATGATGCTGGTTTGGTTTGATGATTCAGCCATTTGAGCTCTCTTTTTCAACGTCAAAGTCAAGGCTTCTCCTTTCCTCCTTCTCTGCTTCTGGAGTCCAAGTTTTCTCCTCATTTTTTTTGTGCTTTCAGTTATTTGCTGTACGGGGGTTTGATTTATACATTGTGGGGGGGTATTTTTCCTTTCTGTAATTTACTTCAGAAAAGACCCTTCTACTTCTGTCTCCTTCTTCTCTCAATGTCGGATCCCTCTGTGACCCGGCTGACACCGCATAATTATCATACCTGGAAAGCACACATGACCAGACTTCTTATGTCACGTGGCTTATGGTCATGTCTGGATGAGAACCAACCTATCCTGCAACGTCCCTTTGAGATTCTTCAGCACAGGAATAAGATGGATGAAGCCATGGGCTTGATTGCACTGAACATCTCCGACAGTCTCCTCTTTCACTTGGAAGGTTTGACCACTCCTAGGGCCATTTGGGGCAAGTTTTCAGATTTGTTTGGCACAGTTAATGAGTTCAGGGCACTTCAGCTTGATGCAGAGTTGACTACTTTGAATCCTACCAGCTTTCCCACCATTGAGGACTTCTTGATGAAGTTCAAGTCTCTGCGTTCAGTTTTGCAAGGATGTGGGAAAACAAAGACAGATGATGAGTGTATCTTCTTGATACTCTCAAAGTTGCGAGGACAGTATCAGATCTTTTCTTCCACTTTCTACTCCACCATGGATGCTTTGGGTGCTAGGCACACCATGCCTTCTTTTGAGACATTCTGTGATCGGTTGACACGGGAACAGGCAAAGATCCAACAGATGGATGCTTCTGGCTCTTCTAGCCAAGCATTGGTTGCTCAGTCTTCACAGGGGAAACCAAAACCGAAAGGCAAACCGAAGAAAGATTCCGCAGGCAATGAGTCTTCCTCCAAACCTGCACAGAAAAATGATTCCAAACCTCCAGAAAACCCTTCTAAGGGTAAATCTTCTTCGAAGTCTACTGAGTCTACCTCCAAGACTAAGAAGAAATCAGTTGAGACCTGTAGCTTTTGTGGCAAGGATGGACATCCCGTTTCCAGGTGTTGGAAACATTTGGAGGCTTTAGAGGAAGCCATGCAGGAGCATCACATTTCAGCTCCCCAGTCCACCTCCTCCCCTGCAGGGAAAGGTCATGCTCTTACTGCACGAGCTATGACTTCTGGGCCCACCTGGATTCTTGATTCCGGTGCTTCTCACCACATGACTCACACTCAGCAGTTGGTCACCTCAATTGCTCCTTGCGCCACTTCGCAGATTGCTGTTGGGAACTCATCTCATCTTTCGGTTTTGGGTTCTGGTTCAGTTGCATTAGCTGGGGGTTCTCTTCAGGATGTTCTTTTTATCCCCGACATTTCGACGAACCTTCTGTCTATCTATCAGATTTGCCACTCTGGCTCTGGTAAGACAGTTGAGTTCTCACCACATGATGTGGTTATTCGGGACTTACATGATACTGAGATGATTGTGGCTACTGGGAGTGTTGACACTGCATCCCGCCTATACAGATTTGATGGATTTGAGTCTTCTGTTGGCACAGGTTCCTGTCTTATAGCACATGCAGATTCAGTGAGTAGACTTTGGCATGAGCGTTTGGGCCATGTCAATTACAGATATCTTCAGCAGATGAGCACACAGGCACTTGTTCTTGGGCTTCCACAGATTACTTGCACTGATGGGGTTTGTCAGGGTTGTGTTCTTGGCAAACAACATAGGGATCCTTTTCCTCAGGGACGAGCTACTCGTGCTTTGGCACCATTGGAGTTGATTCACAGTGACCTCATGTCCTTTCCTACTCCTTTTTCTGGTGCCAGATATGTGCTCACATTCATTGATGACTTCTCCAGGCGCACATGGGTGTACTTTTTGAAGTACAAGTCTGATGTCTTTGATTCATTTCGAGTCTTTAAGACATTTTTGGAGAAGCAATCTGGTCTTTCTATTCATCGGATACGCACAGATAATGGGGGGGAGTATGTGAACCAGGCTTTCCGAGATTTTTGCTCTGAACATGGTCTTCAGCATCAGTTTTCAGTGCCCTACACCCCTCAGCAAAATGGTGTGGCAGAGAGAAAGAACAGAACACTTCGAGAGATGGCTAATTGTATGATACAGTCCAGGTCCATGGATTCGTCCTTTTGGGCAGAGGCAGTCAATTGTGCCAACTATATTCAGAATCGGATGCCTCACAAGGCAGTTCGACATATGACTCCTGAGGAGGCTTGGTCTCATGTCAAGCCCGATGTATCTTCATTTCGAGTTTTTAGTAGTGAAGCATGGGCATTTGTGCCTAACGCTCAGAGGAAAGCGATGGAGCGGAAGAGCCGACACCTCATTTTTGTTGGCTACTGCGAGGATGTTAAGGCATATAGGTTGTTTGATCCTGATTCCAGAGAGGTCCTGTTTCGACGGGATGTCCAGTTTGATGAGCGCCTTCCTGCAGTCGATACCCCGCTTCCAGAGTCTACTTCACTCACCACTACTCCCTCCTCTCTTCCAGTTGTGTTTCAGGATGATGAGGATGAAGATCTTGGTGATCCCCATTTACCTCCACCACAGGATCCTCCACAGATGCCTAGATGGGCTCGTGTTACAGTTGATGCTGCAGGATCTTTGGCTGGTGACCCTTCCACCTCTCGTCGCACCCGGTCTCATATTGCAGGTTCCAGTCTTCTGAGTCATGCTATTTGTGGTGATCCTCAGACATTTGGGGCAGCGACAGGACATACTGAGTGGGACAGTGCTATGGAGGAGGAGTATTCTTCTTTGATGAAGAATCATACTTGGGATCTTTGTTCGCTTCCTAAGGGAAGAAAGTTAGTGCGATGCAAGTGGTTGTATCGTACTAAGTTTGCTGCTGATGGTTCTATTGATAAGTACAAGGCACGTCTTGTTGCGAAGGGTTTTTCACAGGTTGAGGGTATTGATTACACTGAGACATTTGCCCCTGTCGCCAAGATGAACTCTATTCGCCTTGTCTTATCCCTCGCAGCTTCTCAGGGATGGCCCATTTTTCAGATGGATGTGAAGAGTGCTTTCTTGCACGGTGATCTTAGTGAGGAGATTTACATGGAGCAGCCTCAAGGATTTGTGCAGGATTCCTCCTTGGTTTGCAGACTTCGGCGTTCTTTATATGGTCTCAAACAGGCCCCTCGGGCTTGGTATGAGAAGATGGACTCCTTTTTGCTTTCTACAGGATTCACACGCTGTCATTCCGATCCTATAGTCTACATTCAGCGTCTTGAGGATGAGATTTTGATACTTGTGCTATATGTTGATGATCTTCTCATCACAGGTAGCTCATCTTCTATGATTCAGGATGTTCAGTGCGCATTGATGGAGCAGTTTGAGATGACAGACCTTGGTCTTTTACACTTCTTTCTGGGTCTACAGATTGTGCAGTCACCTACTGGGATCTTTGTTTACCAGCAGAAGTATGCTCTTGACATGCTTCAGCGCTTTGATATGCTTGATTGCAAGCCTGCTCCCACACCTTTTCAGTCGGGTGTTACTTTGTCTACGTCTTGCACTACGCCTTCAGTGGATGCTACTTTGTATCGGCAGTTGGTTGGCAGTTTGTTATACCTGACACACACTCGTCCTGATCTCTCCTTTGCAGTTGGTCTAGTCTCTCGGTTCTCACATGAGCCTCATGAGAGTCATTGGCAAGCTGCCAAGCGTATTTTGAGATACATTCAGGGCACACTTATGTATGGCATTCACTACACATCAGGGGCTCCTCACATTGTTGGCTACACTGACTCAGATTGGGCTGGTGATGTTGATGATCGGAAGTCTACTTCTGGCTTTGTTTTTTGTCTTGGCTCTGGTCCTATCACATGGTCGTGCAAGAAGCAGAACGCTCGAGCACTTTCATCTACAGAGGCTGAGTACAGAGCGGCAGTTCATGCTAGTCAGGAGATTTTATGGCTTCGACAGTTGATGACTGAGTTTGGTTTTCCTCCTGATCGTCCCACTGTTCTGTGGTGCGATAATCAGAGTGCTATTCACATTTCCCGCAACCCGGTGGAGCATCAGCGCACTAAACACATTGAGCTTCATATGCACTTCATCCGTCAGCAGATTCAGGATGGTGTTCTCACTTTGGAGTACATTCCCACTGACGCGCAGGTTGCTGACATCTTCACCAAACCCTTTGCATCTCCGCGCTATCTTCAGTTGCGTTCTATGCTTGGGGTGACGGAAGTTGTCCTTGGGGGGTCTTGTTGAGTCCTTCCTTCCTTCATGTTTCTTTTCAGCATGTTGTTGTATCTCTTTTTGGGGTAGGGTTTTTCCCACTGGGTTTTCTCTATTTCCCCGGTTCACAGAGATTTCTTTGTTGTTGGGTACTTGATCAGGCCTTGTTGCCGGGACCCATTTTCCTGCTTTCTTAGTTGTGCTAGGTTAGCTTCCTCCTGAGCTTCGCTTAAGGGGGGGTGTTAGAGTAATAGTATATTTACCTTTATAATTAAGTCTATCTGATTTAATTATTAAAGGTCACTATTATTCTTTTTTCACTTAAGCTTGTCATTTAGGTGCATAATAATTAATATGTTTATTAATTATTAAATGCACAAACCTAGCTTTCTCCGGCTTTAGGGTTTCTCACCTTATAAGCCGCTTTTTGTAATTATTGTTCATACTTTTGGGAAATACAATTTTGCTCTCACTCCGCTGAGATTCTCAAAACCCTTGCTCTCTCTCTCTTAGGTTTTCGCTCCAGCTTCTGGTATTTTGCTTGCAGGTGATCTTGGTTTTTTGTGGATTTGCACATTTGTGAAATCTTACAACTTCAAGCATTGGTGATATGTGGAAGGAACCTTTTACATCTCATGTATCCAAGGCCTTCCCAACAATATATTGTATATTAACTTCAAATCTAACACTTGGCACACTTATTCTTTTTGAATTGGTCCTACACGGATTGGTAGAATGACTATACCCTTTGAATATCTTTATTCTTCATCATAAACTTTGATTGTTATATTTCTTTTTGGATCCATGAAATTCTCAAAATATCTTAAATCTTTAACACAATTTAAAGTACATATGTTCAAGCCATTCCCTCCATCTATCAAGACTCTTTTAACTCTATGTTTATGGATGAGGACTTCAATATGCAATGGCAAGTTTTGCAGATGATTCAAGGACATGTCCTCTTGCTCGAAGAAAGATAGGAAATGTGGTGCAATAAGGTGACCTACCATGGTTTAACATTTATCTACATCTAAGTAATTAGAAACCATCGTATCAACCAAGGCCTTTTCCAAAATTTCCTTATGAGATGGTTATATTTTCAATAACTCCAAGATAGAGATTTGAGCGGGAGTTTTTAGGAGTTGATCAACCAAATTGTGTTGCTTTAATTAAGATGATGAAATGTTATTCGTGGTTGTCTTGTTAGATGTTCCTTGCAGGGTAGTTTTGGATGCTTGCCCCCTAGTAACCACATTGGCAGGCTCTTTCTCTTGTTTATCTTTGAACATCATGACATTGATGGTATTGCCAAAACTAGATAAAGCATTGATGGTGTTGTCATAGGTGTAAGTAAAATTGACATTGTTTCCCTTCTTTTTTTTTGGTTCGGATTTGAAGATTCACCTTTCTCATGATTCAGGAAAGGGGTTTTAAAGGTTGTATGATCTTCATTATTTTTGGGTCCATCTACTTCAATTTTTCCATTATCGATGAGATCTTGGACAACATGTTTCAATATCACATAGTCATTAGTCTTATTTCCTTTGTTTCAATGATACTTACAATGATGTGAGTCATTCCACCATGAAGGTTTAACTAGGGGTTCGTGACCTCTTAACACGGGTAGAGTTATAATTTTGTTTGCAAGGAGTGTTTTTAGAGCTATCTCAAGAGGTTCTCCAAATGGAGTAAATTTCCTTCTAGGTTATGTGAATGTGAATTGGGATATATTGAATTGTAGCCTGGGTATATTCTTACCTTGGTTATTGTTTTTGTTGTTGTTGACGGAAGTATTGTTGGGTGGGTTAACATTGTTTGCTCGAGATTGTTGAAATTTCTAGAAAGATAGAATGGCTTGGGTTTAAGGTTATTTAGTTCTACCACTCCATCATTTACTAGGTTTTTTCTATTTTTCTTCAACTAAAACTTAGGTTTTTCATTATTATGATTGGTTGAGGTGTTATTGTTGTAAGTGTTGGTGTTGTTTAAAAATCCTTTGTTGTCCTTGTATAACTTGAGTTCACCCTTCCTTACCAAATCATCTTCTTTTTTTATTCCATTTTCAATCATTTTGTCAAATGATGGGCGACATTGGAGTTGTAACCAGAAATTCATTTCATTGTTCAATTTGTTAATGAAGATTTACATGTTCTCCTTTTTCGGTACACTTATTGGGTACTTGGAAAAGATTCTTCTCCAACATTGTAAGAAAGTAAAAAATGATGGTATTACACAAGTTTAACATGGTCACTTCATTTTCAATGTTATAGGAATATTAGGTTACAAACTTTGAGATCAACACTTCAAATGTTTTAATTCCCGGTGGTAACTCAGAGAACCACTCCATTGCTTATCCACCTAGGCTCCTAGGAAACAATATCATTAGATATGTTTGTTCATGGATGAACTCCATGCTCAATGTGCAAAACTCTCTAATGTGGTCTTGAGGTTCAGTTAGTCGCATGTACTTGTCATATTTTGGAAACTCCACATTAAGTGGAAAAGGTATCATGACCAAAATTTTGTCAAAGGGAAAAGGAAAAATACCTTTTATTGTGTATATCTTTGGAGAATTTCCCTTTTTAAAGTTATCCAATTGTGCTTGAAGAGATTGAAAGTGTCTATTTAGATCTCTTAGATGGTTAACCTCATCCCCATATTCTCTCAATTGGGATACATCATAGTCATGAGGTAGTTTAACTCCTAGTTTAGCTAGGGTCATGAAATACCTCTCCTTGTCCCTTTCTAACACCTTTTCCATCATTTTAAAAAATAAGGGATTTTGTTGTGCTTCTCTTATATTTTCCTTTGTTATCTCATCATGTTCTCCATTGTTGGTGTTACTATTGTTGGTATTGTTGTTGTTAGTATTGTGAATGTTAGCCCAATTGTTTTCCATGTTTGGTTGATTTGTTTGGACTTGGTCCACTTGTTTATTTTGATCCACTTGATGTGTTTGATAGGGGTGTGATTGGGGCTAAGTTTTTTTTTGTTGAAGTGGTATTTCTTCACGAGTCACTCTTTTATTGTCTTGAGTTGAGTACTTATAAGCTCTTATCCTTAATGACATGAAATTAACCTTGTGACCCTTCTTGAAGGTAGATCTCTTTGAATTGAAGTCTTGGATTGAAGTCTAATATATATATATATATATATATATATATATATATATATATATATATATATATATATATCCCTATGATGAAGACTTAAGATAATGATTTTGATTTCCTTAGTTCTATGAAAAAGACCAACAATCTTTTGACGAGCTTCTAGAAATCCAAAATCGATGGTGATTTAACCCCACTCCATAATGACTTGATATGAATGAAACTCAATTGTAATGGATCAATTTGTTTGATAGCCTAAATAATGATAGATTTTAAATATGTTTTCACTTAAATAGACCCTACTTCGAAAAGGGTATCCCAAAATGTTTTCATTTTTGACCCAATATGCTTGTAAGTGCTCTCTGTTTGGAAGTGACATTGTGTAGGCAACACTTCAAAGATTAAAAGCGATGTTATACTATTTAAAAGTGATATTCTGGTGAGCAGATGTGATGTTTTTATGTTTAAAGGTGATGTTTCTCTATTGAAAGGCAATATTTATCTAATTAAAGGTGATGTTTCTTTGATTAAAGGCGATGTCTCTCTGATTAAAGGCAACCAAAAATTATGTAAAAGCGTTGATCTATGTAATATTTTTCTCAATCTGTGAAATTTTGAAGTTTGTGCTTAAATCTTTAGTTCAAAATGGATTATTTCTTTTAATTTTTGGATCATCAAACACAACAAACACATAAACACTTGTTTTCAACCTTTAAAGCTATACTTTGAGTGTATGTTCTAAGTCATTTCCACAGGTCATTTACATAGAAGACAATTCAATCAAGATACCTATGGTCATTTTTGGCTTTCATAAATAAAAAGGTAAGCTTACTACTTAACTAGATCGTATTTAATATTCCATTCAAAAAGATTTATGTTTTACCTCCCTTTACGAGAGCCTTCCACCATCATAAAAACAAGGTTTTGCACAATCCCAAAGGACTACTAGAGGAGGGCTATTGTTCAAATATTTTTATCACTCACCCCATTAAAAATGAATGCATTTTATATTAAAGTGGTTCAAATTACCATGGCTCAAATGGTTGTATCCCACTTGGGTCGTCCCTCTCACCAGCCTCGTTAAGGAAAATCTCAGGAGGCATGCCCATTATGGCTAAAGAAAATGCACTACTTCAAAAGAAAATGAAGTTAAGATAGGCATGGTATTCTGATCAAGGTTAGAGCATATCCCTACTATATTTAGCCTCTAAATATAAAGAACACACAATTCATTTTTAGACCTTTTCTAACTATGGGAACTTCGATAGGTTTGGCATTTTGATCACCTTAAGAAAGGTGAGAGCATATGCCTATTATATTTTCTCACAAACAAGAAGGTCTCCTAATTATTCTATGTTTGAAAGTAGATTGACAAAAGTGAAATAAAGGTAACACTTTAAAACACAAAGTTTAGGAGAGTGCACCTTTGGTCATTCATGCACCTTGGCGACAGTTCTAGCTCCTTAGCATCCCCTTCCACAAACATTCTAGTTCAACACACTAAAGCCAAAGTTAAGAAATTAACAACATTACCAAACCAATGAAGTTCAAAAAGGATGAGCATATAAATTAATTATTACTCCATATTCGACTTGATATATGTTAATAATGCTCACATATCTATCAAAATCTTTTCCTTCTCCACTAAGCTTATTCATTTTACTAGCCCAAAATATCTTATTAGCATACCTATTTTCTCTCTTTGCCTCCTTCTGTGCATAACAATCAAGAAGTTTGAAGGTAATCTTCTTGGTTTTCCTCACCTTTGTCATATGTAATTCATCATAAATAAAAGTTAGCTTTCAAATTTTAATTCTTTGCATCAGATTTAAAAGCGATGTTATTATGATCATAGGTGACAAAATTTAGCTCAAAAGCAATAAAATTATGATTAAAAGCAATAAAATTTAGATTAATAGACATAATGTAGATTAAATGCAACATAATTAAGACATAATAAAATGCAGAAGTGACCCCTTTTGATTAATAGTGATGAACTTTGATGTAGAAACAATGTTCTTTGCTGCAAATGCGATAATATTCAAGGTAAAAGAGATGTGATTATGTGCAAAGGCGATGTTATTTCTGAAAAAGGTGACCTTCTGTGTAATCTAAACCCGCAAATACAAAAATCTGTAACAACAAAAGCTCAAAAATTTATTAAAGTTAGTGAGGCACGGGCCCCACGGTGGGTACCCTTTATGTGTGTGTAATTTGCAAACTATAAACATTCATAGGACATTAATATGATAAAATTTCAAATCTACATCAAGATATAAAACTAGATTAAGTAATTTAATTGAAAGAAATCATGAGCATTCTATGGATCTAGATCTAGGGACTTGAATTATGCTCTCAACTGCAATTAAATCCTTAAATGACAACCTAGAAAATGAGATATGAAATGATGAATGAAGCTTTGATCAATAATGCAATTCTACTCTAAATGATCAATCTAATTACAATTGCCTATAATAACAATGCTCTTAATGATAAATAGCACAAACTAGCATTATGCTTGTACTCTAAATGAATTGGATATGAATTTCTCTAATTATGCATCCTATTAATAGGATTTCTTAAGGTGTACGGGTGAGTTAAGTTAACCATGATCAAGATGGAGGTTGAGTTGTGTTTGATGATGTGTCCAATTTGAAGGGACAAGATTGAAAGATCAAGATAGAAAAGCCTATTTGTGATCCATATGTGCTCATTACTTCTCTCCCATTGGTCATTTTAGTTTTGTCATGTAGTGGTAGGTGAGAGATTTTAGGAGGAATCACTTCAAAGATTTAATTATATTAACCATGTATGATATTTATGAATAGGTTGGATTTAATTAATTAATTACATGGTTATTTGATTTTTTATTTTAATTAACCCAAATGTCTTGAATTTAATTAATGTTTCTTTGACCCTTTTTAGGTCTATAAACCAATCTAGGGCAAATGAACAACTCAAGTAGGAGAAGCCTCATCAAGAGGCTATTCAAGTTGGTGGTGGTGTTTGTGTGTCAATTGGTCATATCATCCACTCACTTTTGAATCTTCCATTAAGGGACTTGAGGTAGAGAATCAATTATTGGATATTAATTAGTGCTTTATCATGTAGCCTTATGGGACCAATAGAAAGGCTCAATATGCCACAAGTAACTTCATGGTTATGCTTCTAGCTGGTGGGAGCAACTAGAGTAGAAATTGAATATAAACATCTCCACTATCACATGGAAGACTTTCCAAGAGGCTTATGCTTGTTATCTTTTTGAGTAGTTGATGCACTATCATTTATAGGAGCTTCATGGACTCCAATATTATTGTATTCGATAATGGCTTAACATGAGAACCATTTATAGAACTTGAAATAATATGTAGGTTTCATTCAAGATGAGAAGTATCTCATGAATATATTTATGAGAGGGTTGAACTATCACATTGTGGTAGTTTTGTGTTTGTAAATACTTAAGACCTTTAAGATTGTTGGATAGGAGACAAAGCTAACAAAGGAGAATGTAGTCAATGACCATAGAGGTAATATGGGTGAAACTCAAAGAAATTATTCCTTAGCAATCACGTTCTAGGTGGTGTATACAATTCTTATATAGATTTTGATTCTTTTATCTCTTTCAAAACTAAACTGTACATTGGTGACTTGTCCTTGTACTCTTAAATGAATTTATTGGATAATGAACATTAAGACCTAGTAGCAATTTGCAAAAAAGTGTGCAAAGTAGGCTCATCACAACTAGCATGAAAGGACACGAATCTAGAAATTTGAATGTCAAATTTAAAGTTTTGGGATCATTCTTGAAGCACTTAGGATTGACCAAAGGCAAGAAAATATTAATTTTGAGGCAATGAATGAATTTGTGGATATGAATGTGAATATAGACTAATAAATAATATGTCTATGAAGTCTTAACATCAAATTCAAAAACAACAAAAGTGACAACCCCATGGTTTGTGGAAATCTAACAACATTAAATAATACATTTAAGAAATTGCACATAAACATGAACACAATGAAGTCAAATTTTGAAAACAAGTATAAATAATTTTTCGTGGTGGGACCCTCAAGAAAGTCACAATACGAAACCC
Organism: Chamaecyparis obtusa; assembly: GCA_027943335.1. NCBI lineage: Eukaryota > Viridiplantae > Streptophyta > Pinopsida > Cupressales > Cupressaceae > Chamaecyparis > Chamaecyparis obtusa. Next base: position 1,411,758 of record BSBK01001835.1, on the reverse strand, counting down.
ATCTAATTGAACTTCTTTTAAAATTAAAAACTCATTAAACTTATTAGATGGTACTAAGAAGTGGAGGAGAGTAGTATGTAATATGGGGGCGAGAATAAGAAAATAATTGGAGTTTGTCCCACCCTAATAGTTTTTAGGCTCTTTAGGGTTATTTTTGCACCCTTATGAGTTTTTATACATATTTTTAATTTAGTTTATAGGCTTTTTTGGATGGAGTTATGTAATTATGTGTTGACAAGTGGCATATTTATGTGTCAAGTTTAACTTAGAAATTGATATTAAGTCTACGAAGTTTTAGCATCAAATTCAAAAACAACAAAAATAACAACCCCATGAATTGTAAAAATCTAACAACATTAAATAATACATTTATGAAATTTTACATAAATATAAACATAATGAAGTCAAAATATAAAAATAAGAATAAATAATAAATATTAATATTAATTTCTAAGTCAAACTTAACACAAAAATATCACTTATCCACACCCAATTACATCAATTCCATCTTAAAAAAATCTATAAAATAAATTAAAAATTTCTTAAAATATACTAATTTGACCATTACATATATAATGCAAACTCACAAGAGTGCAAAATTAACCCTAAAACCTATGAGAGTGGAACTATCTCCAACTATTTCCTTGTTCTCTCCTCCACTATTTGAATACGATCTAATAAATTTAATTTATGATTCATTTAATTAAGTATGGGTTTCATAGAAAACAAAACAATTTCCAACGTTTTTCTCAGCCCCAAGTTATATGCCATAAATATCTTCCAAATAACCATTGACCGTTTCACCAGAGGCAATATTCGATAGGATTTATCCTACTTAAATTGTGCTATTCCTACGCTAGCCTGCCGATCCCATCGTCAGCGGAATAGTCTAGAAAAATAGTTGACGTGACACCCGAGGCTCTGCCATCGCCACGACACCGAAGATTTCTCGATCTTCCCTCTATATATTCCCCTTCGACCCCTCTAATGCCATCCTTTGTTATTGGCATCGGGTATTCTCGGAGATATGGCGGTGAGAATCTTATTCTTAGACGGGATTGGGGTGGAATTCGATGCCTGGCCTTACAGGTCTGTTCTGGTTGTTTACTTGCTTTCCATTTTTTATTTCAATTTTGGTATACTCTTGAAACGCAATGGGACGGTCTCAGCAGTTGTTTTAATTATTCAACGCTTGTCACTGTTGATATCTTGAGTTTGCGACTGTGAATGGGTTTTTTTTGGCTTCATTTCGCAGTGACGCAGGGTTTTTTATGTGGTCCATGCGAAGGAATTTATGAGTTTTGATATAGGGGTTTTAAGGTTATAGGGGTACTCGCTTGTCTTATTCTTTTGGGATGACTGGTAATTTTGCGATGACGCTTGTAACTTGTCCATTTGGAGTTTCTGAAATAGATCTGTTAATTTCGTCGCCCTCATAGTTTTTATTTTTCTTCTGGTTGAGTTTTTCTTTCAATTTTGTTGTATCCTTGAAACGCAATGGGATAGTCTCAGCACTTATTTTAATTCTTCAACGCTTGCCAGAACTGATATGTCGAGTTTGTGACTGTATTATGGCTTTTCGATTGTAGAGGAGAAGTTTTCTGGCTTATTTTCATGGTGGGATATAGTTTTTTTATATGGACCACGCCTGCGAGTTTATGATTTTTGTATAGGGGTTTTAAGGTACGTTGTAGAGGTCGTTGCGTGTCTTATTGTTTTGGGATTACTGGTAATTTGTGTGATGGCTCTTGTTACTTGTTACCTAGGGGCTTTTGAACTAGATCTGTGATATCCACATCCTCTTAATCTTGAATTTGCTACTTTTACATGGTTGTTATTCTTTTGACCGACCTAATCTTTTATTTGTGTTTAACCGAAGTGGTTTGTTGGCTTCACTTTCAGTTTTGTGGTGAAAGTTTGTTCGTACGAGGGTCTTTTATTTTCCTTTTTGAAAGCTTTGTTTATGAAAGCTTGTAATTTTTGAAATTGAGTAATATTTATGAGGGTTTCGTTATCGAAGGTTTCTCTTCTTGCGAAGGTAAGAGTGCTTGGTGTTTTCAATTCTGCATTGTTGTTTGGATATGTGTTTTTAGATTTGTAGATTTTAACTTTTGATTGCCTGAGGATTCGTTGTTTGCAGGATGTAATTTTTCTGGGTATCAGTATTATGTACTTCATCTAGGTTTTTAAGGCTTCGACGGCTTGTTTTATGGGGATTTGCTGAGTTCAGCTTTGCTTTCGACTTCCAGCAGTAATTTATATATCGAGTAGCTTTGTGCATCAATCATATTTTTGAGGGTTTGTTGTATACAAGAGTTGTTACCTGAATTTGTTTTTGTTTAGGGAAATGTTTGCTTTCTAATTAGAAGCTTGTGGCCTTAAAACTTCTCATTTCTGTTGTTGTTTTAAGCTTTCGTAGTTTTAATTGGGGGTTTTGACATAACCTTAAAACTTCTTATTTCTGTTACTTTTTTAAGCTTTCGTAGTTTTAATTGGGGGTTTTAGGTGTGCCATGGCTAGGTTTGGAGGTCTGTGAAAGGTCGATATGATGACCATGTATCCAGATCTGATATTTTTAATCATTTTAATTGCGCCCATATCTCACATTCTCATTGTCTGATGGTTTCTATTGTACAGCATATGTATTATTATCAGTTGTTTCTCTACCTTCCAACTTGTGCCGAATTATTTCTTCGTCCTCTACTAAAATTGGCCACATTATGCGTGCAAAACTATATATTTCTTTAGGATCCGTATTTCATACGCGAGGCTTTTTCTCTAGGATGTTGGCCCTATACAAATTACCTTATTTTCTCTTTTAGAGCATTTGTTCCTTCTCTGCTAAAGTTATACAGTGTGCCTGCAATACCATATATTTCTTCATGACCGTTTTTTATGAAACCGGGGGACTCGTCCCCAACCTCGAAGTACCTGTCCCTGGGACATCCCCGAGTACCCCACCTCAGTCATTTCGCAACCACGCCACTGCCAGGATGGGTATTTGAATTTTGAATGTTACTATTGGGTATGTACTATGTTGCTATGTTGAAGGTTATACATCCTCCACCTCCCCCTCCCCCTCCCCCTTCCCCTCCCCCTCCCCCGCTGTCCCGAAATTGAGGTCTTTTTGTCCCTGTCCAGGCGTCTCGATGTACCCCAAGTGCCTGTGTTACACTCAACTTTTTTATATGTGAGTTTTTTTATTTAGGGTGTAACCTCTGAAAATTACTTTCCTTTTACATTTAGGGTCTTGAATATTTGATTTAGCAAACAGTATCTTATCCTAATGGCTTGATTTATTCATCTCGCTTCGGTTATTTTATAGGGTTTTTGAAGGATACTTTTATATCTTCAATTTTTGCTTGATGATTTGTGTTCGGCAGTCATTGTCATATGAGAATTCTATTCATTCGGGACTTTAGTCTTCTAATTAGAATCCCAGGCCTTTTTTCATTTGCTGATGCTTTAGTCTCACTTTTTCTTTGTAGATTTCAATTTGTGATGTGTATGGGTTGGAATAGCATACTTATTTAGCTTGTTTGTTGGTGCATGCTTCTGCTGGGAATTGTAGAAGAGATGCATAAAAACTTGTTAAAAAATTTGGATTCGCTGTCATTGATAGTACTCTTCCTATCCTAGTACTTAAAAAAAAAATTGCCCTTTTTTGGGTTATGCACGATAAATGTGAAGTGAAGGGTTGAATGTGTTTTTGAGATGGCTTTTGAAAGTTTCAAGAGAACCAATTAGCTTCAGCTGCATGTTTGTTTTTTCTACAGGGTTTTGGGTTCAACATCTTGAGAGGGGTTTTGTTAGTTGATAGTTGAATGTGTTGGCGAGATGGCTTTTGAAAAGTTTAAGAGAACTACTTGGCTTTCTGGGATCATCAGCGTTGAAAGGGTTTTATTGTTTTCTATCTTTATCTTTCTTTATCTTTAAGTTCTGCCCTTTGTTTGTTTATGCATGATAGATATACGGTGAGCGGTTGAAAGCTTTTAGAGGAGTATCTGGTTTCAGCTTCATTGTAGTTTTTTTTACAGGGTTTTGGGTATCATCTTGAAAGGGGTTTTGTTAATTTGGTGAATCCTCCTTGTAATCTCAACATAAATGCCCTTCCAGCATTGGAGTAGGCGAGAAGTTCCTCTGAATTGAGCTCGAAGGAGGCTCTGTCATGAAAGTCCATTTGTTATCACGTTGTCTCTACTTTATTATAAATTTCTATGGTGGTTCTGTGGAATTGTATTAGTGTACTCGATATTTTATTCATTTGTGAGGGTGGTACAAAGACATGCTCGTGGCTGTATTTTTTTTTTAACAATGGTAAGTGGCTGCATGCCGTTAATTTTATTTTGGCAGAGTTTTTGGTACAGCAAAATCATATCTGAATGTGATTGTCGTTATATATTCGATTGGAAAATGACTAGTAATAATCTATGGTCTTTTGTGGATTCAGGAATGGCACGGACAAATGAGAAATAGAAATCTCTTCTTCGAGGGAGGACTAGCTCTACTTACGCGAAAATGTTTACTTGTTGTCAGTCAACTTTGTGAACAAGTTTTATGGTGCTATCACTGCTATATGTATCGGCTGATGAAGATTTAAAAAAATGAGCAATTTCGTTTTTGCCTTATGAATTATATATATGATAAACTAGACACTATTACTCGTGATGCAACTTGAATGCATTTGGCACTAGGCTAGATGAATTCTGTTGTTCTGGTTTGTAAGAAACTATTTATTACTCGGACAGAGCTATCAATGTTTTTAGCTCGTCCCAGGCTGTATTGTTTTGGGGGAATTCTGTTGTTCAGGCATGTAGCTAGAAAGGATCTTACCTCGTTGGGTGCGCTCACGGGGTCGGTCCACAAAGTAATAAAATACTTTTCGTTTGTGGTTTTGGCAGGGGATTTTACCCCTGCCCGTGTGTTTGTGTTCTTGTTCCTTCCTTGACTCTTTGATTGTGATGCTTGTTTGTTACAGATGTGTCATGGTGGCGATCTTTGTTACTATTGATTACATGATGAACATGGATAATCAATAGAGAAAAATGCGGTTATCATCGAAGACAAAGATTAACTTGGGCATATGATATGCTTGTTTTGGGGAATTACAATCTTCCTACTATTGCTATGGAAGGAGATGGACTGGCTATTTTATCTGTGAGCTAAGGCATTGCAATAATCCCTTCAATACCAATTGGAGCTTCACAACAATTTTAACCGTGTCATTGATGAAACAGGTGGGTTCTTTCCATTTATTAAAATTTGTTTTAAGATGAATCTGGTAATACGTTTACATACCTGAAGAAGCTATTGTCTATATTTTGTCCCCTATCAAAAATAGCTCTGATGTCTTAAACAAATATGCCTGTTAATGGCTGGTGATGTCCATCCCGAGATGCCTATCATTTTTCTTGTGGACTGGGATCTGTCGGGGCTTGAACAGGTGTCTTTTTTTAAAACATCTGAGCGATAAGATATTTGAACGAGTGTATAAAGAAATGTAAAAATGTAAATGGTATATATTCTTAGCTACAATTTTCTATCTTCACTATACGTTATCCTATGAATATAGACGAAATGCAAAGAAAAAGTCATAATTTGGTATAATTTGTATCACTTATTGTCAAAATTAGCATACCTTGAAAGAAATTACATAGCACGGAAAACTTACTTCTTCACACCTAAATACCAAAGATTGGAGGCTCAATAGACTATAACCTTTGTGGTGTTTTGGAAAAAATAAAAATTAGATAATGAAATTACGTGAAGAAAAAACAACACCAAGGGGAAAAGTAAAGAATATTCCAATTATAGCTAATAAAGGCTAAGACCAAATAATCTATTCTAGCTAATAAACCTCCTTTAAGCTGTCATGGCACTAACACTTTAAGCACGTTGTTCATCATCCAATTCAAGCTAAACTTCCTTCAGTTGTAACGTACAAATCACTGAGGCGATAATAAATGTGTAGATCGTCATTCAATCTTGATACACAAAATACTCACGCAGTAAAATCATAAATTGATAGATCAATACTAAATAATCCACTCGAGCTAAACCTCCTTTAAGCTACCATGATACCAACATTGCAAACACATTGCAAGGGAAAAAGTTAGAATCATGGGTGGTTGTCTGTCACATTCTCCCGGGTTGAAAACATTTGACAGCTAAATGTTAATGTCAGAAAATGTTTGTTGGCTTGGCAAATATACTGTAGCGAAATCTGTGCTTGCATACAGTCTAGGTCTTGATCGTATGACCTCTCTTGGTGAGAGGAAAAATTCCCTATAGAGCTAGGCTAGGCTATGGGGATGGAAACACGAAACGGAGGTAGAGGCCAGAGGGCATTCTCATGCTACTCATTCCGAGTTTACTTCTTTGCCTTGGACATCAAGATTCAACTTTTGTTGCAGGGCTATTGGCTTAGTAGTCAGGGTAGGCAGGTTTCCTGAGATTCAAGTCTCGATCATTAAAGCCTATATTGGCTTCGTTAAGTGCCTAAGAAATTGTTGTTAAAGTAATTGGAATATGTCTTAGTGTTAGATGCCTGGTAAGCTTATTATTATTATTTTGTGCTTTCAAGTGGGAAACATTTGGTTCTGAGTAATTACTAATAGTCCTAAGCGCTCATGAATGCTTTGTTTACTATTTTTTGAGGGGTTAATGTTTATATCTGTTTCATTTAATTCTTATGGAACTCTAGATTGACAGATCACTTTTTGAACTTAAAAAGAAATTCCCGAATCTTAAAAAGTTTACTAAACCATTTTGGAGGTACTCGCGCTGATTTTGGCCTTGTTTTATCGCAAGAAAAGATGAATTTTGTTATGTTTTTGATTTTTCGTAACTGTAAAAGTATATAATGAAATGCTCGAAGGAGGTTTGTTCAGTAAATGTCATCGATTCCAATTTTCATGCACTCATGCGTGGATATGTATTGAATTGTTAAATAGTTGTAGATTCAATGTTATGGGAAAAAATTCTTTACACTTGTGCTATGTGTTTTTTATTGTTGTAAGTTTGTTGGCATCAGTTGTAACGTGTATGAGTGGAGGATTTTATTACCGTGACTTAACCATTAAGTTGAAGGTTTTTGTAAGAGTATACCTAGTATACTCACTTGAGCGAAAACTGGACATGGTTCACTCTTTTTGATGAATAAGTGTGCGGAAGGATCCAATGTTGTCGTTAACTTAGTATGGCCAAAAATTGAGCAGAATGTGTCAAAGCTTAAGCGGTGGACGAGGAGCGGTACTCTTCAGTAGGGCAGAAAGTATTTCTTATCAAAATTGTTCTGAGACCACCGGGCCTGATGTCCCATGCATTGAAAGTAGTTGATAATAACTGTTTGAAAGAAACAGTTTACTGCAGTCGGGGCATGTAATTGCTTTTCAGGTTCAAATGGAACGGTTGCTCTATTTACTGACTTTGGGAATTATCATATCAGATATACTGGCTCGATAAGTTTTGATTAGCTCCAATGTGATGGGTTAATTACAACCAAGAATTGTTTGTTGCTAAACTGTTCTGAAAACACTACTGAAGGCGGTGCTGATTGTCAAAGCCAGTTCATGTTACCAGCCTGTATCAGATCAACGTTTTGTAGTAATTCTGCAACTGGCTAATTGTATATGGAGTTTGAAGTGCAGTGGTGAGTTGTGAATGCAGTGTCAGCAAGAGCAACAGTGAGCAACTTTAGTTTCCAGCTTGTCTCTGACCGTTTATGCTGGTCTCTTTCTGCTATGTACAGCTGAAATGTTCTTAGTCATGTAGCTTAAATTAAAAGGATCTTACCTTGTTGGGTGCGCTCAACTGGGTGATCCTCAAATTAATAAAATAGTGTGCTTTTTGGTTTTGGCGGGGGCTTTACCCTTGCCGGTGGGTGTTTTAGTTGTTATAATTTTTTACCATGCAACTTTGATTAGTAGTTGTTGCGAATGAATCAAGATGTGTCTTCTTAATTTTTTCGTAACAAATAGTTTTATCCTTGTCGGTGGGTGTTTTAGTCATGTTTACTGTTCAACTGTGACTGTTATTGTTGCAGACAATTCACATGGTCGTACAATCTTTATATCTCTTCTTTACATTACTGAGACTGAACATATACGATCTATACTTTTTTCTTTGTTCTGAAGGGACACGAATTAGCTACGTGGTTTGATGTAAGTCATTATTGATTGAATCTCTTATTAGTTATCACATTATCACAATAATGAGGAGTATATATGGGCTGGAAAACTTGCAGATGCTTCACAAGGATTATAGATGGTCATGTCCAATGATAGATCAGGTGTGTTATCGGTTGACTCCACTTACATGTATTTTTGAGCTGAAGCAGTTGTCTAGATTATAAATTCTGAGCAAGTTACTGTTTAACTGCTTGTAACGTTTTATTAAACTAGTGAAAAAGCGTTATTTACTTTCTGACTGGAATTAAATGTGAAATCTGGGTCTGTAATAGAAGTTTATTGCTGGTGAGTTTTGTTTGGCACATTCAGGTTTTCAATTTAGCATTATAAATTTGTGAAGCCTGCCCATCTTTTGGAAGGTCTAAGTAACATGTTTTTAAATTGTTTGGCGTCCGTCCTTGGAAGAGATGTGGAAGAATTTGTCGTTTTACTTTTCTAGGGAAATATTGGTCTGGTACAGTTTGGTGGGAGAAGCTAGGATATAATATAACATAGGTGGAGAGTAATTTTTTGGACAATCTAGGATGGATGGAAACTGTCTTTTGAATTGAAGTCTAGGTGGAATTATTTTGTCAATGGAAAAAATGCTGTCTTGAATGTTCGCTTGCCTATATTGCAACTCAGTTTACGATAAATAAAATGGCATTATAAACATATTTTAGTTTTTGGTAGAATGATTCTTTCATTGGAAAAATTTTTGTCCCTCAATGTTGGCTTACATTTCTACTCATTTTCCTAAAAAATAAAACTCAATAAAGTAGATGCAAACGCAGATAATTGCTTTTCTGTATTATTGAATAATGCACTCTAACATTACTCGCACGTTATGGAAGACTATATTAATTTCAATAAATTCAATGTACATTATTTGTAGACGAAGAGATATAATATCTATGTAAAGTGGGGTATCAAAGCTAATCTTGTATTTTTAAAGAGGGAGGGTATGGATATTAATTGAAACAACATTTGTAACGCAGGCAAACGCAGTGGAGACATTAAATAATAACCATGTGAAGAGGGCTAAAACTAATCTTAGTTCGTTCTTTTTCAAAGAGGGGACAAATCAACGCGGGATATATTTTAAGATTATTGTTTAGAACGCACAATGATGTGTAGGTAGTCAAATTGGATAAGAATAGGTTGGTTTGATAAAAATGGCATTGAAAAGCAGAACGACGGCATTCTTTGGTTTAGCGTCAGAGTGGATATCTGAATAGTGACAAACGGTGATGGAGGGGTAGCTGCACAGCTCATAAGAGCCTAAAAGCAGCATATATCTCAACGCTACCAACATCAACTGCTCCATTTCTGCCCTGTTGGGCTCTTCATGTAATCCTGAGCCACTTGCTTGATCGCACAGCTTCCTGCTCTTGCATGTATGCAACGCATCTGCTGCCCTACTGATTGCTCTTTTATTCTCATCTCGAAAATTTGATATCTGATTATGCTATCGCATATGTGAGGCCAGTTCAACGTGAAGTATTGTTGACCTTACAAGTGTCCATGGTGGAGGGCTTATTTACTCCTTTTGGATGTGATGGTGGTTATGGCGACGACCACTATTAGGCTTCTCAAGATTATTTGAGTCGTGAATGCTGGAGGACATTATCATCTTTCCTATGTAACTGAATATTGGTGTAATAGTGAGGTACTTTAAGTGATAGAAAGAGCCATCCTACTTTCAGATGTCGACAACCTTCAGGGCTCGGTTATAGGTATAACTACAGTTCCAAAGTCTAGAAAATCTGAATCCTTTCAGTTGATTGCAGGGCAAGATAATTTAATGTTTAGGGTCCTGTTGTAGGCCTGTTAGTTGTGGACGCTCTAGTGGCACACAATCTTCTTTATCATCACTATGTCTTTTGATTTTAGGACAAACCAGTTTACGTTCAGATGTTTGTAGCTTCGGAGCCATGTTTAGGGTCCTGTCGTAGGCCTGTTAGTTGTGGATGCTGTAGCGGCACAATCATCTTTATCATCACCATGTCTTTTGATTTTAGGACAAACCAGTTTATGTTCAGATATTTGTAGCTGCGGAGTCATCTCTATATATTTTTTATTGACACACTCTAAAGTAAAGTTTGGACATCTGATTCTGTTATATAGGAGGTTATTCTACTTTTAGATGTTTACAGCTGTGGGGCTATGGCCCCCAATAAGTGCATTGAGCAGACATGGAAAGTGTGTGTGGTAGAGCTCAATGTGTGGCTTGTGAAGTGGGTTATTAGTAGATATGTTCATGTGCAGCTAAATGGAGAGAGGTTGAGAGGGCAGAAATGGGGCAGTTGATGATGATAGATTTGGTGCTTTCGCCCAGGTGCAGCTCTGCAACATTGAACTTATGAGATGTGCTGAACGCGATGAAATTTCAAGCTTTAGAATTTGGCCATTCATCTGCAATTCCATCATATGAAAAAGCTTCATAATGATCTTATTGTGCAAGGGGAAGGTAAAACTTTAGTAAAATATTTTTTTATTATATTGAAATTAATGCAATGTTAGTTAATTGTTAAAATTTAACATTAGTGTTTTAAGGGAATGCCGTCTATTATGTTAATTGCTGATAAATAGGTATTTTATTTATGGTGATGTTTCAAGCGTCAGTTCTGGATTGGAATTCTATTTATGGTGGTGTTTCAAGCGTCAGTTCTGGATTGGAATTTTATTTATTTGTCGTTTTACTGTGAGGTTTATACAAACTTAAGTGAGATTTGTCCAAGTTAGGTTTGTACGGAAACCTTTCCAGGTCACGTAAAACACTAGGCTTGAGCAGAGTTTTTAATATGGTTGTTAATAAACTTGAATTCTCTGAACTATATATATCAATACTTCAGTAATTTTTTGATGTGTCGATTGAATGAACAGAAAAGCCACAGGTGTTACACGCTTCAACATACGAGATTGCAAGATAGTGCGGCTGGGGTAAATCTACCATTTTTTCAAATTTGTACTGGTGTTTATTATATTTTGATTTTGTAGTATTCAGCATATATTGGAAGCACTCGACATGTTCATATTTTTCTACCAAAAGGATTAAGTCCCTGGTGTTTGCAGTGCAGCAAAAAGTGATGGGTAGACGTCTATGTTAACATACAAAGAACTGAAGTATATACCAATTAAATTAAGGTCATTGTCTTTTGTTGTCCGTGTTTTTGATGTGTACCTGCTATGACGAATTTATTGCTCTGTAACACATCCTTTTTGTACACGCAAAATGCACTACAGGTCCTGTGTAAAAATATTTGTGTTAGACAGTTCTGGAGAAATAGCATTTCAGTACGTGGAGCTTGGTTCTCGGTGTTGAGCAGCGACAGCTTTGCACGCAAATGGCAAGAAACAATGTCAACAATAAATCCTTTAATCAGACCTGATTTGCTGGGACAACTAAGATTGTTGTTTTGCAGACGATTCATATCTGGAGCTTGAGGTGCAGTAGTAGCATACGACAAATGAGGGCAAGCGGTATCTTAACCACCCTGAAAGATTTCTCATAGCTGCATTTCATCGGTTCCAGGTATATATATATAGTATCCAAAGATCTTAACTTTTATTTATGAATTAATTAATTGTCTATATCGTCTTATGCTTTCTAGACAATATGGCTTTTTTTAATCATTCGGTTAGTCTATGTATTGTTACAGATTGAATTTGTTTAGCAGGCTATTCTTGAGATGGAACTTAGTCGGCCTGTTTTGTCCGAATCAAGGCTGTGAACAATGTAGTTGTGCAAAGAGAATTATTGCATGGTGACACAATTTGTTGAATGGGATTTGAATTATATTCGAACTTTGTACTCTGGAAAAATGAACCAGCTGATTAAATTTGGTAATTTGTTTAGTTATGGTACACTATTGGTAGGTCTGGTAGTTATGGCTGTCTAATAGTTGTAATTTAGTAGACACTATATACTATACATCCGACATTTGAAGTACAGTTGATACGAGGCTGGAACTATTTAGATTGCTTGGAGAGTTGCAATATAGGGTTTTGATCATGTTTGCACATTACAAATAATAAACCAGACGGCAGGGGTTTTGAAAAATATGCCATCCATATTCGGGTGATTGCATTAGTCTTGAGTCAGTAAGTATGAAGGTAGCAAGTTATTTTTGAAAAACATTCCGGGGAATGTACCAGTGGTGACTTATTATTATGTAGGAGTAGGCCCTATAAAATTGAAATGTATTTTAATATTGTATAAACAGTTATATCTATTTTATGTTTTGACAAAAATAATTACAATAAAATTATAACAAATAGCCTAAATAATTTATAATTTTTTGATATTTTGTTGGAACAGGGTTTATAACTTTTTGATATATTGTTGGAACAGGGTGTTATCACATGAAGTTTATTAAGATATTATTATAGTAATCGAGTATTGTTGCTTTAAATTTATACAATTTATATAAATTTCATTAAAATTCTAAAATAAATTTAAATAAAATTAACTAAAAGATCATTTGCTAACTATAAATCGATGCCAAAAACACCAAGATTGAAATATAAGGCTTCTGGAGTTGCTTCTGTTGTTTTTTCGATGTTCCTTGATCAGACGTCATGATCCATAATCAGGAATTCAGGCAAATAAGAGATCTGGTGGCACCTAATTCCCATACTTCCTAAGCTTACCATCGCCTCAAATGGCATTATATGATTTGTTGTTACTCAAATCACAGTTTGAACACCCTTTTTGATGATCTCTCTCGTCCTCCGTCATTCTTCACAAGCCACCTAATACAAAGTCTGCTTTTGCCTATCTCTCAATTACGCTCCTCGGCTGCTTTATCGGCCACATCATCGGCTGACTCATTGGTCTCTTGGTCACTTTATACCCGTCACACAATCATTTAGCAAAGCTGCAAATAGGGAACATATTTACTCAGTCGACAATTTGGTGTGTTCTGTTCGCCTTTACCATTTCATCATTGTCTACGCTGCACCCAAATTAGGCGACGGCTTTCAGTGAAATCTATAAATGCTAATGTTTTTCATGTTTTTTTTCTTCTTCAGTTCTACAAATACAGAGAGACAGAATGTAGATCATGATCATGAATACGATAGGCTGAAATTTTCCTATGTACTATTTATTGGAATTATTAATCACTTGACAAATGTTAACACTTATTATATTTTAATTTTGCCTAATAATTGCAATGAATGGTACATATTTTGGGTTGTACTATTTATTGGAATTATTAATCACTTGACAAATGTTAACACTTATTATATTTTAATTTTGCCTAATAATTGCAATGAATGGTACATATTTTGGGTTTTACTATTTATTGGAATTATTAATCAATTAACAAATGTTATTTTATTTTAATTTTTCTTAATTAATAATTGCAATAAATGGGTCATTTTGTGTGCCCATATCCTTATGGGGAGTAAAATGTCAATCCCTATGAAAGATAAATTAAAATTAGTTGAAATTAAATAATTCAAAATTTAAATAACTGCTAAAATAAAAAAAATATAATACTTTTTTAAATGTAATATTTTTATATTTATTCTCTTTCAACATAAAAAAAAATTACTCTTTCGATATAATCATTCAAATTTATAATTGAAAATCGTAGGCCAAAGATTAAATGATTTAAATAAAAATAAAAATAATATATTTCATTTTTAATACAAATAATATGTTTTAATTTAAATATTCAACATAAAAATTGACTAAGGACGTAAAACATTTAAATTTATATTTAAAAATTTTAGATTAAAAATTTAAGTAATTGTTGAAATAAAAATTTTAAATTAAAAATTTAAGTAATTGCTGAAATAAAAATTAGAGTAGTATATGTTTTTTATACAATACTTTATATTTATTCTATTATTGTTAAAAAAATAAAATAAGCTTTAGTATGTAACTATTAAAAATATTTCTATTTATTCTATTATTGTTGAAAAATTAAATAAGCTTTAGTATGTAAATATTAAAATATTTCTTATGTGTAATGTAATATTTTTTATTTGGCTAAAAAAATGTGAAAATTTAAATATCTTTCATAAAGCAGAACATAATTTATAATTTTTTAATTTAAAATCTATAACGATAATTATTTCTAAAATATTTTTAATAAAAAAGAACGAACAATATAGTTCTTTCATGTTGTAAGTACATAAATGTGGGATTGATAACAAAAACAGGAGTAAAAATAAAAATCATAAGATAGCTATTTATCGGATGTAAAATTAAAGGTGAATGAAATGTCTTTTTTTAATTAAAATTTCTCCATATTAAAAAATTCAAATATAAATAATTAATAAAATGAGAAGAAAAATAATTTTTATTTGATGTATATTTCTTGTTTTATTATAATCATCACATTCTTTAATTTTTATTTAATGTATATTTCTTGTTGTATTATAATCATCATATTTTTAATATTGTATATAGCTAATTACTTTGAGATTATTATATTGGGTAACATAATATATAATAATATAATAGTTATATATATTATATTTAAAAAATTATTATTATATTATAATTATGATCATATTTTAATTAATATTAAATTGTCACTATATCATGTTATATTGTCACAATATTATTAAAATGATCATTATATCATGTTATATTATCACATTATTATTAAATTTTTATTTTATATATATATTTTGATTGTGATATCATATTACAATTTATATTTTTTTATATTGTCATTATTATAATATACAACAATTGATACATTAAGTTTTAAAATTTTGTCATTTGTAGATGTTTTGTTATACATTGATTTTCAAAAAAATTTCTTACATTTTATGTAGTGGACCTTACACTAATTTTAACATCTACCTATGATTGAAACCCTCTTTCTACAAAAATTTATGTCAAAGTTCAAATTGTTCATTTTCCTCCATATAGATATCAAAATTTACATTCTGTACTAGTTGGCTTTGGCTGCCTATCTACTATTTTACACTACATTCTTTATAGCAAAATTTACAAAGTTATTTATGTTGATGCTATGTCTTAATTTGTTTTGAGCTTCTATTGTAGGTGTATAAACTCATTCCCAAAGGGCTACTTAACCATTTGCAAAAATGTTGCATCTTAAAAACTTAAAACTTTCTTCAACCTATCATCATTTATTTTACCTTGAAATGTCAACTGTTGTTTCTCAGCTCTCAGTGAAAAATTTATCTCCATTTCGCCAAATTACTTAGTCTCACATGATTGACCTTGTTTTGTTTGTAATTTTTGTTCTCTTTTTTCCTTCGCCCACACACCTACACTTTCCAATGTACCTTGGATTACTCTCTACACTTCATCTAGCTTAATCATATTTTTGGCACCTTCTAGATTCCTCTTCGATCTGCCAAAAATAAGAATGAAAGTGCATTAAACTCTCACCTTCAATCCACTTTTTAAACAAGTTTCATATGCTTACATCCCATCTCATTGCATGTACTATCATCAATGTGGGGTCATTATTTGGTTTGCTACCTCCCTTTGTACACCTTGATCATCCCATTTAATGTATTGATATTCCCCACACTTCGGATAATGATTACCATTCATTAATTTCATTGCTCAGTTTGCAGTCACATTTGCTTCCTTAGTTTTTCCCCTATAGAGTGAGTTAATTTAATTTCCCCTATAGGGTGAGTTAATTTAAATTTGTCAAATGAAGAGATTTTGGGTCTAATCAACTTTATAAATTTATTAACCTGCCATACTTGTGATTCACCATTAGTAATAGAATTGATAATTATATGTGAATCACCCTTCAATTGGTATTTTGCCAAGTTTAGAATGTGTAAGGCAACTTGTGTCTTTGTTTCATTATTGGCACCATCCTCCAATTTCCAAGTATCTAAAGCACTGTCAAAGTTTATTTTGATCCAACTTACCTCCAATGCACACGACTTCTACTGGAAGATGGATTAAACCACCACATGTCCACTCCTACTCCTCCAATTTCCGAGTATCTAAAGCATCGTCAAAGTTTATTTTGATCCAACTTACCTCCAATGCACACCACTCCTACTTGAAGATGGATTAAACCACCACATGTCCACTCCTGCTAGAAGATGGATTATTCCACCACATCCCATTAATGAGAAATATTATATATTTTTATTATTATATTATCATAAGATATTATTATATTTTATTTAATATTACATCTTTATAATGTCATTTTATATTTTATTTATTTATTTTTATAATATTATGATTATGATGTTACTAGTATACCTATGTTTAAAAAAATAAGGTAAAGTACAATGAAAGATATTATTTGTTCATTATTCCAATTAAGAAAAGTTATTATATTTAATTGATATTAAATCATTATTATCTATCTTTAAAACAAGAGAGGTAAAAGTACAATAAAAGATATTATTTGTTCATTATTTCAATTAAATTTTTTTATTATATTTAATTGATATTAAATCATTATATTATGAGTGTAATTAATATTATATTTTATTAAGAAATGATTATATTATTATTAGTAATTAGCACCATTAGAGGGGTTATCTACCTATATTAAAAACAAAAAACTAGTTACATAACACGCAGGTGGCTTGGTATGATAGAAATAAAAAATTCCTACTCTAATATCTAGAATTCTAACTACGTCTTCTTGAGAAAGAAGACCAACATTTTGAACTGGTATACATTATATTTCTCAAGAAGATCAACATTTTGAACTGGTATACATTATATTTTTCAAGAAGACCAACATTTTGAACTGGTATACATTATATTTTTTTCCACTCCCTTGTTGAAGAGGTTCCAAGCCTTCCACATATTTTCCTTCCCTCCAATGTTTAAATCTATTATCCACAACCTCACAAACAATGTCACTCACTTCTTACAATCTTGTCTGCAATGTGAGTTCCCTGTAGGTTGTATCCAAGAACTTGGATGTAATATGATAAGTTCTTATAAATGATCCCATCATGTACATGCACTGCATCCCAAAAATATGCTTCTATTAGCTTGATGAAGGCATTATATGTATCTTTGAAATGTAATTGAAACAAATAATCAATTTGTTCCTCTAGGAATTCATTAGTGCATTTGCAAAAAATTCTAAAATTTCTGACTATTGAAACATACCACAACACAACCTGTCCAAGAAAGCTTTGGATTGGAGTTTTGTAGAAAACACCAATTATCAATATGATATTTTTTGAATTTTCTTCTTGCCCCTATTTATTGTTCTTTTGTGAGCCTATAAATGCAATTCTTTTGGCATATGTGAAATTTGCCCATAGTTTCAAGAAGTCTTATTGCAACATCCTTTAATCAACGGATTAGTGTTAATCACAATCTCAAAGTCCACTTTCTATTTTCTATCTACAAAATCCTCCAAATCTAAGAAAACTCATAGAAAGCCCGAGATAAACTTGAGAGACATTTGTTTGCCCAATCCTTGAAGTGCATAGTTTCTCTTAATCTTCATGCCCTCTCCAATGGCCAAAAGACCAATTCATTACTCATTATCTCCTTGGATCCTATCCTTCTTTTCAAGGCAGACAAACCTTAGATTGAGGCGTTCATCACCACTCTCAAGGAAATCCACGATTACACACTTTGACCATAAAGCAAGTTTATAATATTCTTTGTAGCTATGATTCAAGATTTTTCATATTGTCATTTAAGAAGTTAGATAAATCACACTTTTCTCCTTAGTAAATTTTCTTCTAGTCTCCCTCACCTTATTGGATTTGAGTCCACAATGCCTTCCCGATCTTGAGATACTCCAATGTTGGCTAATAGGTCTACTGCTCTATTAACTTCCTTATAAATGTGTGATATCAAAAAGTCCTCAAGACAATCTAAGCTTGTCCAAATTTTTTGAATCCACCCTTTAAGCTTCGAATTTAGTGTATTACACACATAGTAGCGAATCTCCTTCAATATATATACATCTATTTTTTCTTTCTCTACACAACCATAAACTAATAGCTAGTGCATCCATTTCTGCTTCATGAAATAAAGGAGGGGTGAAAATTTATTAAAACTGAAAGAGAAACAAGAACAAACAGAGAAAGGGCAATCCAATTCTGCTTCATTATTTGTTTTATGATAACTCTTTTAAGACAAAGCTCATATGCCATCCCTGTATCCATTCCTAATATTGCACCCTCCCTTGACCGATCTGTGGTTTCCTTTTGCAGATTCTTGGGTGGCCCTTTTGGTCTCCTTAGTCCCTTTTAATGTTTTTTGAATCCCTTCATCTCAATCGGTAAAGATTATTACCGTATTCACATTATAGTTTGAATTCAAAAGTTTGCATATGCTTTTTTTTATAATCTTTTAGATTTTTTAAAATCTTTTGGAAGAGTAAATTAACTTCCATGCTTTTGTCTTTGAATATTCTCCAATTTTCTTTCCAAATGTACCACACAACCATCAAAGATGCAACAATCCATAAATTTAACCACATAGCTTTCCTCTTTTTCTTTGTCCTTTTAATAAAATTCATAATGTCATTGTTTCTTGGCTTGTTGCAACTAAGTGCTGATTGAATCCAATTCCAACACTTTTTTGCTTATGGACTATTTAAAAGGAGCCTTATTGTTGTGGTCCCACAACCACGCTCCCCATTTTAGGCTTTTTAAGCCTCAGGGGCCTCCCTTCTGCTTTCTGCTTTTGTCCTTATTTCTTTTGCCTTATAGTTTTGTTTGTTTTCGACATTTTTGGCCTTGTTGCATTTTCGCGCTTTCGGATGTCCGAAAGTGTGAAAGGGCCGAAGGTGCGAAGGAGCAAAGATGGTTTAAATTTTGGCCTTCTCGGACATAAAACTTTTTCGGACTTTTCGGAAGTCCGAAATTTAGGAGGTCCGACTCTCGCAGGGGAGTCAGCCTTTCGGAGGTCTAACACCCCCGACAAGGCTGACATTCAGGGTGCTTACATTAGCTGCCCGGAAGGCCTATATAAGGAGCAGAGAGTTTTAAAACACTCACTTTCATGCTCGCTCCTCCGTCTCCAGCCAGTTTGCTTGTCGCTCGTCGCTTTTTCGTCGTCTTGGTCTCATCTTCATCACCTTCTAGGTTGGTGATCTTTTCCCCCTCTTTTGTTGGTGTTTTGGGTCTTACATTAGGGTCCTCACTTTCGGCCTTTTCGACCTGTCTTAGTTTTGTAGGTTTGTGTCTTTTCGGCCTTGTACTTAGGTTTATGTTGTTTGAGGTCAACCTTTTTGGCCTTGGGGATCGTCAAGGTAGTTGCCTTGCATCCCCTTGACGAGTTTGTGGTCAAACTCATTGTCGGACTCATTTTTGAGTTCAACTGAGAAACCCTAGTTTCGGACCTTCGGGGTCCGAAACTCTCAAGCGACTTGCATCCGACGAAATTCTCCAAGTGCTGAGGGAACCTTTCTGCATTTTGGTGTTGTCACACACTGAAAAATTCATACCTCCGAAGCGCCGAGGACCATCTTGCCCAAAGTACTCAAGCACGTCTTCGGCCTTTTAGGCCTTATCGCATGCTGAAGATATATTAATCCCTGGATCGCCGAACTCTTCAAAATGCGAGAAACCCCTCCTCAGCCTTTCAGCCTTGTCGTCCTACATGGTTTCCTCACCTTCGATTTGCCAAAAGAGCCGAGAGTGTCAGCAACATCGCTTGGCATTTTCGGACTTTCAGAGGTCCGACACCTCCAAAGGTCCGAAAGGCCGAAATGACCTCCTATGCCCCCTTTTGAGCTTAAAGTTGATGTACTTTTCTTTTTGAGTTTTAATTTCTTCCCACCATGTTACTGATTCATGTCTTGTCCTCTCTGGAGATATGGCTGAAAAGGTACTGGTATCTCCAGCAATGAAATATCAATTCAAGGGCTATCATCCACCATCCAAAGTGACAAACTTGCACGCCAGCATAATAGACACCGATATTGGGAATGTAAGCTAGAATGAATACTTGAATAAGTGTGCTCAGTCGATGGGACGCTCGGAGGACTGCACTTCATTAGTCCACTGCTCTCTGGTGAATGCGACAGCTCACTCAGTTTCCATCCAATCGGCGGACCTAATCAATACACTGGCCAGTAACTACGTGCCTGATGAGCGCATGTTAAAGAACAGTGTTGGTGAAGTGGCCTTAGACCTGAGGCTCGATAACATTGAGGATGTTTTCCATCTGCCCAAGGGGGTGGAAAAGTTCTTTAATTTCAACATCAACAAGGGAATGAAATTCTACAATACAGAGGGCTCACAACATTGTCAATAACGAGTACTTGATGTAGTCATTGCCCAAGAACAAACTGGATAGAATTGATATGCGAAGAGGGTATATGAAAGAAGATATCCCGGCGGCCATAACAATGACTAGATGGGTGTACACCCTGCTTAAGTCCCATCAACTAGAGCCTTGTATGATCTTCCTAATCCAAAAGATAAAAGAAAGACAAGCGAGGTTCGATTGGGCCTCCATTTTAAGCAACAATTTGGTTGAGCAACTGGTTCGGGTTAAGACTGACCCTCATTTCTACATGACCTCTTATGTCGTGTATTTGCTAGCTGCACAGGTAGTATATCCAGGGTTGACTAAAGTTGGGGTGATGGGTGAACAAAATACATGGCCATTTACCTTGTATCCTCAACTGGTGAGGAAGGACTTCTACACACACAATAGCCCGGACTTCAGAATAGTTAATGATGCCTTCATTTTCGCAATCATATGCTCCATTGAGGGAGACTATGCTAAAAGACTGTCCACTGAAGCAGCAGCTAAAGTAAAGGCCCTAAGAGCATTCTATATACAATTCTCAGACCTTCACTTACATAGGGTGGCAAGAAGCACCTTGGCGCCAAAGAAGTTACCAAGGTACCCATCTGATAGGGTAGTCCTCCTAGAGATCACAAGGCAACTATTTGACACACACGAACACATTAAGCACAAGAAGAAGCATTGCTAGGATTTTCCCATTTCCATTGGCCCCCATTGCGTGCCGGATATGAAGGTCTGCAAGTCTTTGACTTGGGAGTGGGATGAATTCCCACTGTTAACTTACAACTTGGTGAGGCCTCACTTTGATCCCATTGGTACCTACAACCACATAATGGGAAGGCACTATGTTCATGTGCCACACGTAGAGGACCATTGGGCTAACTGTGTTGATGATTATGAGGTAAGGGTTCGTGATTACTGTTGGATGAGTCTAGAGTTGGCGCATGGTGCCTTTTTGTTGAAGATTCCGCAGAAGGCGGTAGATGCTGACTCAAATAAAATTTTGGATTCTATATATAATACAAACAAGGTGTTCACAAGGGCCATTTTAAATATAGAAGTGGATCGAGATGAGAATGATAGCATGGATTTTAGAGCCCGCCATGTGGTTAAATTGACTAGGTCATGGATCACTCGTCCCTTCCAGATGCAGCCGGTTCCGATTAAACAACTCCCAGAGAAGCCCTCTCGAGAAAAGAAGGGAGAAAAGGTTTTGAAACCACAGTTCAAAGAGGTTGCTCCTCTAAAGCCAGAAACTATATATCGACATGAGCACCCCACTGCATATGGTCCAGCCATGCACTCCAAAAAGGTAAAGACCAGGATGACCGTAAGCATCGTGCTGCCAGATATACCTTTATCTAGCAGCCATGACTCTCCCAATACGGCCAGGAAGACAAAGTTCAAAATCATAGGGCTCAAGCCATCTAAAGTAATCAAGGGTCATGTGTACAAGAGAAAGAGAGGCTCAACGCCCACACAAATGGATACCCTGGTGGAAGACGATGAAGATGAATTGGATGAAGTTCCCCTCAGTAGGAGGACCCGGTCTACGGGATTTTTGAAGAAAAGGAGAGTAATGGACAATGATCCTGAGAACATGGGAGGGGCTACTTAGGATGAGCCAGTAAATCTAGATGCTCTCGGTGATGATGAGTTCGACCTCACTGATTTTGTAGGGTTACATGGTTTTAAAGAATTCGAGCAGCAAGCTCCTATGCAGTTTACAAGTCTTTTTAGTGGCATGGGAGAGGACACCCAACGGGAATCTCAAGAGCAAGTTGATGTTGAGATGGTTGAGGCCCAAAAGGAGACTGTAGAGCCAGAAAATGACTCTTCTATTGGGGTCATCTCAGAAGAAGATGTAGCTACACAGGTCCCGTTGGATTCATCCGTTCCACCTCCGCCTCCACCTTAGCATTCAACTCCACTTGAAGTTCCACTTCAAGACCCTCCCACTACTCCACTTTCCACTCTAGTACGAACCACTTCGTTGCCTCAACAACCTTCTTCATCCCATGTTCCCCTTTCAACTCCACCTCCACTAGCCCATTCAACTACTCCCCTTGTGTCTCCTACGCCTCCCTCGCTCAATATTCCTCCCCAAGTTCACGTGCCCTTACTACATGTCCACTTTGAATCAGTGCCTCAGAGCTCGTAGGAGCTAGAGAAAGAAGCAGAAGTCACTGGCGAAGAGAAAATGGAAGGAGCTCATATAGTGTCTGAAGAGCCAAATGATAAGGGAGAATCACAGGCAAAAGAAGAGCCACATACTGAAGAAGAGAAGCAACAAACAGATATTGAGGAATAAATGACTGATGAACAACACAAAACTGATGATGAGGAATGCACACAGGAAGAGGGCGGACAAAATACTGAAGATGAACAGGAAATAGAGAGAGGAGGAGAGTCAAGAGGAAATAGAAACAAGGCGCTCGAAAACTTCTTCCACATTGGCTACTCCCTTTGAGCCATTGAATGCGTTCTCAAAGCCCACATGGTTCACCAAGGAAATATAGCCAAGGGTCAGGGTATATACAAATGATGAGGCTGACATAACTACTCTAGGGCGCGCCTTCCACCAAGCAGCACCAATTCCTCGAGCAAGGACAATGTCTTATGTAACTCAAGACCAAATAGGTAGGTGGAAAGCACAGGTGGTTGTTCCTACAATGGATGTTAGTGCAAGTGAAATCACTCTAGACGACTATGTGTTGGAGGAGGTAGATTTGGGGGAGCCCACCAAGGAAGGTAGCAAAACCTTGGCCACTTTGGGTTTGAAGCATGCTTTAGGCTTCATGGATAATGACGAAGAAATGATAAAAGCTCTGGTAGGGCAAAATGAAGCTATGAAGAAATTCATTCTGAAAATAGTGGGTCCAATTGACCCAGATAACCCCGAGGCCTCATTATAGACGATTTTGGAGAAGAAGGGGGATATAGATACAAATGTTCCACATTCTTTTGTATAGGCTTGTGTTGAGTGGAAGCTTGATTTTGAATAGTTTGCTAGCTTATCCCTCAGGAGGATTCTAAGGCCCTTTCAGAACATTTTGGTAGGAATAACTTCCTTGATAGAAATTATGAGTGAGGAGAATGGTGTAGAAGAGACCATCCTTAACTGGCAAAAAGTATTGGATGAGCTGACAAGGATAAGGAAGCAACACTTCCAGGTTTTGATGAAGATATATGAAGGATCAAAATTGGATAATTTTGAAGAGTGGATCCAAGAGATAGCAGTGGCATTGGCCGTATTTGAAAATGTTCTCAAGAGGTTGAACAAGAGGAGAGATGACAACATGCTTTTTGCAAAGGAGCTGCAGGAGTTCTTCAAAGGCCTAGACCTAGATTTGTTTGATGAGGATGATGATAAGAATATGTATTCAGTAAATGACATCATCAATCAATACTTAGGGATATTTCGAGGGTTTAAGAGTAAAGAAGACCTCCAGTAGATGTTTTACCAGAAGGAGGAAATTCAGAAAATGCTATCTCGTGAAGAAGAAATAAAAGCTTTTGCACAAGAACTGATTGACTTCCGAGATAGGCAACAAAAGATCCTTCAAGGAATTAAGATGCCGGGCTTTGATGAGGTGCTGGAGATAGTGGATAGGTTCAAGAAGGCACATCCAGAAGTGCCTCCCAGCCAGTAAGCCTCCAATCTAAGATCTACCAAATTTTGTGTATAGAAAATCCAGTTTTGACACTTAGCCATTTTTGCAAAGCCCGATTTTCGGCATTTCGGCCATGTGGGTTTTTCGGCCTCCGACAAGTCCACTAGTCCGAAATTTGGGGATGAAGGACTTGGTACTTAGTCAATTTTGGGTCTTGAGTTTTTCGGACCAACTATCGAAATTTGGGCATTTTTTGGTACGTCCGAAAGTTAACTCCAGTTATCTCAGAGATCATTTTCCAGTCATCTAGGCTTTCTTTTTG
This sequence comes from Chamaecyparis obtusa, assembly GCA_027943335.1. Taxonomy (NCBI): domain Eukaryota; kingdom Viridiplantae; phylum Streptophyta; class Pinopsida; order Cupressales; family Cupressaceae; genus Chamaecyparis; species Chamaecyparis obtusa. The sequence goes on along the minus strand of BSBK01001835.1, from coordinate 1,387,440 downwards.
GGATCGTTTATGCATGATTTTGGGATCTCTTCCAGTTGGGTCCACGTGGAGAGGTCGAAGCCAAGGATCAAGGGCAGAAACATTGAGATTATCAAGTGCATGCACAAGTTCCAACTCCATTTTTGAGTCATCTAATACATATTTTATTCAAATCTTTGTAATGCACGAGGATTAATTCCGTGCTAGAATAGTTTAGCTAAGCTTTAGAAGTAGTTTCTTTAATGCAAGCTTTAGTTTAGATCTACTTTCAAGTTTTAGTTGTAGCGAAACCCTAGTTGCGAAAATAAGAGCCTGGCTCTATAAATTGTAATAAAATGATGTAATGAGGGTCGATTTGATCATTAATACAACAGATACAATTGGTGCTTCATTCATGGTGTGATTTATTTGCTATCTATGCAAAATTTGTGAATGTGTGAATTGCTCATTCTTTATTTCAAAGAGCCTATCGGTTGTTTAATGATTTTAAATCTGCAATCTATTAGTTCAGTGTTTGCTGGTATTGCATTGTTGTGTTGTGACGAATTTTTGAGAAGATCATTCTTTGGTGCTTGAAGATTAACTTGTCTCACGTGTGCGCACATCAAGGGTGGCTTTGTGATCTCATGAGTTTTGGCTTATCATACGTCTGCATTTGTTCGAATCCGTTGATGATTGCATCCATTCAGCTGAAGATTGTGACATGATCTGATCTCTGTTTTGTGGATTTCCTCATCTTCTTGGTTGTTTAATTCGCATGGTGGTGTGATGCTAACATATGTCCATTAGATTTCTTTTCAACAATTTCATTCAAGTCTCTTGTTACCCTACATCTTCTAACCCTCTTTGCAAGTTATTTTTTAGTAGATCAATTAAATTAGCATTGCTTTCATTCATAAATCTGAAAATCGTATAAAAAAAGAGAGAACTTTTGGTTTCCTAAAGTTTGTTTTACCCTTGAGAGAAGAACCAGCGAAGGCCTCGTTAACAAATTCACATTTGTCTTCCATGGAGCTATCCAAGTGGTTGAGACCCAGCTAGAAAGAACCTTGAGATTGATTTTGTCAGTCTTCCAAGAGGGAAAGTTGCTCGCGCAAATTCCTAGCCGTTGTCTTCGTGTAAAAATGACGCTCAACACTTACAATTTTAATCTTGTGGTTCCTAGTCCACAATTAAGCTATAGGTAGTTCCTCCTCTCATGGTTGGAGAATACTTTGACAAAAAAGAGGAAATTAGTGCCTTAAAAATTTCCTAATGATAAAATTGTAGAGAAATTGCTACAAAGAACTCCTAAGCCTAAAACGTTGAAAACTACATAAAGGTTAATGAAGGAAAGTTCTAAAGACAATCTTGTTGCAAGACTTGCATACCATCTACCCCAAAAGAACTTAGTTAGGCTAAAAAAATGGACTATAAAATGACAAAGATTAGTTTGGGGCCTTCTAGTAGACATAAAGATGTCTACATTTTTTATATGGCATCATCTAGGTTAGTAGAAAGGCAAAAAAAAGATGCCATACCCCCAAAATAATTAACCAAGCAAATGATTTTTTCATCTTAAGATTAATAGATGGGAAAGAAATGGAAATAAAGGCACAAAATGATAGCTCCTATGACATTTTCATCTTAAGATTAATAGACGGGAAAGAAATGGAAAGAAAGGCACAAAAGGATAGCTCCTATGACAAGGTTACCCAAGGAGTAAAAGATATAAAAGCTAAAGAGGCTATATTTATAAAACAAACTAGAAAGATATATGATGATTTGATTTTATTGAGAAATGCCATACACACGGAAATAATAAACATAAAACAAAAGGAGCCTTCCAAATGACAAGTTGATCTAGAACTCAAGGAGATTTTGGATATGTGTTTGGACATGGTAGGAATAGAAAAAATTATTCAAAGTATAGATGATCCCCGATGCATTATGTGGAGGAAGAAAGGCTCATTTTGGAACAAAATATTAAGGAACAAAGTATTAAGAAATAAAGTAAATTTAAAAGAATGTAACCATATCTATGTTGATATCCTCAAATATAGATTTCAAATATACACTGCATTCATCACTCGGTAATTAACTAACACTCGGTTAAAATGTGCTTGGTGCTCAATAATCATTTGGCTCGATATGAGTGCTCGGTCAAGATTGTGTTTAATTATTATAATATTTTGCCTTGTGCTCTGCTCGGTATCCATTCTTGGTGTGTTGACCGACTAGCCTGTTTGTTTCCTTTATCGACTGTATGTGTGACACTAATGACAACATATAACTAAAATTTTTAGTGAAGTATCTATGATAGAATTAAATAATCAATAGTGAACTCACTCAGGAACAACAAATGTCCTTAATAGAATTGCTTAAGTCTCACCAACAAGCATTTGCATGAGATTACCATGATATGAAGGGTCTAGATCCTAAGTTGTGCACCCATAAAATCTATATTAGTGAGGATTGTAGACTAGTGAGGCAACCACAGAGAAGGATTAACCCTATATTAAGAGAGATAGTGAAAGGAGAGTTGCATAAGTTACTAGATGCATGATTCATTTACCTAATTTATGATAGCCAACATGTATCACCTCTTGTTATAGTTCCTTAAAAGGGAGGAAAGTGGAGAGTTTGTGTATATTATAGAGAGCTTATTGCTACAACTAAGAAATATCACTTTCCACTCCTTTTCATAGACCAAGTGCTAGATACTTTAGCAGGTAAGCAATATTTTTCATTTTTAGATGGCTTTAGTGGGTACAATTAGATAAGAATTGCACCCGAGGACCAAAATAAGACAACATTTACTTGTCCTTTGGGAATTTATTCCTACTCTATACTCTCGTTTGGATTGTGCAATTCCCTAGCTACTTTTTAGAGAGTGCAATCATAAGTATATTTTGAGACATATCACATGTCTGCATGGAGATCTATATGGATGATTTTACTACTTATGGTGGCACTTTTGAGAAAGAATTAAGCAACTTGTAAAAAGTATTATGGAGGTGTAAAGATTATATCATGTCCTTGAATAGTGAAACGTGTTTATGCCGATGCGGGAGGGAGTAGTTCTTGGCCATTATATTTTACAAGTAGGTACCCAAGTTGCCCTAGCTAAGATTGAGGTGATTCTCAATCTTTGTACTCTTGTTAAGCAAAAGGATGTCATAAGTTTCTTGGGACATGCATGTTAAATTACAAGTGGTTTATAAAAGATTTAAACAAAATGGTAGGACCATTATACAATTTATTGACAAAAGATGCTGACTTGTTATGGGAAACCTATTCTTAAAGGACCAAATTGGGGACTTCCCTTTCATATCCATACTAATGCATCAGATTATGCTATTGGAGCTATCTCGGGGAAAAAGGAACTATGAAGATTTCCATTTACTTCATCAACAAAAATTTGCAAGGATTTTAATTCAACTATATTGTCACAAAGAAAGAGATGTTATCAATTATGTATGCACTCAATAAACTTAGACATTATATCATTAGTTATCAAATCTTTGTTCATATAGATCATGTAGCTATTAAATATATCATGAATAAACCTTCAATCACATGTAAGATTAGCAAGATAGTTATTGTTGATGCAAGAATTTTATATTACTATTATTGATAAACCAAGGAGGGAAAATATGGTAGCATATTTTCTATCAAGGTTGACAACCAAACAGAACCCCCAAGTTATTGATGACTCATTTGAAGATGAACATTTATTCTCCATTAACATCAACACATCTTGGTATGCTGATATAGCCAATTATCTAGTTGCTTACATGATTCCATCTCTATTTTCACCAAAGGAGAAGAGGTTACTTGTTGAAAAGAGATTTAATTTCTCATGGCTAGCAGGGTGCTTATTTTATATTAGACCAGACCAAGTGATGAGAAGGTGTGTAAGAGATGATGATACCTATGACATCCTGCATGCATGCCATGATGATCCATGTGGGGGACATTTTGCAGTCAAAAGGACAACCATTAAAATATTGAATACAAGGTACTATTGGCCTACTCTACATAAGGATGCAACCAAATACACAAGAAAGTGTGATAGATGTTAGAGAATGGGCAGACTAACTAGATCAAATAAAATGCCATTGCATCCACAAATTATACTAACACCATTTGAAAAATGGGGCCTTGATTTTGTAGGACCCATTGATCCTTCATCATAGGTAAGTCTTATATCTTGGTTTGCACTGACTCTGTGACCAAATGGGTTGAATTAAAAGCAATAAAGCATGCTAGAGATAATAAGTGGAAAAATTTCTCTATGAAGAGATTTTCACATGCTATGAAGTTCCAAGGTAGATAGCAACAGATCAAGGGACTCGATTTACTTCAACTCTTGTTACAACTTTGGTGAATGAGTATAATATCTAGCATAGAAAATCTATGCCTTACCATCCATAAGCTAAAGGACTAGCATAAATCACAAATAGAGAGACAAAGACCATTCTCACAAAAATAGTTGTTGTACATAAGAAGGATTAGGAAACTACTACCTAAAGCAATGTGGGCATACAAAAGAACTTGAGAAACTACAACTAGATTTACTCCCTTTGAACTATTATATGAAAAAATAAGAATGATGCCAATTGAGTTTGAGTATAAAATGTTGAGAACAACACTTGACCTTGGCATGGATATATCTGCAACACATAAAGAAAGGGTCATGCAATTAAATGCTTTGGATGAAATAAGGAAATCAACTTTACATTAGACAAAGGTGGTACAAAATCAAAGAATAAAATGGCATGGAAAGTACATCAAAGAAAAGTAGTTTTAGCCAGGAGATTGGGCACTCCTCTATGACTCTAGATATAAGGACAAAATGAGAAAATTACAGACTAGATGGCTAGGCCCATATGAAGTTGCAGAGGTTTTTCCTAATGGAGTTGTACAACTTACAACAATTGACCTTGTTTGGTTCATATTATTGGTCAATAAATTACAGACCAGATGGTTAGGCCCATATGAAGTTGTAGAGGTTTTTCCTAATGGAGCTATGCAGCTTGCAATAATTGACCTTGTTTGGTTCAAATTATTGGTCAACAATCATCACCTAAAACTTTACCATAAACCAACTTCTAAATAGGAGTTCCTACAACAATTTAATGCTACTCACAGTTCTAAAACTCTTACAACCGAGGAAGGAAGACCAAGTGTCCTACCTTCTTCCTAGTCAAATATTTGCATGCATTCATAATAAATACTTCTATTCCTTGTGGGAGTACATTTCCCCACCAATAAATTTACCACCTTTCTATCTCGCATCACTTGTCTTCCACATCACCTCACCATCACTTCTTAGCCGGATTACTTTTTCAACATGTATTTACTTCCACAATATATGGTGTAGACATTAATGCATTAATGACAACCTCAAAGAACGTACTTACCAACTTGTGTATTTCAATTATTTTATTACTTCTATATTGATATGTATAATTCACATAGCATACCCCTTTCAAATTTCTTGTACTTTTACAACAGACATGTGCAAACACCTGTCACAATTTAGGTTGGGGGGTGGGTACACACACGTGTCATATTCATGTCACTAAATTTTTTTTTGTGCTTTGATGCTATATGCAAACATGTCACTTTTTGATTTTAAATATTTTGAACCTACGCTGAAGTGACAATTTACATGTATAAGGTGACCTTTCAACCTTTCTTTATTTTTGAATTTGCTTGTTCTGAGTTTGGTTGCACCTACTCGTTGCAATTTCAAGTTATGATGTCTTCCTTTATTATAGATTTTAATATGATTAGTTGATTTTTATTATGATAACGAAAGATAGGAAGAGGAAGGGTTGTTGTCTTGATGATAGGGCATAATTTTTGTAAGAAGTTGTAGGAAGTGCATTTGGGTTTTGCACAATTTTTTTTATTTTTAGAATAATTTGGAAGGTATAAGATGAGGTAAAGCAATGGGGGGACCACCTATTTGGAATGAGCCTATGGTTCATAGTCTACTTCTTCATGATGCACACTATGAGCTAGAATTTAGGAATTTTGGGTGGTTGGGTTATTTCCTTAAGCAATTGAAAAATTTCTTTGTAAATTATACATGCATAACTATGACGTACCTCATGAGAGTGATTGGAATTGCTTAATTTATGTTGGGGATATTCATCTTAGAGCCCTCATGTCTTGGGTCCAAAATGAGAATAGTAGGGGGCACCAATTTAGATCACATAGGGATAGTGAACTCTAGATTCCTCTGCATTTAAGAGCTAAATATAAAGATCCTAGGAATGTTCACTTCACTTGGAAAAAGATTCTATATAGAATATAGTGTAAAAAATAGATATTATATTTGAGACAAGAGGCATTCCAAGAGTTTGAGTAGATGGGCCCTACTATAGGACAAATAGAGATGGGATATTTAACATAGAGATGGAACAATTTGATAGAGGAATTGAAGCAAGTAGAGCCACATTCCCTTCAAAATTATTATGTATCCATTAGAAGAGAACCATGGTATATACACCTAGGTAGGATAAAGTAGGATAACTAGATTCCTCCTATTTTTCAACCACCAATACTTTATGGCCAATATCATATTACATGTAGTATAAAAATGCTTTCAATGAAGTAGCAGAGAAAGCTAGGTGGAACATAATGGAAAAGAAAAAAAGGATTCTATTGGAGTCTAACTACTAGAGGGACAAACCAAGTCACCCCAATGATTACATAATGTAGGCTTAGATGAGAAATCATGTACCTGCTACAGGTGCAGTAGGGAGTCTGGTTAAGGGGAATGATGAGCCCAAATAGTGGCTCAATTCTATGAACATATTTTATGTTTTTGATGGTTCTATCAAGGGTTTAGATACTGCTCTATGGTTTAAATACCTTTTTAATGATGTTTCTATGTTGTTTTCCTAAACTTGGAAAAAATGGGCATGAACTTGAACTTATCCCTATACTTCTTTTTGGTTAATGGTGAAAGATGCTATGTTATCTTGCTATGTGATTTATCCGTATTAATCTTGCATGCAGTTAAATATATGTTATTTTGATATGAAATGGACATGCCTTTTTTTTGTACACACTAATGTCATGATACAAGAATAAATGAAGGTGCAACAATGGTCAAAGCTTTACAATGTGGGGGTTTGTGCCAACTAACTGGTTGAAGACAAATTCATGCCAAGATGAACCTTGAAAGAGTAAAAAAATGATTATTTACAACTCACGTCGAGTAATAATGAGAATTTAGTGTTCATGCTTGTAGTAGAGTAGATCTAAGTGGATCAGTTATGCTAGATTTTCTTTGTAGCAAAATAATTTGACTGTTTCTTATTTAGAGCATAACTTCCTTTTATTTTCTTGTGTTGTAATAATCATGCCCTCCTAATGTCTTGGGAGTGGACTTGTTAGTTAGAATTATTTAGGAGTCTTATTTATATAAATAAAGTTCAAATACCCTTTCTCAAGAGGTTAGAATTTTAGATATTGTAATTTTAGTTTTAGTTTAGTAAGAATAGGTTCAACTTTATTCTAGTGTAATGACACTTTTGGATAAATAAAATGATATTCTAGTTTGCAACATCTTAGTTGAGCATTGAGAACACTCACTCAAGGGGTCCCACTTGGTGAGAATTCTAATATTTGTGTTTACTAGTTATTTTTCATTCAATATTTAGTTTCTATCCTAGTAGTTAACTATTCCTACAACTGGACTATTCCTCATCTCCCTCTCCATCTTTGGATTGATTCTATTTTGGAGACTATGGGGGATGCTATTGGGGAAATGTTAATGGTAGATGAGAAATATTTTGATTTATTCCACTCTACATATGCTCGTATCTTGGTGGATATAGATACTTCTAAAGGCCTTCCATCATAGATTAAACTTTATTCTCCTCAGGGTAGAAGTTGGATTCAATAACTGGACTATGAAGGCCTCCCCTTCAGATGTAGAAGGTGCTTTAAGACTAGTCATGTTGCTTCTCAATGTGATCTTCAAAGACTTAAAAAGATCGCCTCATGGTGGTAGGGTGCCTCCTCTTAGCACTATACAGTGGAGAAGGTGTCTTCCCATTAGATCTTTTTGCAGGTGGTTGAGTAGGTCTATCTTGTGTCTTCTGTGGTGGAGGATAGCTTGTGCCCTATTGTTTTTATCGAGTCTATTGCGGTTGCTGGCCCTGATTCTTCTTGTTCGCTAGTTGGTTTTGTTCCTTATCCTTCTTTGCTGGCTAGAGATGTTCTCCCTTTTGCTAGTTCTTTTCTTGATCTTTCTTTGTTGGATAGAGTCGATCCCCCTGCTGGCAGTTCGTGTTAGAGTAATAAAGTGTTTTATTGATTAATTAAATCATATTGATTTAATTATTCAGTCACTTATTACTTCTTTCGACTTAAGCTAAACTTTAAACATATAATAATTAATTATCTTTATTAATTATTATTATGCAACCTAGGGTTTTACCTTTTTAGGGTTTCTGATCTCCTTTCATAAGGATTGATCTCCTCTTGTTTTGTAACCTTTTCTTACATTTCATTATTGATTGCAACTTTTATTTTTGCACATTAAGGATTTCTCCTCTCTCGTGGATCAATGTGTTCAGTCCTCCATATCTGTTTGCTTCTCTCTCTTTCTGTGACAGGTGTTTGCGTGTAGGTGTTCTTGGGAGCTGTGGGTTGTTTTTCATCAACTCCATCATAGTATCAAAGCTTCAGATCTGCTTGCCCTTGTCCTCTTCCTGAGAGATTCTACCATGTTCGTTAGATCTACATTTTCAGAGAGGGTTTCCTGTCAGATCTAGGGGGGACCTATTTTTTTGGTCATCTTGGCTTCAAATGGACCTCATGGTTGCATTCAGAGCATCCAAGAACTCTAAGATCCATATAAAATTTGTCTAATTTGGACAAAGTTGGAATCTGTGAGAAATTTTTTTTGCAATCGGCCCTGACACAAATCCTGAGGTGATCACTGATTTTTGAGCACTTCTGGCCAAAACAGACCTCACGATTGCGTTCGAAAGGCCTGAGATAGTCAAAAATCATATAAGGCTTGTCAATTTTGGACAAGTTGCCATCTGAGGCAAATTTTTTTTGCCCACTAGGCCGTACGACCTGACACGTAGATCGAGGCTGTAAGAAGAATTTTTTTAAAATAAATAAATTAAAATTTTGGTCCGGCCACCGAGCAGCCACCCAGGTGCCACCCGATGGCCACCGGAGGCAGCCTCCACTCCCGCGCCGCGCGTCTAGCTGGTTCACTCCGCTCAGCTCACTCCGCTTAGCCCGGTCCACCTAGCGCTCCGCTCAGCCTGATTTGCCCCGTGCTCCACTCAGCCTGGTCTGCCTAGCGCTCCACTCCGCCACTGCCTCCACCGCCCACGCCACTCTACCGCTGCCTCCGCTGCCTGTGCCGCTTCGCTTGGCGGGCCCCGCCCGTTGAGCCCTGGGGTCCTATGGGGGACCAGGCCCCTGGCCCGAGTGCCCAACTCTCAGCCCCCTGGTCACTCACGTGACCAGGGTCTACTTTTTTAAGCCCCAAGGGGTTTTTCCCTATGACAACCTTTTGACCGTCATTTTTAACCACGTGTTTGCTGACGTCAGCCCCTCTTTGCTCTTTTTTTGAGCTTTTTAAGGGTACCTAGGCTTTTTTTACGAATATCTCGGGCATCTGGGATCGTAATTGGGTGTGCGATATATTGACGAAAATTTGGTTTCGAGATCGATCTGAATTTTCTAGTATGGTTTTGTGATTTTTCCATTTTGATGCTTTTTTTTTTGCTGTCAAAGTCATATGTTCTCTGTGATCATGGCATTTCAAACCTCCTGCCTTCTGGGATCCGTTTCTCTTGCATCCAGGCTCCATTTTCGGCAAACGAGATATTGCTGAAAAAATCTTTCTAAGATTTTATCAGATCTGATGGTTTCATGTGGTTTTTGGTCCTTTTGCTGATGTCACCCATCCTCAGATCCTTGCAGACACATTCTTTGGGCCCTCTAGCGCAGCTGTTGGTTTTTTGCTCACATCTTGAGCATATGGTGTCAAAATTTGGCAAATGAGATATCATTGAAAAGATGATTCCGAGCTCTTTCCAGATCTGGAGGTTATATTTTTTGGTTTTATTTTTCTGATAGTTTTTTTCTCTGTCAAAGCTAGATCTTCAGTTCTACACTCCGAGAGTTCTATCTTGCACATCCGAACTCCATTTTCAGAAAATGATATATCATTGGAAAGCTTGTTCAGAGAGATTTTTAGTGTTGTGAGTCATTTTTCCAGATTTTTCTCTAGGTTTATTTTATTCAGATTCTTGCTTTTTTGCAGTCTGGTGGATATCTTGGTTGTTTCAGGTCTTGGGATCTCTTCCCTTTGAGGGATGGCTCGTCTTAGGTTGTTCTTTTGGTTTAGCAGCCTTTGATCTTCTTTGAGCAGTGTATACTTCACTTTTTTAGCATTCTTTTATGCACACGCATTGAGATAAAGTGCCATTCTATTACTTTGATGGGATTTTGCACATGTTCGTGCTATTTGTACTCGCACTCCATTATAAAGTGCCAGGGGGTTTTGATGTTTGCCTTTGTTTTCCATCTTCTTTTTTCATGTGAGCATTCCTCTGATGATATTAGCCTCAAGTATCTCTATTTGTGTTTGTACTCTCTCTGCACATTCGATGTTCCAGATTCATCTTCATCATGCAGTTCATATTGGATGATCTTTTTAGTGTACCTATCATTACTCCCTTGTTAGCAATATGGGGGGGTTTCTACTATTGGTTCTACTGCTTCCTTGGTTCGATAGTGTGAGCTATGTATTCAGTATTTGATCCTATGTACTAGGCGGTTGCAGTGGCTGGGTACCTATGCATTCCGATGAGATGGATCATTTACCATATGGACACTCTTTTCTTTCCTTTTTTTGGATGCACTCTTCCAGCTTTGATTGATCAGCTCTTTAGGATTTTGGTGTTTATGCCATTTGTATCTTCGAGTTCAGGTGTTTGCCTTTGTTTGCCTCCTCATTCGAGTAGTGTTATTTGAGGGCACTCATGCAGATTACAGTCTTCTCTACCTGGTCATATTTCTGTGGAGGATCTTCAGATCATCAGTTTCTTCTTGACAGAGTTTGCAGTTTCTTGCTTCAGTGATGTTGTACATGTTCATCTTTGTTTCTATTTTCTGGAACATTCCTAGTTTTGGAGGCTTCTTCAGTCCTTCAGACTAGTCTTTGTCTCTTTTTGGAGTAGAGTTTTTCCCATGTGGTTTTCTCTATTTCTCCACTTTGCAGAGACTCTCTTTTGTACTTGGGTACCTGATCAGGCCTTTGTTGCCGGGACCCATTTGCTTTCAGTAGTTCTTTCTAGGTTTTTAGCTTCTCCCAAAGTTTATCTTAAGGGGGCTATTAGAGTAATAAAGTGTTTTACTGATTAATTGAATCATATTGATTTAATTATTCAGTCACTTATTACCTCTTTCGACTTAAGCTAAACTTTAGACATATAATAATTAATTATTTTTTATTAATTATTATTATGCAACCTAGGGTTTTACCTTTTTAGGGTTTCTGATCTCCTTTCATAAGGATTGATCTCCTCTTGTTTTGTAACCTTTTCTGACATTTCATTATTGATTGCAACTTTTATTTTTGCACATCAAGGATTTCTCCTCTCTCGTGGATCAATGCGTTCAGGCCTCCATAGCTATTTGCTTCTCTCTCTTTCTATGATAGGTGTTTGCGTGCAGGTGTTCTTGGGAGCTGTGGGTTGTTTTTCATCAATTCCATCAGTTTAATGGGTGTTGTTTCTACTATCCTTGCTAGGGTTTTGGTTGGTGCTAATTCTGATGTTGTTGATCCTCTTTTATCTAATCCCTTGGCTGGGAGTAATGTTGGTCCTATGCTGGGTGTTTCACTGACTGTTCCAACACTTCTGTTGGGTGCTGACTCTTCAGTCTTGGATTCACAGTGTTTTCAGGATGAGGCAGCTAGAGTTGAAGAATGGTGGATCACAGTTAAAGGTAAACATTCTAAGAGATCCTCCTCTTCTTTTGAGATGGCCCTTCAGTCCCATAAGAAGGGATCAAAAGTTTAATCCCATTCCCTTTTTCTGATGTTTTCCTTTGGTATATCTTGCGCAACAGATTGGGGTGTTTTTACTAGACTGTTTTCTTTGACAGTGTTTCTTTGTGAGGGGTTTGTGGTGTCTAGGCTTTTGTTTTGGATGGATTGTTGTTTCTTTGAAACTCTTATAGTTGTATCTTAAGCTCCAATTTTGTAAAGGGTTTTGGGGCCCCTTCAAAACCTGTTGTTACCTTAATAAAAAACCATTCCAAAAAACTATTCCTACAACCACTAGAAAATACATCTTGTGACTATTCCTGCAATCAAAGAAAACATAGTTGTCTCTTATTTGTTTGTCATGGATTATGTTGATGTTGTTCATTTGAGTTCAGTTTAGATGATAGCTTATGTTAAACATTTAAGTTATTTCCTTTCCATGCACTTTACTTTCAGTTCCATTTCCTTTTTAGTCATAGATAACATGACTATAATTGGGTTCCTAGTGTTGGCAAGCTGACTTTACTGTTGTATATGACTATAATCAAGTGTTGTCATTATGGAAACAAAGTCATATGAAGTTTTGGAGTTAGTGCACTTACTCATAAGATCAAATTTTGGTTAAGTATGGAAGACTAAATAGTCAGTAGAGCACTAGATGAACAGAGCATCAACACACGTGCGTATGACCGAGTTATGGCATGTGCCCTTGAAGATAAGCCTCTGAGTATGTAATCATGCTAAGTTTAAGAGTGCATGATCATATGAGTTAGTATGAAGAAGTTACAACCAGATGAAGTGACACAGACAGTGAGCGATGTATGCACCCTAAAATGGTCGCCTAGACTTTGGGCCCCCATTCAGTAATTTATCAAATCCCTGAATCAATATTTTCAAAAATCAACATTTTTTAATTATATCAATTTCCTTGATCAAATCCTATTTTATCATTTTCGATTATTTTTCTATGGGCTAACCATTTTATCCTAAGTCTTTATTTATTTAAAAGGAATTTCCTCCCCTTTTATTAAATAAAAAGCCCCCACTTTTCCTTTTATCCTAAGTTGCACAAATAAAATATTATTCTTATTTTATAAAAAGAAGAAAATAACTTTTTGTCTCATATGGACACAAAAGACAACTCTTGTTTTCTCATTGGAGGATATTTGTGCACATGGATTGCTCTTGTTTCAAGCTCCACCCTTGATTAAATATTTTGCCTCTTAATCTCCATGGTCCATTCCTTTTCAATTCTTTTAAAAGGAGAGCTCTTTTCTCATTCTTAGATCCCAACTTTGAATACTAATCTTATGCTGCAGGATTTCTTGGAGACTTTGAAGCTTTTGGAGATCATTTCTTGCATTCTAATTTCTTTCTTGCATCATAGATTTCATGGCATCTAGCTTAGTTTCTTTTATGCTTTAGATTAGCTCACATAGCTTAATTAGTAAGGTTTTGTAACACTTCTATCTTTCATTTCCATAGCTTAGCTTGCATCTTCATTCTTAGCATAGTTGCATTGCATTGCATTTTCATTGATTCTTGAGGATATTGGCATTCTTGCCCTTGTCTCTTTGAATCTCCCATTGTGTGGTTTACTAGCAAGGTTGCAAGCTTCAATAGCTCTAGCTGAGAGCACCATCAACATCCTTGTGACTCCATGCTTAGGGAGCTCTAGGTTGCTTTCTCAAAGTTTTCCATTCATGGATTCCCTTGGAAGTAATGAATTAGAGAAGTGCACTATTTAGTGTGTACATTTTTGGCGCCCACCGTGGGGCATAACACTCTTGTTTTGTCCTTCCTTTTATGCATTTCCATCATTTTTTTTGTCAATATTTGTTTGCTATTTTGGCACTCTGGTTTTTTCTGACAGAATTATTGTGCGATAGTTTTCCAGTGTCATACGATAGTTTATTGTATACCAGTGCGATATTTTACCAGTTAAAGTATCGCACGCTTTGGCAGATTGTGTCGCACTGTTATTTTGTTCTTTGTCGCATGCAGGTATCAGGAATTATCGCACAGAGATAAATTATCACACTAGTACATAGCGAAGTGTCGAACGACTCTTCTTCTGATAGAAATATCGCCTAGGCCTGACAGTGAGCAATTTTTGTCATTTCTTTGCAATATTTACTTGGTTTGATTTGGATTTTTGGTTTGTTGTGGTGGAATAGGGATTTATTTGCAGATTTCATTTGGTTTTGATGTGCTAACCCTTGTAGGGATAACAAGTTGTGCTTGTAGGTGCTCTCATTACTTGATTATTTGCTTAAAATAACGCATGTCAAAGCTCCAAATGCACAAGGGCTACTAACGATTTTTGCAGGGCTACCCAAAGCATAAAAACCAATCAAGTGCTTGTTTAATTTCTTTCTTTTTGAGTGAGGCATATACTAGTTGTTTCATTTATTAGGCACTTAATATCTTGTTGTAGGAATCTTTGGGTGGTAGGAGAAGTATGCTCTTCACCCTTGTGGTGAACCAGAAAATCTTGACCCATCTTTAGATTTTGAAAGCAAGAGGGTAATTGAACCTTTGCTTGGTATGTTTGGAATTTTTTTTTGAGCTAGGAGATTATGCTCTTCACCCTTGAGGTGAAACATAAATCCTGAAACTCAAAGGTTGATTCACTCTTTGTTTAGCTTTTAGAATTCTTTAGCGGGCCTACTCTTGAGCAATCAAGAGGAACGACCCAAGTGGGGACAAGCTTTTTGCCGGCTATTTTGACCCACTATAAACTCAAGGCTATTAAGGACACAAAATCTTGGTAGACTTAGTACTTGTCTTCGCTTGATGTGAGTACTTGTGGGATTGTGACCATGAGGAAAATGTTGAGCAAGAATGCTTAGGTAATCTTGTGGTCGTGAGGTCCATTACTTGCCACAAGGTAAGGAGTCCCTTTGGGGAGCAAGAGGGGTATTACGAACATAAGCCCTTACTAAGAACCATAGATAGAAGCCACCTTATTTTTCCGCTTAGCTTCTTGGTGCAAGGATTGATCCTAGTGGACTAACTCGGATCACCCCAAGATTACTCACCATCCGTGTTCCTTTGGTTGTGTCATTGACACTTCCACAACAAAGCCAATATCTATTGTGGGTAACCACTTTGTGTGAGGCAATGGAGCATCAAGTGTGGGCCAAGTTGTTAAAGTATTGAGCCATTGTCTTTTTAGGCTAGTAAGTGCTTGAAGTGTTCTTGCTGTGATCTACCCGTGTAAACGTTCTCAAATATCAAACATCACGGTAGCATTCATAGGATTTTATTGCTTTGATATCACAATTGCTTGTCTTGGCAAGGTTTCTTTTTCCCTTGTGCAAGTGTTTTATGACATGTTTGATCCCCTACTGTTTGCAAACTTGTCTGATTACTGCTGTCATTGTGCTTGAAATTGAAAAATCCAACTTTCAAACTAAAATTTTGACCAAATTGTCATTAAAAATGAGATTTTTAACACTCACTGGTCAAGAGTCGTACGGCCTTGAAACTGTATCGCACATTGTTATGAGATTTATCGTGCAATAGTTCGTTCTTGCAAAACTATCGCACAACTTGCTTGGAAAGTATCACACAGGCTGCCTAGAAATTGTCGCACTGCCTTCTGCGAAATATCGTTTGGTCAAAAATTATCATACTATTTGCCTGGATACTGTCGCACAAAGCCTTTTTGCTGTCTGTTTGGTTTGTGCAATTTTCAGTTTCTCCTTAGTCAACCATATTTTAGTAGTTGACTTACTCTGCTGCTAGAAACTTGTTTGTACCTTGGGTTCCTATTTTTAGACCCCTTGAATTAGTGTTCTCTGATTTTACAAAGTAGTCTTGCTTGGCATCGATAAGTTAGGAATTATCCTTGTTGAAAAAGTACACCTTTAGATTCTTTGGTAGCACACTTGGAGAGTTTCAGTACTCTTTTGTCCAAATCACTTCCATCAAAATTCAATTTCAATTTCAGATATATTTGGTAAATCCATCCTCTTGGTCCATATGTGTTAGGATACTCATCCTTTTATTATACACCTCTGTGGCAGTGTTGGTTTACACCTTTTGCAGCTTTCTATCTCACCATCTCTTTTTGGACAATTGAACACTTTTACTATCCTAGTTTGGTATTGATGTTTCATAGGGTCATCTTATCACCAAGGGTCTTTTTCTTTCATGTCGGTTACGACAAGGTACCAAGTTAGTCAAGGAAAATGACCTCAAGTTGTCTTTGAACAGTTACCCTTAGTCCAAACTCGTCAAAAGTGAAAGGGAAAGAAACCCATCTTTGATCAATCACCTAGGAGCAAGTCTGAAGCTTGGTTTGACCCAAAGAGCAATCCTAGTGAGTTGAGTACCTCTCTACCACCTTCTCAATCAGATATGGACATGAGCTACACCATGACTAGAAAACAGAGAGAAGCGATGGATCAAACTCTTGATGACATTTTCCAAAGACATAGGGATAACATGCTATTTGGTGATGACAATCAACCTGAATCACCCCTTATTAACTCAAGATATTTAGACACCCATCAAAGAGCCGAAAGACATTATGGGCAAGCTCACTAAGATGCACGGTCACAACATGAAGACTAAAACAATGAATTGGATGATGCTCATGTGAATGCCGCATTCACTAATGACTTGTTCAAACATTCAAGGTCCAACTCTCTGCTCAAAACAACCTCAAGATATGCAAATGAAAGGCTTAAAAGAATTGAGCATGAAAAGAAAGCCTTTTTGGACAAACAAGCCGCTAAAGAGGAAAGGTTTAGACACCTAGAGGAAGAGAAACAAGCCTTGCTAGAGTTGAGAAGAAAAGCATTCCAAGAGGAACAAGATAGGCTTTTATCCCAACAACTTAACGATCAATTCAACAATAGGAATGGAAACAACTCTCCACCCTCTACTCCCTCAAGAACCCTAAGAAGTAGAAGGTGGTCAAGGACCCCTTCAAGATCTCCTAGTCCTAGAGGAAGGAGGATTTCACAACATAGGAGACGAACACCTCCTAGGAACTCGAGACAACCCTCCCAATGAGCTCATCATGGCTCTCAACATGGAGTAAGTAGTGCAAGTTTTGATGACCAAGATTTTATGAGAATGCAACAAGAGCCACTATTCCAACAATATGTGGAGAAGTATCTTGATCAAAACAAAGATAGGTTCCTAAAGAGCTTGATTAACAAGGGTGCCAGAGTCCCTTACAATTTTGATGTGGATAGAAGAATTAAGAAACAAGGACCCTCTAAAGAAGAGGAAATCAAGAAACTCAAACATATGATGGAAAAGGTGTTGGCACCTAAAAGTTCCTTTTCACTTGACACTATTTGTCCCAATCCTTTGAAATAAGTGTAAGTATGATAGATTTTTCTAAGAAAGTTGAAATCCCCCAATACGACAAGTATGATGACAATGGTGACCCACACGATCATGTGCA
This sequence comes from Chamaecyparis obtusa, assembly GCA_027943335.1. Lineage (NCBI taxonomy): Eukaryota > Viridiplantae > Streptophyta > Pinopsida > Cupressales > Cupressaceae > Chamaecyparis > Chamaecyparis obtusa. The sequence goes on along the minus strand of BSBK01001835.1, from coordinate 1,370,011 downwards.
TCAGTTCTACATCATGAGTTTTGAGTTTCACCAAGATGACTCTTATCTTATGAGATTATTTCCAAGGAGTCTCAAGGGCCAAGCCATGGAGTGGTTTACCAACATAACCCCTCCCATCAAAACTTTCAAAGAACTTGTCCATAGATTTGTTCAACATTTTGCATACAACTTGTCAAGATCAGTCACTATGTTGGACTTATGCAATTTAAAACAGAACCAAGGGGAATCCTTTGTTACCTTCTTACAAAGGTGGAGACGATTATGCTCTCGCTATTCTAGGACTATCCCTGAACATGAAAGGATTGACATCATTGTTAGTAATTTGGTGCCTAAAATGCATTATGAGGTTCAGAAGATGGTCTTTGATTCCTTTGATACTATGGTTGAGACCGCATGTCAAATTGAGGATGTCTTGAAAAAGCAAGGCATTTTGACCAAACATAGCAATAACAACAATGGTCAAAACAATCACAATGCTAATAAGGACAAAGGCAAGCACTCACACTGGAACAAGAACAAGCAAGTAGTCAACGACAGAGTTGTGGACTCTTCCCAACCCAAGGATCAAGGAGTCTTCCATTTGTCTAGTGCAGTCCAAGCTATGAAGCTCAACACATCCTCCAACCAACAAGAGCATAAACCAAAGTATCAAGAGAAGCCTAAAAAGGAGAGACGACAATTTTCTAAACTGGGTGATTCCTATGAGGATGTTTTCAAGATGCTTATTGCCAATAACCTTGCACAACCGCAACATCCAACAAATTTCCGCATACCTGACATTAAGCCACATTGGTGGAATGAAAAAGCTTTCTGCAAATTCCACAATGGCATTGGACATGACATCGAACATTGCTAGAAACTTAAACACCTTATTCAGGATCTTATTGAAAGTGGCAAACTTCAGATTGATGGGTTGAATACCAATGCAGACCACAAGGCTTTCAAGGAGACTTTGCCCAAATATGACAAGGGGGAAACCTCTAAACCTAAGAATGGCAAGGCTGAAATCAACTATAACTACACAGGTGCAGAAAACGTGGTCAATATGCTTGAGATTGTCGAGGAAAGTGTCAACATGACGAGAGACAAAGATCCTTATGGTTATGATGTGGGCTCTCCTCCTATATTTCATGAAGAACCTGTGGTGGTGCTTAGGGGTCCTCCCTCTCAAAGGTCATCCCAAGCTCTTAATGCTGTCACCAGAAGCCAAAGTTAAGGTCCTGTGTTTTTTAGAGGTCCTAGTTCCAACTAGTCCAACAAACCCAAGCAAGTGACATCCAAGAATGTCACCACCAAATCAGTCGTCAACTGAAATGAGCTATAATCTTGTTGACCAATTACAAAGAACACCAGTTCAAATCTCAATCTTTGAACTCTTGGAATTGTCTCCAAGACATAAGCATATCCTTGAGGATGCTTTGCGTACAACCAATGTTCCTAACAACATAGATGTTGACCAATTCCAGAACATGGTTAACCACCTTTCCAACCCTCATTACCTAACATTCTCAGAAGAAGATGACAAAGCTTTGAGCCATTTGCATAATCTTGCCCTTCATATCAAAGTCATGATTCACAAGACCCATGTCAGGCATGTGTTGATTGATGGGGGTGCTGGGCTCAACATTTGTTCCTTGAGTTTGTTGAAGATACTGGGTTATTTTAAGCAAGTTATTGATACCTGGAAGAAAATTACCATTAAAGCCTATGATGAGGCAGAGAGAAGCTCCAAGGGCTTGGCCGTTCTTCCTGTCAGGATTGGCCCTGTTGAAAAGGACATTTTGTTCCAAATTGTTGATGCTGGTCCTTTAGCATATAATATCCTACTTGGCAGACCGTGGATCCATGACATGCAAGCAGTTTCGTCCACCTACCACCAATGTGTTAAGTTCCCCTATAATGGAGTAGAAGTTTGTATACCTGGGGATAGCACATTATCTATTAATGCAATTTCAGTAGGGACTCATGTTCCTCTCAACAAAGAAGCAGAGGATTTTGATGCAACTTTAGCACAATGCCAGAATAAGTTTAAATCCATAGACCTTGGTATGGGGGGATATCAAATTGACTCCTTTACAAAACTACTAGTCTCACCTAGGTCCTATGGTAAACCTTCACAAGAGATGCGTCCTTCATCTTCAGCAATGACTCTGTTTGGTACATTTGTAAAGTCCTTAGTGCCCATCCAGGATGAAAAAGAAGAGGTAGCTGTCAAGGACTGGATCTATAGAGAAGACAAACACATGCATAATGAGAACTTCTCTCCATCTCCTAAGGTCTATAGAAGAGGGTACACTCTTGTCAAAAATATGGGCTATCCAGGTCATGGTCCTCTCAGTCAGAGATTAGATGCTAGAGCCGAACCACTCGATCATGCTCTTTTTGGACGTAGATCTAAGACAACGGTTGGCCTAGGTTTTGAAAGTCAGAACAAGAAAACTACTCCTATCCTTGCTGCGACGGATAGTGATGATGAATCAAACTACATACCCAATTTTCAAAATCAACAAGATAGGTGTGAAGATTGGGTCCCTTCCACCAATCTCCTTTGGGGAGATTCAGATACTCCAGTTACCAATCCAACAGTTTTAGACCTAGAACAAGAAGAATCCGCTGTTGAAGATCATGTCGAGGATCCTACTCAAGAACACCAATACACAAATGACATTCAAGAAGGTGTTACCCTGGGTGACATCAAAGCCTCTACCTCAAGGCCTAAAAAATATGCTTGGTGTAAACATCCCAGCCAGGATTCAGATACAGACTCACATGAGTATGAGTGGAAATCTCTCTCTGATTCTTCTACAGTTGACTTGGACATTGATGTTGTCCATACATATGGTTCCCAACTTGAGGTAGCTAACAAGTCTAGTGTAGGATTAGAGGATTGGAATCCACGAGTTACTTTAGTAGACGATGCTTCACTTGGTAGGATAAGTCCTGATTTGGGTACCTTAGAGGGATACTTGACATACCCTAACTCTGCAATCACCAGAGATGATACCATTCACATACACAACATTGAACCCGTCATTGACCTACCCCTTGCCAATCCTCACCTAATTAATTGGTCTCAGCGCTATCAAGAGCCTCTGCTCTTAACTTTTCAAAATGACTATGAGATAGCATGTTGCCTAAATGCCCTTGAACTTGTAGTCTCTTCCACCAGCGAACCAACTACAAGCATGACATAACCAGATATCAAGTACCTTACTCGTGAAATGAAAAGAAAAGAAAAAAAGAATAAGAGTTTTGATGGCGAAAACCACTGTGTGATGGTGTCAGAACCAAAAAAAGTAAAAATAAAGGACGTATCCAAGGGTGAAAACCTCTCTGAGGCACCTAAGGATGAGGTACTTGATCATCTACCAAGTTACTTTCAAGATAGATCTTCAGTACTTGTTGAGCCTACACAGCCAGTTAATTTGAATACACAAGAGGCTCCACAAATAGTACATTTAGCTCAGTCTCTATCAATACAAGAAAAAGAGGCATATGCCAAATTCCTACAGAGCAAGAAAATTAATTTTTCTTGGACTTACTCAGACATGCCAGGATTGGACACTAATCTCATTATGGATCACTTGTCCATAGCTCCAGGTATCAAACCAGTAAAATAGAAGTTGAGGAAAATGCATCCTCACATAGCTCTTCTTGTCAAAGCTGAACTAGAAAAACTCCTCAGTGTAGGATTTATAAGAGCCATTGATTATGCCGAATGGATATCCAATATTGTACCAGTTTCAAAACATGACAAGTCCATTTGCATCTGTACATATTTTAGAGATCTTAATAAAGCATGCCCAAAGGATGATTTTCCACTTCCAAACATAGACATGATAGTGGACATGACCGCGGGTTATGAGATCTATTCTTTGATGGATAATTTTTATAGGTATAATCAAATCAAAATAGCTCCTGAAGACTAAGAAAAGACTGCATTCACTTGCACATGGGGAACCTATTGCTGGAACATCATGCCATTTGGACTAAAAAATGCAGGAGCTACTTACCAAAGAGCTATGACTACTATCTTCCATGACATGATGCATAAGAATATGGAAGATTATGTGGATGACACCTTGGAAAAATTTAACAAAAGGGACACACACCTAGGTGATTTGGAAGTCATTCTAGATCGTATGGAACAATTTCAATTAAGATTAAATTCCAAAAAGTGTGCATTTGGAGTTACCTTTAGAAAACTCCTAGGATTTATCATTTCAGCCAAAGGAATAGAAGTGGACCCAGAGAAGGTTCAAGCAATATTGGATATGCCACCTCCCAAAAACATCAGCCAAATGAGAAGTCTTCAAGGATGCCTTCAATCTATAAGGAGGTTCATTTCACAACTGGCTGATAGAGCTCAACCCTTTAATAAGACTTTACACAAAGGGGTTAAATGTTTCTAGAATGAATATTGTCAGCAAAGAATGGACCAAATCAAGCAATAATTGGCCAATCCTCCAATCTTAATGCCTCCTATCCCAGGAAAACCACTCATATTGTATGTGTCAGCAACAAAATCTTCCCTAGGGGCATTATTGGCTCAACTTCATGATACTGGAAAAGAACGAGCTATATATATTACATCAGTCACACTCTCGTGTCATATGAGGTTAATTACACTAGTATTGAAAAATCTTGCCTTGTAGTGGTGTTTTCTTCGTAAAAGTTGCGACATTACATGCTTGCGGATACAATACACCTCATTGCAAAGATTGATCCTCTCAAATATTTGCTTGGTAAGGCTGCTCTCATAGGTAGACTTGCTAAGTGGATGATGGTTTTATTAGAATTTGACATAGAGTATGTTGAGCGTGAGGCTATAAAAGGACAAGCCATTGCAGACCAATTGGCTGACTTCCCAACTCGAGATAAAGTGCCAATCCAAGTTGAATTTCCAGATGAACACATAATGTACATGACTGCAAGAACATGGAAGATGTTCTTTGATGGCTCTTTCATGCAAAATGGTTCAGGAGCAGGAGTGTTATTTGTCTCTCCTCATGGGTACACAATCCCTAAGTCCTACAAACTATTGTTCCCATGCAAAAATAACATTGTTGAGTATGAGGCCTTGACAAATGGATTAAAAATGGCAATAGAATGGAGAATCACAGAGCTACATATTTTTGGGGATTCACAATTAATAGTCAACCAAGTTAATGAAGAATACCAAACCAAAGATGAAAAATTGGTACCTTACAAGAAAATGGTTGATTCATTGCGACGATATTTTACCTTTGTTACATTTCAACAAATCCCTAGAGCAGAGAATAAAGTAGTTGATGCTATGGCTACATTGGCTTCACTTCTTTAGCTAGAACAACATGAGTCCAGATTTGAATTCCTGGTGGAAGAGCTACGCTACCCTATTTATGACTCCCAAGAAAGCCAAGTTGTTTGTACCCTTATTGGCCATGAGTCATCCAACTATGGTGCCATTTAATCATACCTCTGTGATGGTACTATCCTCGAAACCTTCAATCATTCTGAACGAAGAAACCTAACCCGAAATGCCTCTCGCCACACCCTTATCTCCGGTGATCTGTATAGAAGGGGTTTAGATGGGACACTTCTTAGGTGTTTGGAAAAGGATGAGTCCAACCAAGCGTTAGCTGACATTCACGAGGGCATTTGTGGAGGACATTCTAATGGTCTTTCCATGGCCCGAAGGTTGCTTAGGGTGGGGTACTATTGGCCTACCATGCAGACAGATGCAATAGCTTTTGCTAAATCATGCGAAAAGTGTCAGAAACACGGTTACCTGATACATGCTCCAGGCAGGGAGCTTATTCCTTCTATTTCTCATTGGCCATTTCAGCACTAGGCCTTTGATCTCATTGGGCAGATTCATCCCAACTCATCAGGTTGACACAAATTCATTATCACTGCTATTGATTACTTTACAAAATGGGTAGAAGTTGTCCCACTTTCTATTGCCTTAGGCAAGACAGTTTCTTTGTTTATTTTGAACCATATCATTTGTCGGTATGGAGTGCCTTCTGAAATTATCACTGACAATGGAGGTTAGTTTAAAAACAAGGACCTTAAACATCTTTGCAAGAAATTCAAGATAAAACAGCATTGGTCCTCCATTTACTTCCCGCAAGGAAATGGACAAGAAGAGGCTTCAAATAAGACCATCCTCAAAATTCTCCATAGAACAGTTCACAAGAATGGTAGAGATTGGCATCTACAGATAAATCCGGCCTTATGGGCCTATAGAATGAGTATTCATACTCCAACAGGGGCTACTCCTTTTTCCCTCACTTATGGTGCTGAAGTAGTGTTACCTTTAGAGGTGGAGATTCCTTCACTTAGAGTTTCCCTTAAAGGTCTAGTTACAGATGAGGACTACCGCACCATGAGACTTCAAGAACTAGAACTTCTAGATGAAAAGCGTAAAGCATCATTTGATCACATGAGAGTTTACCAAAAGTGTATGTCCAAAGCATTCAACAAGAAGGTTCACCCTAGAGAATTTCAAGTGGGGGATCTTGTCCTATGAGAAAACCTTAAGAACCAACAACATAGAGAGCAAAAGGGGAAATTCAAACCTAATTGGCTTGGACCATACATCATTATTGCTGCTTTTGGGATAGGTGCTTATTTACTATCTGATCCAAAGGGAGAACAACTCCCTGATCCCATTAATATTTTTCACCTAAAGAAGTTCTATCCATGATGCCTATTCTATCTGGGGGCATCCTTGTACATACTTATTGATCCTGAAAAAATCCTAAAAAAAAATTCATATATGATGCTGAAAAAATCCTAAAAAGCATATAAAGTCTTGAAAAAATACAAAAAAATAGAAAAAGTGCCTTGGTGAAAACCTGGAAATAGGTGCTACTTGAGGCCTTTGCACCCTTGTTTCTTAGCATGCGTCCTCGACACTTAGCCTTTCTCCATCATGCCTTGACCTTGTTGCCTTGGTTTGGAATTAGTCTTTGTCTTTGTCTAGGGAGCATAACTGTGTTAGCTTTGGTCTCTAGGATGCGTTGGTCTTTAGGACATTTTGCAAATGGTGTTCTTCAACACCACCCCAAACTATGTTTTTTAACACTACCCTAGCGTCAAGTGTTTCTCAACACTTATCAGATATCTTAGCCGCAGTCTAGCATGATATGGTATTTTCTCACTGGCAGATGTGATACTCAAAGTTTGACTCTATGACCTACACACACACACTTAAACACTAGACTCGCTGAGATTTGTTTTGACTTTATTTCTTTGTGTGCTGTCTATGATGATTTTTTTGATGAGTGTTCTCTCCCTAATAGTTTTTGATGATGCCGAGCTAGAAGAATAGGGTCATAAGGACATGTTTGATTGCTTTTTCTTCTTGTGGGTATATTTTGTTGGTCCTAACTATCATTAGCATTTATGCTTATTCCACTTGACATTAGGGTCTACAAGGTATTATCCTTGACTATTTTTTGCAAGTGTGTGCTTATAGTCATCTTCACTTTCTTGTGTCTCGATGCGAGTATAATCTTGCCATATTAAACTTAGGAAATCTCACTGCACTAGTCACCTTGACCTATATGTCTTTGATGCTTAGGTGGGATTCCCACATATCTATTTGATATAGATCATATTCAGATTCACATAGTCATACTAGTGTGCATTGTATGATCTTGCGACGACCAATAATGCTCGATGATAAATATTAGAGTCTAAAAGCTTTGTGACCTTGCAAGTAAACCACTTTTCATAGTAGCTTGCATTCTTAGGTTCATGTTAGTTTAGTTTTGCAGCTTGCATATGGAGAGAGCTCTCCTTTCATCTTTCGTGGACTTGTCGGTCAATTGCGCTCACTTTTCCATTTCTCGGCCATGTCTTTCACTCCTTGTCTTTTTCATCACATCCTTTTCCTATCATCACAATGGGTTAATCTTATCATCATATATAAAATGACCTTTTTTGCCCCTTATATAGCATTTTGACTTTTTGACCAATTTTCAAAACACCTCAAAATTTTGTGAATATTGCACCCCTAGCTAATTTCGATGTCCTGGATCCATTTTCGGGATCAAAATTGAAATCTGAGTTAATCTTGCTAGTCAAAATCACATTTTGAATTTTCCCCCTCTTCTGCGCAATTGGCTGACCATTTGAGGCTTGATCCTTCGATCTTTGTTGGGGCATCTTCATTTCTTCATCCCCATCTCTTTCAAACTTATAGTCTTTCATTCATTTTCATTCGCTTCACCTCTCTGAGGTTTGACTTCATTTTTATCCTATATCTTTCCCAATCAAACCTAGTCAAACTGGGGCATGTCTTCACTGTTTGATGGTTATCTTATCATCTTTCACCTTCGATTATGATTTTTAGTGACTTGATCAAATTTATCAATTTGCTGTTCTCCTCTACCTAATTTTGATTTCAATTCCGAGGGGGCAGTACCTATCAGCTTTAATCCTTGATTCAACTTTATCAACCTTGCTTGAGATTCTTATCTCTTATTTGAGACTTGACAATCTCCTATTCACAGGTGTGTTGGTCTTGTCTTTTAGCTTATCTTTGTCAGCTCATGCTTATCTTTGTCCTGATATGTTCCCATTCGTCGAACACATGTCTGGATTATTTTGTGATCCCAAATCGATCTCACATTTCAATTCCATTCTTTGACCACATGTGATCCCAAATCGATCTCACTTTAGTCAAAGAGGGGCAAATGTATGCACCCTAAAATGGTCGCCTAGACTTTGGGCCCCCATTCATTAATTTATCAAATTCTTAAATCAATATTTTAAAAAATCAACATTTTTCAATTATATCAATTTCTTTGATCAAATCCTATTCTATCATTTTTGATTATTTTTCTATGGGCTTAGGGGCTAACCATTTTATCCTAAGTCTTTATTTATTTAAAAAGAATTTCCTCCCCTTTTATTAAATAAAAAGCCCCCACTTTTCCTCTTATCCTAAGTTGCACAAATAAAGCATTATTCTTATTTTATAAAAAGAAGAAAATCACTTTTTGTCTCATATGGACATAAAAGTCAACTCTTATTTTCTCATTGGAGGATATTTGTGCACATGGATTGCTCCTCTTTCAAGCTCCACCCTTGATTAAATCTTTTTCCTCTTAATCTCCATGGTCCATTCCTTTTCAATTCTTTTAAAAGGAGAGCTCTTTTCTCATTCTTAGATCCCAACTTTGAATACTAATCTTATGCTGCAGGATTCCTTGGAGACTTTGGAACTTTTGAAGATCATTTCTTGCATTCTAGTTTCTTTCTTGCATCATAGCTTTCATGACATTTAGCTTAGTTTCCTTTATGCTTTATATTAGCTCACATAGCTTAATTAGTAAGGTTTTGTAACACTTCTATCTTTCATTTCCATATCTTATCTTGCATCTTCATTCTTAGCATAGTTGTATTGCATTGCATTTTCATTGATTCTTGTGGATATTGACATTCTTTCCCTTGTCTCTTTGAATCTCCCATTGTGTGGTTTACTAGCAAGGTTGCAAGCTTCAATAGCTCTAGCTGAGAGCACCATCAACATCCTTGTGACTCCATGCTTAGGGAGATCTAGGTCACTTTCTCAAGGTTTCCCATTCATGGATTCCCTTGGAAGTAATGACTTAGAGAAGTGCACTATTTAGTGTGTACAAGTGACAGAACAAAACAAAGCATAGAGCCGACTATTGATATTTTGGTTAGCGATAATAATATAGTTTTGTAAAGGCTATGCGCCTATTGTATTTGTGTTATAGACATGTAAATCTCATTGTATATAAACATGCTTGAGCCAATTCATTTGGAAGCGTTGTATGTAATAGGTTGAAGGCCGACCTAGTGAATAGTTTTGTTTGCGCATATAATAAGACATGCGCCTTTGTATTTGTGCATGGGATGAGATATATAGTTGATAGGAGCAGAGCAGAAGTATGCAAAGAGCAGTTAGAATGTTGTAGAGCTTTACAAGAGGTTAAAGCATCAACGCACAAAAGGAACTGATCATACAAGCAGTGTCAAAGCAACAGTTCACTATTGGCAGATATAGTTTGTATCTGATATCCAGGAGGTTGTAGCCTTCACATTAAGCAGTGAGCTTTGGTAGCGAGTCACCATCCCTAACAAGGTTATTGTAAAAGACTCCTAACAGGGTCTGACCTTTGACCAGGTTACTGTACTTATTGCATTGTAAAGATCAACTCCTAACAGGGTTGTAAGGTCTTCTAACAGGGATCATAATACACTAGTGCAGTTCTTAGTGAGTGTCAATTCCCACCGGGGTTTTTACCTATTTGGGTTTCTCCGTAATCATATTTGGTGTTATGTGTTGTGGTTGTTTATCTACTTGCATTAATATTCATTTCAGTACTTAAGCAATTGAGTTAAGATTCAAGATATCAAAAAAAGCAAAAGATATATAGAACATTGATTCACCCCCCCTCTCAGTGTTCCCATTCCTAACACCTAGTGCATATACATTGCTGACCCATTTCAAGTATATGTTCTATGGGTTAAAAAAAAAGAGCCTTCATAATGATGAGATAACTGCATAGCATGGATATACAATCCCCAAGTTATGGTTCTACATTATAGTTATTTAAAGCATTAAAGGATATCAACATAATACTCACAAATTTCATTTTTTCCAACAAAATAATTAGAAATATCGTCAACAATTTTTTTTACTCAAAATAGTCCTGAGATATTTCTCACTTATGTGAGCCAATCTATGGTGCCACAACATATATTTATTATTAGTGTTGGTTACATTGGTAGAGTTAAAACAAGTAGAGGTATTAAGCCTAAACAAGGTCACTATCTAATATCCTTTAGCAATCACAAAACTCCCTCTTACCAACTCGCAACTAGACTTGTTAAATGTCACATGCATTCTACAATCATTCAAATTAAATACTAAAAATAAATTTCACACAAGTCTTGGAATATACAAAACATATCAAGGGTTTTAACCCTTCTATCACTGAAACACAACTTCACATTTCCCTTACCAATAATATTCTTCGTATTGATATTACTAAGGAAAATAGTTAGCCCATCATATTTTGAGTATGTAAAAATTCATTCCTTGTGAGGAGTCATATGGTAGGAGAAACCTGAATCAATAAGCCAAGTATCATTACTATGTGTTAGCTAAGTAAACAAAGCATCAGAATCACCATCATTAGAGGATCTTGGAGGAACCTACACTCTTATTCTTATTCTTATGTACTCCTTCACACACCCTCTTTTACACCATAATTCCAACACTAAATGTTATGCTCTTTTGGGTTTTAGAATGTCCTTTTGACTTATCCTCCTTTTCATCCCTTTCTAGGCTCTCTCTTTGGACCTACCTCACACATGAAGACATATTGGGAGCCAATATTCATAGTCTTTCTCCTAATTTTTCCTAAAATAAGTATAGTAATATGTTGTTCATCTTTGGCATTCTTCATTTTGCCTATGCTCAAATTTTGGTCAAGCTAGATGTTTCAAAGGGGATGCATGTTGAGATCCTGATCCAATCTTCTAAGGATAATTGGGTTCAACCTTTGGACTATGACGAGATTCCCTTTAGATGTCGTATATGTTTTAAAACTAGACATGCAACTGAGCATTGTGGGTTCGAGAAGAAGAGTTCTTCAACTTCTTGGTGTCAAACTAGCATTACACGGTTGATAAGAAATTTGATTTGAGCTTCTCTTAGGTAGTGGCACATGATCTTGCGGTTTCTTCTCAAGCTGGTGTCTCTAGTGGTTTGGTTGTTGAGGATAGTTCAGTCCCTTCCTCTGTTTGCGGGAAGGGTGATTCTAGGATTGCTGGTTCTACTGGTGTTGGTGTTGTTGGGATGGCTAGTGCTGCTAGTTCTACACCTATTGTTTCCTAGAATATTGCTACCTCCGATAGGGCTCTTGTTGGAGGGTGTACTTTGTCTATTGAGAGCATTGCTGGCATTGTCTCTCTGGATATTGCTAGTCTTGTCTCTCAAGGTGTTGCTGGCTCTTTCTCTGGCTCTTCTATTTGCATTGTTGGCCTCTCATCTCAGGGTGTTGGGACTCTAGTGTTGGATTTGTTGGCCTCGCAAGAAGTGACTGCTAGGGTGGAAGAGAGTTGGATTACTGTAAAAGGTAAAAAGTCCAAGACGTCTATGCCCTCTTTTGACATGACACTTCACTCCTATAAGGGTAGGGAAAAAGGTATTTCTTAATGGTTTTTGGTAATAGTGTTGAGGCTGGAGTTTTCTCTGGTCCTTTTCTTTATTTTTGGCTGCATGTTGGTTCTTTTCATGCATCATTTGTCTCAGGTTGTGGGAGCTTGCTGGTAAAACCCTCATCTTGGTCTTGATCCGTTCCTTGTTGAGGGCTTTCATGAAATATCTTTTGTGACCTTTTTGTAAAGGGTTTTGGGTCTCAAAACCTATTTTTGCATTAATAAAAAACTTAAACAATAATTTTGATACCTAAATATAGATCTCTTGAATAAAATCTACTACTACACATCCTAATATTGCTTGGCTTACCTTCTTAATACATCTTAATTTATGTTGATATCTCTAATTATCTTTATAAGCTCCAAATTATGTGGTCTCTTTTCTTTAATATGATATGGTGAAGGTTTGCAAGGGAATATTTCTTCTTTTTAGAGAATCATTACCTCATTAGAGGCCCATATAACATGCATTCTCTTGTGATATTCATCCCTAACGAAAATCTTATGAATTTATTAACATTTACTTTCAAAACATGCTCACCTACTACCATAAATCTTGCACATTAACTTAGATGGGGTTCATCGTAGATCACCAACAATTTGTAAACATTGATTGATTGAGAGCCTAACAAACCCATAAGTCCTAATAATGTCTTCTCCTAATGTTATTTATGCATTATTTCAATAATAATAATAATAAAAACTTTAATAATGGCATGTCTTCTCTATAAACTATGGCTTTCATACTCATATGGATCATAAGTCACCTCTTTGGAGTTAAAAACGAGAAAAACCAAGAAAGTTAAGTAAATTCAAAATGATCATAGTTTTGAAAACAATTGTAAAGGAAATAAATAAGAGAGATTTAATGGTTGAACCTTGTATTTCACAAGAAACTTCTATGATTTTATAGTTGGACGTTGCATTTCACAAGAAATTTCTATGATCTATAATGTAAGGCTTACATAAAAATGAATGAAATATTTTAATAACCTCTATCAAATAGACCTTCAGAATAGGATATTAAAGTCTTAAACAATTTATAATCTTCTTTTTAGATCTATTTTTGGACAATAAATTTTGATCAATAGATTTTACTTTTTTCCAACTTTGTTTCCTCAAATTAAATATTTAACTTATATGAATGCCACTATATATTAGAAAGTCAATAACAATATCTGAAACTATCTCTACCACCCCGGTGCTATTAAATAGACATAACAAAAAAAACAAAGTACAACTACTAAGAAAGAATCCTCAAAAGAGAGGCAATCAAAAGGATAAATAACATTAGTTTTAGAAGATTGTTCATAAGAGCAAGTTACTGCTTCAATTATTCAAATACAGGCATAGGCATTCAGTAGGGGCACTTAAAGGCAATATATCTACTCCCTAGACTGGATTTATTGTATCTGTCTGCTTATATGACTCAAGGGCTCCTAAAACCGATGTAGTCAGGCTGTCATCAGTTTTAAGATTCTGTAGTTACAAGGAAAGAATTAGGTGAGAGAATCAATGGCCCTTGTATCTGCTAGATGGCCAACTCTGATTTTAGTAGTGTGTTTGATACTTAACATTCAGTCAGCTGGTGCAAACAAGCCTCTGGTACCAGCTCTTTTAGTCTTTGGGGACTCCACCTGTGACCCAGGTAATAACAATTATATTGAGACAGTTCTCAAGAGTGACTTTCCTCCATATGGGAGGGACTTGGATGATCACAGAGCTACAGGGCGCTTCTGCAATGGAAGGCTGGGTATAGATTTTATTGGTATGAACATACATATACATAATATTTGGTTTAGGTTATTTAAATGTAATTGAATTGGGTTTTATTTGCAGAACTAGGGTGTAGGTTATATATGTCATTGGACTGGGTTTTGTTTGCAGAGCTAGTGCTTCATGTTTCAAGGAGGGTTGTACTTGATGTATGATGTTTTTGCTGTTTATGTGCTACTAAAATGGCTTTTGTTTGCAGAACTAAGACATGCAATGCGTGTTACTTGAATTGCTTTTATTTGCTGATCAAAGATATGCAATGTGGTGTAAATAGTGTTAGATTTAGGGCATTGTTTTGTTCCATGGAAATGGGTATCCATTTGCAGGAATGATATGTACTTGTTGGGTACTGGTTTTTATTAATAAGCAGGGGAAGGGTCCTCTACTTGTTTAGTTTAGGTCAGTTGGGTATTGTTCTCTTAAGTAAGAAGAGTTGGTAAAATGAGAAAAAAAGAGGAGTTCAATAGGTCTCACAAGTGAGTTAAAAGGCCTCACAACTGATCCTCTATCAGAGAACAAAAGTCGAAAGATCCATCTAACAATCAGAAAACAACTAGAAATGTTTGAGTGGACAGAGAGACGTACAGAACAACTATTAAACAACATAATTTTTTTAACAGAACAGCTAACTAGGACATATCAACACATAGAGGCTCCAATTTGCCTCGAGGGAGGTCAGAGCTTTCCCAGGCCAGTTGGGTATTGTTGATATGAGTTTCTTTGCAGAATTGAGATATGCAATGTGGTTTACATAGAACTTAGCTATGCCATTCATGGGCTACTGAACAGGGTTTTAACTTGTGGGAAAAAATATGTTTTTTTGTGACAAAGTGGGGTACTTCATGTAATTTTTATATTTACTGGAATGGGCTTTCTTTGCAGCTGAGGGACTTGGTCTCAAGAAGGCGGTACCTCCATACTTGCATCCTCATCTCAGTCCTCATGACTTGGTGACTGGTGTGAGCTTTGCATCTGCAGGGACTGGATATGACAACATGACTGCATCTATTTTGGTAGTGAAAATTCATTGAATATGCAATCAAATAAAGGTTTAACTGATGCTCCCTATTATGAAAAACTGGGAATATTATGCCAATTAATGATATTTATATGTTTTTGCAGAATGTTATACCCCTGTGGAAAGAAATAGAGTTTTTCAAGGAGTACCAATTGCGTTTGAAACAAATCTTTGGGGAACAGAGAGCATCAAGGGTTATAAACAAAGCCCTATATCTTGTCAGTATAGGGACCAATGATTTTATAGAGAATTACCTACAATTTCCCACCCGTAGGATACAGTTCAGTCCTCCAGAGTATGTGGACTTTATAGTTGGCATAGCAGGCAGCTTCTTTGAGGTATGGAATTGAAATATCATTTTCATGGTTGTTTTTGAGCTTAAACTGAATTGAATGCCATCAAAACTTGTTTTTTTTTTCTTATAATGTCATTGATTGATCAGGAGCTTTACAGACTTGGGGCTAGAAGGATTTCTGTGGTTAGTCTTTCACCCATGGGCTGCCTGCCTATGTTGAGATCCATGAATTTATTTGGGCTTGGCCAATGCATGGAGGATTACAATGATATTGCATTCCAATATAATGCAAAACTCCAAACCACCATTGCAAACTTGAGACATAGGCTTCCAGGCCTTGTAATTTTGTTCAGTGATTCCTACAATCTTACTGTCGAAGCTATACACAACCCAGCTAAATATGGTAAAATAACTCAACTTCTTTTCTCGCTCCTTTCTATGTGGGTATAGAGTTTTTCATTTTTCTTATGCATTTTACATGTGGGTATGAAGGATTTACAAACTTCCATAAACCATCCAACTAAATATGGTAGAAGACCCTAATTTTTTTTTAATTATCTTTTATATAAAGGTATTACAGTTTTGCATTTTTCTTATGTATTTTACATGTGGGTATGAAGGTTTTGAGGAAGTAGCAAGAGCTTGCTGTGGATCAGGGACAATTGAATTGGGATATCTGTGCAACATGTTGATACCATCTTGCAGGGATGCATCTAAATTTCTGTTTTGGGACTCTGTTCATCCAACTGAAAGATTTCATGAGATTATTGCAAATAATATGCTCTCAGATATTCGAAGGCAACTACTTTAGTTACACAAAGGGACTTTTGGTCCTCACCACAGAAGGCTGTAATCTGGACAGGAATGAATGTGCTTCCAGCCAAGTTGAGCTGTAAATTGACACGTTGGTCAGTAGGGAGACACATTTATTGAAGTTTTTATTACCCTCGACGTCATGAAAAGCCATTTACCTCCAAGTCAAGTGAAATTTATTAGTCCCTGCCACTCAGGGATTTATAGCGAGCTCATAAGTCTATTAAATTTCTCTCTTAGGATAGTTTAAAACTATTGTATATTTTATTAAGTATCACAACTGATAAGTTATATTAAATTTCAATTTTCAAAAAATTGCCGAACTTGTTATTTTGGATAATTTTAATAAGTTATAGAATTTTGTAAGTGTAAAATAAAAAGAATGAATGAATTTTAATGACATCTGTAAAATCAGTTTATGGAATCAAGAGTAATATCATTAACAATTTTCAAGTTCTTTTCATTGTCGACTCTTTTGTTGTGGATCTGGTTAAGAAGTCCCGTGATTTGTGAAGTCTTGCCTCAAATAGTTCATTTATACTGATCATCTTCAAATCTTCTTCATATTATGTACAAAATCATTTAAATTTGTTAATTAATATATTGTACCAAATATGATCTACATGTACTCCAATTTATTTACTTTAAATTTTTTAGAATTAATTTACAACTAATATATTTAAATGTCTTCTTTCATGTCTTTGTTACACTTTTTCATTTCTTATGTACAATAATCAACATTATGTTAACCTGTAAATTTTCAAATTAGTTTTAATCTACCTTAAATATTTTTAACCTTGTAAACCACATGAAAGTAGGTATATTGAAACCTAAAAATAATTTGATATTACAATAATTTTAATGCTTTAATCTGAGATAAATTGTCATGTAAAACATTTTTGTGATCCACATGACATGAAGGATTAATAGTCATAGTTATTAAATATATTTCCTTTTTACTTACTATCAACTAGTTCAAACTATTAGCAATTTTGATATTAATAATATAATAATTTTATTAGCAAATAAAACAAAAAATAATTATCATTGTAAAAAAAAAAATTGAAATTAATTACCAAATCCATTATATTAATAACTTGATTTTTATCAAACCACCCTCTTAGAGACATTTTCTTTTAATAAAGATAACTTATAAGGATGTACATGTTTAGTTGGTTGATCATTGATATTTTTTCCAACAGTGTCATATTGTACCATACTCACACAATTGTCTAGTGTTCCCAAGTCTAATCCCGTGGTTTCTCCTTCACCCTTTGAAGTGAGTTTGGCCTTAGTTGCAACTAAGTTATGATCTCAATAAGAGGAATTTAACTGCAATGAATGAATTTATGAAGCATGAGAATCACTAAAAAAAAGTTAGGGTAGTCCAATCAATATCCACCATTTTTTATAAAGATAAATGTGACTGATGATTGATCATATTTACAAATTTAGTCAAAATACTTCAGTCATATCCTTGGTGTTATTGCATCTCCATGATGAAGATTGAGGAACATTGTATCATCACATATCCTGTTTAACAATCTCTAAAGTCATATCAATCTTCAATTATCTAAATTAAATGGAGAACCAATAGTTTCCCCCATGATTGAACATAATAAAATACCAATATCCCAATCGAGCCCTGATAACAATTGTAAAAAATATCTCCTATTTATCATAATAAAATAATTTTTTCTCTTCGAATAAATTGATTGTAATGATAAACCATTCACTCCAATATAATGGTGAACTTGAAAACCTAAGGCATAAGCTTAAGCTTCCAATAATCCTAAAGAACTCAATATTTTTAGTTTTTGCCGTAGGCTGTAGAACTATGAGAAACAATATTACTCTTTTTTGTGGTAGTGATTGATTTTTTTTTTAAATTTAAGGATGATATTACTATTGGAAACATTCTTTTATTTCAAACACATATATTTTACAATTGTTATTATATTATCATTATAATAGTATTATATTTTAATTAATTTTATTTTTATATCATCTAATATTGATTTCTAAAAATACATTGTAGAAACACATATATATATATAGATATTATTATTATAATATTATCATTATGATAGTATTATATTTTAGTTATTTTATTTTTATATTATCTTGTATTAGTTTTTAACTATATATTATTATTATATTTATCATATATTATCTTTATTATAATAAATGCATAATAATTATATATTATATTATAGTATTATTAATTTTTTATATTATTATTATATTAAAAAGTAATTATTATTTTTCTATTATTATTATAATTAAAATATTATATTGTAACATTTCATATTACATTATTAACTAAAAATAACAATAAATTATAGTATATGTAAAATTTAAACATCTCTGCCATCGTTTTTAACAGGAACTTCGCTGCTCTGTAGCCTTATTTTATTTCTGCCATTGAGTATTACAGTTTTGCATTTTTCTCAATATTGATACCATCTTGCAAGAATGCATCAACCTTGGTGTTTTGGGACTCTTCATCCAAGTGCAAGATTTCAAAAGATATTGCAAATAATCTGCTCCAAATTATTCGATGGCTTCTTCTAGTTACACAATTAAATTTTTTATCCTCGCTAGGGGAGATAACTAGTCTAGTTGGACATGAATGGTGCTTCCACCCAAGTTCAGCTGTAAATTTGACACGTTGGTCATTAGAGAAGAAACACTTATTGAAGCATTTATTTTCCTTCCCGTACTAATGGAAGGCCATTTTACTCGAAGCATGTGGAATTCATTAGACCCTGCTATGCACGGAACGTCATTTATGATTTCTTTGAATATCATAACTTCTTTGCATTTATTTGAACTTTATATTGATATTTTTTCTATGCCTTTTCTAGTAGTTTTATTAAGTTTATTTTAAATATTGTATATGCGAGACATATAATTATTAATATATTTCTGGTTTTACTCTTTCGTTCCTCTATATCTATATATAAGAGTAAAGAGTAAGTTAAGAAATATTTATTTTACTTTTGGGTGTACATATGATACTATTGGGAGGCTTCTTTCAAGAGTACAATTTATCTACCACTAGGCCAACTCACACTATGGACATATAATTATTTATTATACTTCATTTATTGATATGCTATTATTATGAATATTTTTAAATGTATTTAATTTTGTAAGTCTACATTATTATAGAGAATTATTCAAAGAGGGCCAAATTTCTTAATTAATATATTGTATTAGACATGATAGATGTACTTTTATGTGATGTACTTTAAATTCTTTAGAATGAATTTACACACCACTTTTAAATGTCTTCTATTGTGTCATTACTACATTTCAACAAGAATGACTTCAACTTAGAAATCTAACTTTGTGCACAACAATCAACATCATGGAAGACTACAATATTTCAATAAATTTGTAGACACTCAAAATTGGCCATGTGTCTTAGAATCATTCAAATTTGCAAAATCTAAGCAAAATGCTTTAATTTTCATCAAAATGGATCAAATCAATTTCAAATGGACATTTATTAATCAAAATTGGACAAAATTATTTAAATAAAAAAAAAATCAAATCATGACATCAAATAATTAAACACAAGCTTAAAGGGATCAATCATATTATATAATTGATTTTAATCAATTAATTGTATAGTTTTAAATCAAAAATCAAATTGAACCTATTCCCTTACATGACTAATTTAATTAATTGATGAAATTTAATTAATCCTAATATCTTTTAACATAATTTGAGTAACCAATAAGAATTGAGAACACAATGCACATGGATCACTCCAAATAGTTGAATCTCAATCACACATTTTCAACTTTGAAACTCAACCACTCAAATTTGCCTACTTGTCCAAACCTTTGAGACAATCATTTAAATTGTCCCCCCATTTAAAAATATTTTAATTTTTTTGACTCAACCAAGGCTAAATCATGATCAAGTCACTCTACCCCCTACCCTTGGGATTTTACTATAAATAGAAGTCATTTTGAGAGCATAATATACTAGAAAATTCGAATGCATAACATCATCACTATAGGCAATTTGAGAGCAATTGAGCAATATCTTGAGCATTTTGAGAGCAAATAGTGAAATTGAGAGCATTATCATGAGCATTTGAGTTAATCTTTGTATCAAGTTGAGAATTGAGAGCTAGATTTAGTCATTTTATCATAAATTTCTCATTCTAGGATTGTCACTAGTAGAGAATAAGGCTGAGAGCTCTACTTACCAAGCTTAGATAGAGAACCATGAGATGTTATGGATGTTAAATGAAATTCTTTAGATTAAATTTTTATTGTATTTTCATAGAATTGTTGCTAATTGTCCTAATTTCATGAAGGTGTAAACACACACACAAATGGCACCCACCATGAGGCCTTGAGCTTCACTTTTATGTGAATTTTGTAGAAAATAGGAGAAACGCCACCTAAAAAAGATCTAATGATGCTCATGAGCATTCTGACGATGCCTATTAGCTGTTGATTGACGCTTACAAGAATCTTTCTATTCTGTCTTTTCTTCTTCTGATGCCTGCGAAATAAAGTATTATGCCTAAGAGCGTAAAGCGTCGCCTAAAATCTGAGAAACGACACCTGTTAGCTGTTCTCTGTTGCCTGTGATACTTTATCTTACGCAATTTACAGTTATTTGTCACGCTTAGCAGCTTAAGTTTTACGCTTAGTGATTTTTAAAAGTCCCTTGAGTCACTGGAAAGTGATGCCTGTAAATTTTAAAATAACGCCTACTAGCTTTTAACTGATGTGTATTAGCTGTTCTTTGCCACTTATGAGACTTTATCTTACGCAATTTGCAGTTATTTGTAATGCTTAGCAACTAAAGGTTCACGCTTAATAATTTTGAAAAGTCGCTTGAGTCACTAGAAAGTGACGCCTGTGAGCTTTAAAATAATGCTTACTAGCTTTTAACTGATGCTTATTAGCTGATAAATGTCGCTTAGAGTTTTTTGTTTAATTTTGTTGTCAGATTATTAATTTCTATTTTTTAACTCTCTATCTGTGTTTTTCCCGTAGATGAGAAGACACAGGAAAGTACAGAAACCATAAAGCAGAGTTACTCAAGAGTGCAAAGAGGTAAGAATTCAAAACAAACGTCTAAAGGAAATCCATACTGCTGCAATTTTAGATAGTTTGGAATTAGAAGAAAAGCTTTACAAGCATTACATTAAGGTGTTGGATGCTTATAAAAAGAAATTTCCTACTTTGGACTAAATTGCTTGCATTAAGTTGTTAGAATTTTCTTTGCAAAATCTTGTTAAGAACACTTAATTGCATTTCAATTTGTTCCTTTTGGTTTCTTTCACTTTGTATTGCTGTGTTGACTAATTTGTTGGAGGAGCCGAAATGGGAACGATAGCCACTAGGTAAGTAAGCAAATAAACATCAAAAACTTTAAAAAAGCGCTCAGCCTTTGCTAGCTACAAAAGAGGTATTTTTCACATCAAGCTTGCATTGTGGCTTTTCTTTGGATCTAGTTTAATAGGAAACACTTTACTATTGTCCAAATTGAACAAACATTAGGCATATGCTCTCCATTTTGCGAAGTGGATCAAAAAGTCAAACGTGTGAGTTCAACTTGGTAGAAAGAAAGGAATGAGGAATTAACCAAACATTTCATTTATAAGAATCTCCTTATCAAGAGGTTGAAAAAGAACAAATTTTGCTTGAAGTGTTTGGAACAAAGAACAACAATAGGGATATGCTCTTCACTTTCTAAGTGAACCAAACTCCCAAACTTGTTGAACCAAGTTCGATTTCTTGTTTTTTCATATATGCTAGATAAATTAGATCTTTAGAGGGCCCGCCTCCCGATAATTGCCTTACAAGGACGGTGAGAGGGAACAACCCAAAGTGGGAGATAATCGCTTTAGCCGCGATACTATCCGACCCACTATAAACAAATACACTCTTCCTTAATAGGAGAGTGACTAGGTTGTGTGCAAGTATTCTTCACTTCCTCTAGTAGTCCTTTGGATTGCACCAAATTGTGCTTTCGTGCGTGTGGGAAGCCCACAAGTGGGTAAAATAACTTGACATGATCTAGAAAGGAGGTGTTCATTAAAAATCCTATTAAATAGTAATCTACCTTTTAGAGCCAAATGTGTTTAAAAGCCAAATCTGACTCTAGGTAGATTGCTTGGAAGACATTCTTGTTCATGCTTGTGAAAAACGATCGAGAACATACACTTTTAGTGTGGTTTTAGGGATATGGTACAAATTTGATGTGTGTTGTGTTTGTACTTTATTTTCAAGCAAGAATATTCTACAGATCTGATCAAATCACTTTTAAAAATCAAAATTTACAACCTGATTTGTAAAGTGCCGCCTACACACAGAGAAAAACTGCTTACACACAGTGAAGTTACGCCTGTGACTATTAAAACAACGTTTGTAAATGATAAAGTCACGCCTGTGATATTTTATGAAATGCCTTGAAAAATTTAAGAAACGCCTATCAACAGAAAAAAGCCGCCTGCTCTCTGCAGAGTGCCGCCTAGGCAAATTCCAATAATTGCGTGTTAAGTTTTAAGTCACGTCTGCACACTGGAAAGTGATGCCCAAAAACAAAGAAGGGAAAACAGTGGATATTTTTTGAGGTTTAAAAAAAAATTGGATTTCATATCTGAATTCCCTTTTAGACGTTCTATTTGTTCCAATATCCAACCTGGTCAGAAATCTTGGTTTTAAACATTTTTGAAAATTTTGTTAGGATTTGGCCACAAGCAAGTGAGATAAAGCCTTTTTTCAAGAGATTTATGCTCATGCCGACTTTCACTCAATCTTATTATGTAAAGAAAACCTTGCAATCAGACGGAATGTATCTAAGGCAAGAAATTCCTTTTTCGAGTGACACATTTACCTCCTCAAGAATACCACAAGAACCCATCCAAGGGGTAGAAACCAACATGACTTTTCCTTTTGGCAACTCGGGTTCAGATCAAGCCAACGACAATGGAGGAGGCATTGAACCAAACAATCTAGGGTCAAATAACAATAATGGAGGAGCAGGAATAGACCCTAACAATCAAGGAATTAACAACACTAACAATGGGGGCAATGGTGAATCAACTGCTGAAGATACAACTGATGAAAAGGTTAATGAAGCCATAAAAAGCCCATACTTCATGAAGCTCATGGAAAAAGTGTTAGCAAAAGATAAGGAGAAGTATTTTCTAGACCTAGCCTGAGCAGGTCTTAAACTCCCTCATGACTATAATGTCAATCAACTTAAGGAAAAGGAAGTTGAAGATAGTTCGATTGATATCATGAACAAGCAATTTAAATTATTCCAAACACAATTGGACACAATGAAGAAAAGTGGGGCTCCAAAACCCTTTTCAATAGAGGCATTGTGTCCTTTCCTATTTGACAAGAGTTTAATCATGATACCATTCCCTAGTAATGTGGTCTTTCCTAAGTATGACAAATACAAAGGAGCATCTGATCCCCAAGATCATTTAAGGGAATTTTGTGCATTAAGCTTGGAGTTCATGCATGACACTACTTATTTAATGAGGTTGTTCCCTAGAAGTTTGGGAGGCATGGCCATGGAATGGTTTTCAAAATTGCCTTCGGGCATCTGAACTTTTGAAGAGTTAGCTGCTAAATTTGTAACACATTATTCATATAATATCAAACATGAAGTTACAATGATTACCTTATGCAACACCAGGAAAAGAGAGGGAGAAGGATTCCTACTTTTCTTACAAAGATGGAGAACAATATTTGCTAGATACCCTCGAAGTGTACCAGAAAAGGAAAAGATGGACATCATTCTAAATAGCTTGCTTGTAATGAAATGAATTATTAGTTGAAGCTGCAATGTCCTAGGTCTTTTCAAGATCTCATTGAAAATGGAGTAACTACGGAGGAGGTATTGGTTAAAAGTGGAGAACTAAAGCTGTACAAGGATAACAAGAATTACAACAACAACAATACATCCAACAATAATAGCAATCAAAATAAGAATCCTCCTAACAACTATAACCAATTTGGTTTGAGGAACAACAACAAAGGTGTGTTCAATGATGGGGTTGTTGATGCTAATAATTTGAAACCCACTCCTTTTACCCTCATGAGAACACTACTCAAGTGAATAATGCAGATCAAGCTCCCAAAGTGCCTTTTAACAACAATACCAATAATAACAACTTTAGGAATAATCAACGGGCTAATAAGCCTAATCCGTTCCTTACACCATCTCCCAAGAGGACATTCAAACCTTTGGGTGAACCTCTTGAGATTGCATTGAGAACTCGCATTGCTAATAAGATTATTGATTTACTTAGAGCTCAACCATATGAACCACAAAACAAGCCTAATTGGTGGAAGGAGTCTAGTTGTTGTGAATACCACAGAAATAGAGGACATACAACAAATGATTTCTTGTAGTTGAAAAACATGGTACAAGATTTGATTGACAATGGTGTGATCAATATAGAAGGGCCTCACAATAATGAAGATCACACGACCTTTAAGCAACCTTTTTATAACCATGATAAGGGTGAATCTTCCAATTTGAGTAAATAAGGAAATAATAATGTCAATTTTGTGCATCATTATGATAACATTATCAACACATTATCCAGATAGGAGCATGTTGTCAATGTTGTTGTAATCAAGGAACAACCCAAAAAGGAAACAACTTATGCTATCACTAGGGGGAAAACTGCAAGGATTACCCTACAAGGGGTTGATCCTAAACCTATTGGTCCTACACAATCAAGTATTTTGGCTAAACAACCATCTACAACAACAAAGCCATATAATTTGGTGGACCAATTACAAAAGACTCCATCTCAAATTTCTATTTTGGAGTTGTTAAAATTATCTCCAAATCACAAGGAGATCTTGCAAAAATCCTTATTGGAGACTAATGATCCTATCAACTTGGAGAAAGAAAAATTTCAAAACATGGTGAGACACCTCATTGCACCACATTGTCTCTCATTTTTGGAGCAAGATGATATGTCCATCACTCATCCTCAAAATTTGCCATTGCATATAGAAGTCCTCATTCAAAGACATAGGGTTAAGAGAGTTCTCATAGATGGGGAGATGGTCTTAATATTTTCACTTTAAACCTTGTCAATTCTTTAGGTTTATCTGAATCTTCTATTGATCCTAAGAAGCAAATTACCATTAAAGCTTATGATGAGGAGGAGAGATCTTCAAAAGGCATGATTATCTTACCTATTCAAGTTGGACCTATCAAAAAGGACACCATATGTCAAGTCCTAGACATGAAGTTAACTTATAACATCTTATTGGGGAGGCCATGGATACATGAGATGCAAGTGGTTCCTTCTACGTACCATCAATGTATCAAATTTCCACACATGGGAGAAGAAATCACAATTGGAGGGGATTCAAATCCTTTTCAATATTGTAGCACATTGAAGCCTCTTCATGAATTATTTATTCCTCATAATAGTGAAGGGATTGTTCCAAATACTACCATTGAAGAACCTAAAGGTGATGATCCTAAGTTAACATCAAATGTTACCTCTACCTCAAACCCTATTCAAACTAACTCAACTACATCGGCTAAGGGAAAGGAAAAAGTGAGTTATGAGGGTCCAAGTTCAAATGATAATTAAGGCAAAACATACACACCAGAGGTGGAACGTTCTAAACCTGCCAAAAAGGAGAGAGACAAAGCCAAAGAAGACCACTATAACCAAATGAGTAAGATGATGCACAAGTTCGAAAAACAATGTAGAATCAATTCTAAAGGTGTAGGGGAATATTCTGTTTCCCTATTTGATTTACCTACTTCCCCAAAAACACATGGAAAACCTTCCAAGGTGCATCCTCCTCACAAATACAACTCTCATTTTGTAAGAGAGAGTGACAAGTCATCACTTGAGAAAGAAGATGACGAGGTTCTACAATGGCTTTACAAAGATGAAAGTGATACTTCAAACAACCCCATGGAAAGAATTCAACACATCAATATCCAAACTAATCACTATGGAAAGGGGTTTGAAATTATGAAAAAAATGGGGTATAAGGGAAGAGGACCCTTAGGTATGAGAAATAGTGGTTTTCTTGAGCCTATTGAACCTTCCTGGAGATCAAAGGAAGAAAAATCAGGAATAGGTTATCAACACAAAGGAGAAAGTTCTGGCCCTATGCATGATTTTTATGAACAAGTGAACGTGGTAGAGTCCGATATTGATAGTGATGATTCCCAAGAATATGAGTGGGATTCTTTATCCGAAGACTCTTGCCATGACAAAGAGATTGTCATAATGAATTCTTATACTAATGTTCCTAAAGAACAAACTCAAGATAGTGAAGATCCGGAGATAATTCCTACATACATGCAACCCGATCCACATGAATCTAACATAGGGAAAGCACACAATTATCCATGGGTAGGTGAACCTTGGGCACCTTCGTGGTTGGATGATTCAAATGGTAGGTTTAATCCGCATGTCTTCTTTCCTGTAGAAGTCTTAGAGGACTCAAGTGAAGAAAACTTTGATCCTTCTTCCATGGATCATCTTGAGAAAGCTCATGTTATTGACCTTAATGATACAATGTATGAACCATCTAATGAGGTCATGTACTTAACCCCATCCAATGACAACTTGCCAATTGGATCTTTATCCTTAATGCATCCCGATCTTATTGATTGGGACTTAACCAAACCAAATGATTTACTATACTTTCCCAATGACCAAGCAATGACACAATACCTAAATGTGGTTGAGACCTCTTCCAATGATGAATTTAATCCAAACATGATGAGAAAGGCAGGGGTCCAACCTCTTAATCCAAAAGAAAAAATGAAAAAATGAAAAAATTGAAGAGTTCTAGTGGTGAAAACCACCATGTGGCAGTACTAGAACCAAGAAAAGTAAAAATAAAGGATGTTTCCGACGGTGAAAACCCAACTGTGGCACCTAAGGAAGAGAGGTTGGATACCTTACTAGCACATGAGGAAGAAATATCACCAATTCTTATAGAGCCAACAGAGAAAGTCAATATTGGAACCGAATTGGAGCCCAAATTCATACATTTAGCAGCTTCACTTACACCTTTAGAGAGAAAGGATTTCATTGAATTTTTCCAAGAAAAGAAAGTGAATTTTGCATGGTCCTATGCTGACATGCCGAGATTAGATCCAAACTTCATCATGCATCACTTGAATGTCAAGCCAGGAGTTAAACTTGTTAAGCAAAAATTGAGGAAAATGCATCCACACATAGCTCTTCTAGTTAAAGCAGAATTGGAGAAATTATTGAAGGTGGGGTTCATAAGAGAAATTGCTTATGCGAAATGGATATCAAATATTGTACTGGTTACCAAGCATGACAAATCCATTCACGTATGTACAAACTTTCGAGATCTTAATCTTGCATGTCCCAAAGATGACTTCCCACTTCCAAGTATTGATGCAATAGTGGACTTAAAAGCTGGTCACTCCATGTTTTCATCAAGATGGATGGTTTTAGTGGATACAACCAAATTAAGATTTCACCTGAAGATTAGGAAAAGACAATGTTCACATGCCTTTGGGGAACTTTTTGTTGGAATGTAATGCCTTTTGGCCTCAAAAATGTCAGAG
Source organism: Chamaecyparis obtusa (assembly GCA_027943335.1). Classification (NCBI taxonomy): domain Eukaryota; kingdom Viridiplantae; phylum Streptophyta; class Pinopsida; order Cupressales; family Cupressaceae; genus Chamaecyparis; species Chamaecyparis obtusa. The sequence continues at coordinate 1,342,331 of BSBK01001835.1, read as the reverse complement.
CTACTTACCAAAGGGCAATGACTACCATTTTTCATGATATGATGCACACATTCTTAGAAGATTACGTAGATGATATATTGGCTAAGTCACATCAAAGAGAGGATCATTTACAAATTCTTGAAAATATATTTACACGCTTGGAACAATTCAAAGTAAGGCTCAATCCAAAAAAGTGTGCCTTTGGTGTTCAATTTGGGAAATTATTAGGATACATAGTTTCGACAAAAGACATTGAAGTGGATCCCAAAAAGGTTCAAGCAACCATGGACATGGAAATTCCTAGAAACATTATCCAAATGAGGTCTCTTCAAGGAAAACTTCAATCAATAAGGAGATTCATTTCTCAACTAGCTGAAAAGTGTCACTCATTCACTAGATTGCTCCACAAAGACACCATTTTTACTTGGGATGAAGAATGTGACAAGGCCTTTACTTTTTTGAAGAATTACTTAATCAATCCACCAATTCTAATGCCTCCTATCAAAGGAAAACCATTTCTTTTGTACATATCAACAACCGAGAGGTCTTTAGGAGTTCTTTTGGCACAAGAAGATAATCAAGGAAAAGAGAGAGCTATCTATTATTTGAGTCGAACATTGATTAAGTATGAATTAAAATACACCTTCATGGAAAGAGCATGCCTAGCTGTTGTCTTTGCTTCCCAAAAATTGAGACACTACATGTTGATGCACAAAGTGAAGCTCATTGCAAAAATTGACCCTTTGAAATACTTGCTTAGCAAAACTGCCTTAACGGGAAGAATAGCAAAATGGGTCATGGTGTTAAGTGAGTTCGATATCGAATATGTGGATAGAAAGGCCATTAAAGGACAAGTGATATCATATCACTTAGCTGAAAATCCATTGGTTTCTACACATCCTATTCAAGTAGAGTTTCCTGATGCAACGATTGTCAATATAGAAGCTAAGACATGGAAATTGTACTTTGATGGATCATACACACAAGGAGGTTCCAGATCCAACATATTGTTTATTACCCCTCAAGGGTATACTATTCCTATATCATACAAGCTCTTATTCCCATGTACCAACAACATATCCGAGTATGAAGCTTTAGTCATTGGTATCAAGATGGCTTTAGAATGGAATATTACTGAGCTACAAGTGTATGGTGATTCTCAATTAGTGATCAATCAAGTCAATAATGAGTACAACACAAAAGATGTAAAGTTAATTCCTTAAAAGGCAATGATTGATGCTTGGAAAAAATACTTTGTATTGATAACTTTTGAGCAAATTCCAAGAGAGAAGAATAGAGCTGCCGATGCAATGGCTACCTTGGCTTCATTACTCCAAAAGCCTGATCAAAATGAACAGTACGAATTCTTGGTGGAGGAGTTGGCAAAATCAGCATTTGACCTTCCTGATACCTAAATTATTGATTTACTTAATGGACATGACTCCCCTTGGTACAGTCCTATTTACACATACCTTAAAGACCAAGCAAGACCAATCCCGAGCCCAAAAATGACACTTCATCAGACAATCGACTCGTTATATTATCCTTTCAGACACATTGTATCGTAAGGGTCCTGACAAAACTTTACTTAGATGTCTAGAGGAAGAAGAGTCTAAGGTAGCTTTACACGAGGTCCATGAGGGCATTTGCGGTTCACATTCAAGCGGGTTAAACTTAGCTAAGAAGATCCTTCACATGGGGTATTTTTGGAAAACCTTAGAAAAGGATGCTTGTCACTTTGTTAAGATATACACCAAATGTCAATATCATGGTGATATGATACATGCACTGGCTCAAGAATTACATCCTTTTGTTACACCTTGGCCATTTTATCAATGGGGGTTTGACTTTATTGGCGTGATTTATCCACCTTCATCTAATGGGAAAAAATACATTACCACGGCTACGGAATACTTCACTAAATGGGCAGAGGCCGTTCCTTTGATCACTACTACAGGGAAACAAATCTCTATGTTCATCCTTAATCACATCATTTGTAGATATGGTATTCCTCATGCCATAATTACCGACAATGGAAAACAATTTAATAACAAAGATGTGGATGAGCTTTATGATACTTTTCATATTACCCATCACTCTTCTTCTATTTACAATCCACAAGGAAATGGACAAGTCGAGTCTACTAATAAGAATATCCTTAAAATCTTGAAGAGATCAGTGAACAAAATAGGAAGAGATTGGCACGTACAAATCAACCCAGCTTTGTGGGCTTATAGAACTAGTATTCAGACACCTACAGGAGCTACACCATATTCATTGGTTTATAGAGCCGAAGCTGTTTTACCTTTGGAGGTTGAAATCCCATCCCTGAGAGTATCATTGCAAGGATTAGTAACAGATGAGGATTATAGGGTTGCTCGACTTCAACAACTAGAATTGTTAGAAGAACATCAAGCTCAAGCCTATGAACATTTGAAAGTGTACCAAAATAGGATTTCAAGAAACTATAACAAACACATTAAACCAAGAGTCTTTCAAGTGGGTGATTTAGTGCTAAGGGAGAACCCTAAAAATTAGGCAGAAAGGGAAAAAAAGGGTAAATGGGAAGCAAATTGGCTTGGTCCTTTTATCATTGTTTCTTCTTTTGGAACGGGGACTTACAAATTAGCCAATTGTGATGGGGAAGAATTACAAGAGCCCATTAATAGCATCCATTTAAAGAGGTTTCATACCTAATCAGATGAGAGAGTATTAGAAGAAATAGTATCAGACGAGTGTATATCCAATGACTTAAGCATCACTTTTGTACATGAGAAAATAAAAAAGATCAAAAACATTGAGAAAAGTTCAAAATCCAAAAAAATTGAAAAATAAATAAATAAATAAATAAAATGAAAAAAGATAAAAAAGTGCCTTGGTGAAAATCTAGCAATAGGTGCCTTGGTAGCAAAATAAAAATAAAAATGAGAAAATGAGCAATAAACCCAAAAGGTGAAAACTTGGCAATCAAGCGCCTTTTGTTCCCCTAAGTCTTTCCTAGTTTCTTGTGTACATATTGCATTTCCATCATCTCACTTGTAAATATTCATTGCATCCGTCATCTGTGCATAGTCATAATAAAACCTTTCAGCTACATTGTTTCATTTTAGGCCCTAAGTTTGTCACATGATCACATTTATCACTTGGGGGTAGAAAAGGATTGAATTTTTGGTATGAGCAGATTCAACAGTGCTACTTTTAGTCACACATCAGAGAGACTTATCAGAGCTTCAGAAGAGAGAGAGATTTTATTGAACCTTTGATGGATATCATTGTTCACAACCAAGTATTTTGATCCTACAACTTGATCCTTGAACCTTCATTGACTTTATTATTCAGGATTAAAAATTGACATCACTTAAATGATCAAAATGTTTGGAAATTCTTTTTGGAAAATCTTGATACATTGCAAAACACTTGAAGTTTTTTTTTATGATCTTTATTGAATTTCTTCTTATCGTGTCTTTTTAGCTAATCGATGATGTCCCGACTAGATTGGTAATGATGGAGACATGATATTTTTCTTGCCTTTGAGTGACTGTCTTGAGGGAGATCCACCAACTTATGTGAATTTGTCTAACGACATGGTCATCAAAGAACCATCAAGGACTTTCATATAGGGTGGAGGGTTAAACTTTGTTTGTTTACGCAAATAGATACCTTGGCTATTTAGATCTTCCATATCTTAATACAAAATCCAATTGTAACATTAAATCCGTTGAAACCGGTATTCATAATCCCATAGTTGGTTATTCAACTAGTGAGGGTTGTACTAGTTTCCTAAAAGGTTACCAAATGTGATAAAGCAGTATTCATATCATCATGATGTGGTCAATGATGGTTGTACTTTCTTTCTGGTCCCACAATGCTCAATGATGAAAATATTTCTCGATGGCATTTCTTTGCTAAAAGCTAGTGACAATTAGTTACATCGCATTGCATTGCATTTTCATGTTAGATTAAGTGAATTGGTTTGTAGTATTTTTTCCAAGAGAAAAGGGGTTCAGTCATCTATTATCTTGATCAATCATTAAAAGGGGGTTCAATTAAACACTTTATCTTTGGTTCAAATCAATAATGTGAGACAATCTTTTGCATTCATTCATAGCATTACTCATTATTCATTATCCTTATATCTGAAAAGAAAAAGAAAAGATTCATTAATCATTAATTATTTGCATACATTTAGTTAAGGATTGCATTTTAAGAGTTGCATACATCAAAAACATCAAAAACATAGTTGCATTCATTATATATCCATATTCCCATAATAAAACATTTGCATCCATACATTGAAAATTAAAAAAAAAACATATCAAAGTTAAATTATCATTTGCATTCATTTATCTATATCATATATAAGATACATTGCATCCATAGCACAATCAAAAGTAAATGCATCATAAATAGCATATAGAACTGCATATAAAGATAATCTCACATAAACACATCAAGAGGATCAAGGAAAGTCCATAATCATATAAATGTCCATAACATCAAAGATCCATCAAATCTGTATATCAAAGATACAATATCATCGACAAAATGATACATTAAAGTCCTGAGATCAATAAATATAACATGATACAAATTATCAAAAAGGAAGATCCATAATCAATCATCTCAAGATCCTGTAGGGGCACCCGCTCCATCACCTGTACCTGATCCATCTGGTCCCCCATCACCTAATCTATCCTAAGTAGTAGGAGGAGTCTGACTAGTACTAGCAACACCTGGCATTTGAGCTATCATAGTCATAAACTGTTGCATCATAGTAGCTACCTGATCCAGTTGGCCAACCACTGCTGTCAGACCCATCTATAATGAACACACATCTTGTGTCAGAGCATCTCTGCCAGGAGAAGCCTACGAAGTCTGACCCATATCCTGAGGCCTAGGTATCTGAGGAGGCACCTGTTGTGCCAGAATCTGTCCATGTTGTGCCACTGAAACCTGCTGCGACTATACCAAGGGAGCCTGTCCTCTAGGAACCTGTCTCACAGTAGCAACGTGAACCTGTCATCTAACTCTCTGCTGTCCCCATATCTCTACAGCTTTAGGCTATACAAATCCAGGTCCCTACCCCTATTGAGCCAGTCTGACATATACATCCCTAGCCCTGAGGTGACCACCTCGTCCTTTGCCTATCACCCTGGGAGGTCTCTATGCTCTACGAGCTCGGTGTCATCTAGGTCTATCTGCACCATCCCCATCATCATCCCAACGCTCATCATCTGATCGCTCATCCCTATCTGGGATCGGCTCTTCAGGATATGTGAATCTCAAAAATCTATTATGGGACCACCACTCTCTATACTCCACGGACATACCAGCATTTGCCACATGGTCCAACATGTCCCATATGATATATGCCAATCTTTCAATCTGATCACATGTGAGCTGGAAGTCAATCTGTGCACCCCACATTGATCTCTCCGCTTGGACTCGAGCATATAATGTCATACCTTGGGGCATATCTTGATATCGACCATACTGCCTAGATACTCGACCAAAGTAGAATCTCTCAATCATGAGTGGTGATTGACCTATCATCCATCTTGGTGCAAACATGTATGGGAGCTCATCATCATCCTCCCGCAAAACCTCACAAAATAGATACGGTCTCCATACTACCTGATCTATATCATTGATCATGCGACGCCAATACTCTAGTTTGCCCAGATGATGTTGGACAACCATGCTAGTATACAAAAATACATATAGATAACCGTGACCTGGGTACATGCTGACACTGGTCTAGTAATAGGAAGATGCTCCCATACCCATAACTATACAATATAACTGCACTTGTTGATAATGAGGCACTCGATCTATATATGACCTCATGCAAATCATGATATAACTATGCAAGAATGCAAGACCCCCAATCAAAACACTAAGGCTGTGCAATCAAATCCTCTAAAATGCAGCCCCATCCAATGGAAAATCCTCAACCTCATCGGTCTGGAAGCAATAAACCGCCTATCAAAGCACCTAAGACCGCTGGTAATGTAGGAAAATAAGCAAACTATGCCCATGTAATCGTATCATCACCAAATACATGTTTGTAGACAGTTTCGTCATACATAGAATTGTAATATACTCTCTCTCCCCGAGTAGGGATACAGAGTAATATGTAAACATCCTCGAGAGTGATAGTCATCTCCCCTAATGGCAAGTGGAAAGTATTGTGGTCAGAGAACCATCATTCTGCTACAACTGTTAAAAGACCCCCGTTTAGCTGGAACCGCGGGATGTCTAAAAGGAAGCTCAAACCACACATCTCTATAACATGGCACTCTGGCTGGGTCAGCTCCTAACCTAAATCTAATATCCAAGAGGCTACGGTCTGTATATATAACTTACAAAAATGTGCCTGTTTTGCAAATCAAGGGAATCATATCAATATTCTATATCAGTGGATTATTTTAAGTCAATCAATCAAATTCAATCAATCTTTTCTCATCTTGAGCGTATCAAATATCCTAACTCTATATCGTGAGGAAGGAACATCATTGTTTTGTCTCTCTAGATCGTGAGAGCAAAATATCTATCCTATCAATTTTTTATCATCAGATTGATAAATCAAACATTCATTGTTACGATTATCCTAATATCCTAATCACTTGTTCGCTTAACTACAACAGACCTATCTATCTTGGATATTCAATCATTCATCTAGAGACATCAAATAAATAAATAAAAATCAAGTTTGAGCAATCAAAATTCAAATTTTTATCAAAATTCCTATAGGCGTCACTTGCCTATGCAGAGGAGGCACTTTACCTCAGGCAGTGAATAAATCTTCATAAGTGGTACTTTATCACGTAGACGCAACACTTCTTTTCTTAAGTGGCATTTTATGACCTTAGGTGGCATTTAAACATGTCTAGGTGTCATTTAATTTCTAAGGGTTTTTCAGGCGGTGTTTTACACATAGTTTGACAAAAAAACCCTAGGTCTTAGGCAGTTTGAAATTGCTTATAGGCGGCATTTTATCACACGGATGTGGCAGTTTATCTTCCTAGGCGTCGTTTTAATTGTTAGGAATAGTCCCAAGAGATAACTGAGAGGGGGGGTGAATCAGTTATCTACAAGATTCAATTCTTTATCCAATTAAGTATACTTAAACATAAAGCATAAACACAATGAAAGAACACATGAACACAACACCAATCTTTTGGTTACAGGGAAACCCAAATAGGTAAAAACCCTGGTAGGACTTGATACCCACTAATATTCTGTACTAGTGTATAATGATCCTTGTTAGAAGATCCTTTACCCTGTTAGGAGTAGCTTTACAATATATTAAGTACAGTAGACTTGGTCAAGGGTCAGACCCTGTTAGGAGTCTTTTACAATTGTCCCTGTTAGGGGAGAGGATGCACTGTTTGAGAGCTCACTGCTCAAATGGGCGAAGGCTACAACCTTCTATATAACAAATACACACTATATATCTGGATCTTGGTGAACTGTGCTTTGACCTACTATCTGGATCAGTTCCAATGAATAGCACAAGTAATTTACTTGGTCACATTGACCTTCTTCTGATGGCTCAACACTTCGCACACTCTGCTCTGCTGTGTTTAATCAACCATGAACCACACTTCAACAATCACAAATGACTGCCTATAAATATCTTTCTCCAAATGATATAATCAAGTCAGCCTATTATAACCACCTTGAAATCATATTAGAGAAACCACAACAACCTCCAATAAACATTCTATTGGCTCTACTATGCATGCAACACATTCTGGGACCTATCTAATAAAATAATTGTAGACGCATTCTACACACTATCGGCTGTACCAAAACAACAGGAACTTTCTCTGTAAGGTGAATTAACTCATGCGCTCTTAACCAAAAATCAATAAAACTTCTCCAAGCTTAACTCCAAGGGTGCTTACCCTCAAGATAGGTGCAACTCAAGAACCAATAAAATTTCTGTCAGCTCTTTTGAACAAACACAGGAAATTGCTATAGGTGAATAGCGATTGCATAACTTTTCTTGCGTTCATCATCAGACCATGCGTCCATGAACTTAACATCACTAACATGTCTTCAACATATATCCAAGTGCGCAAGGCTCCATGATAATTGTACGAACAACCATACATAAAACACTGTCTGTTACTCTGTCAGGAACATTGCTGACACCAGCTGCTATATAACTGTCTGTACTAATAGTTAACCTCTGCACCCATGATATCATGTCCATGCTACATATACTGAAAGCTTACTGCATAAGAATTCCACGCATGCTACTTTCCATATGTTGTCAGCAATGACAAACATACAGTCAGTACTGGTCTGCTGGCAAATCTCCAACAATCTCCCCCTTTGGCATTGATGGAAACATGTGGAATGAAAAATCACCACCAATCCAAATGAAAATTTCTTTTATAACATTCTCCATTTTCTCTTCAAAACTCCCCCAAGGATGAATCCTCTATTTGCTCCAATATTTTCTAATATTATCCATTTCCTCAACTGTATTGTCGTCATAACTGAATGCTGCTCCCCCTTAGTATATTACTCCTCTTTTTGCTTCTATTTTTCATGACTCTATATATTACTCCCCCTTTGACATCAATGTAAAAGGGTGCCATTCATTTTAAGCACCGGTACTACTCCTGAGGTAGAGTAGTGAACCTTCCACCAGTCCCTGAGGACTGATGCCTTTCCTTCTTTCTTCTAAGCAGAATCAGGGAAGGGAATGACTCCCAACTTCTCCCTGAGATACTCAAAAGTATCCTTAGGCAAGGGCTTTGTGAATATATCTACCAACTGATCTTTACTACTCACATAGTCCAACTTGACTTCTTTCTCTACCACTTTCTCTCTTAGAAAGTGATACTTGATCTCTATGTGCTTTGTCTTTGCATGCATCACAGGGTTCTTTGACATATTGATAATGCTAGTGTTATCACAGTGAATAACAATAGGATAATCAATCTGAATTCCAAAATCCTTTATCATCTGCTTTATCCAAACAATTGTAGAACAATTCAAAGCTTTTGCAACATACTCCGCTTCTGCTATTGACTGAGAAATACAATTTTTTTTCTTGCTTGTCCAAGCGACAAGTCTATCACCAAGAAACACTACTCCACCTGAAGTACTCTTTCTGTCATCAACACATCCTGCCCAATCTGCATCAGTGTACACATGAAGCTCAACATTTTCTGAGTTAGGATACTATAGACCATAATCTATAGTGCCCTGCAAGTATTTGAATATTCTCTTTACTGCCATGAGGTGACTTTGTTTAGGTTTTATTGCAAATCTTCCAACTATGCCAACTGCATTGGAAATATCAGGTCTAGTCTGAGTAAGATATATGAGTTTACCAATCGTAGACTTATACAATGTTATATCTACTGCTAGTGAGTCATCTTCTTTTTTAAGCTTGCATCCAATGATCATAGGGGTTCCTACTAGCTTGCAATCATCCATCTTGAATTTCTTCAGTATCTCTTTCACATACTTTGACTGATTAATAAAAATACCTTTTTTTGTCTACTGCACATTTAGTCCCAAAAAGTATTTGATAGGACCAATCATACTCATCTTAAACTCATTGTGCATTTCTTTGGCAAATTCAGCACTAAGTTTGTAATTACCTCCAAAGATAATGTCATCAATAAATATAGCTACAAGTAACAAACCTTTAGATGTCTCTCTAATGAATAGATTGCAATCTGATGCTCCTTTCTTGAATCCAATCTTTGTTAAGTATCCATCTAGTCTCTCATACCATGCTCTAGGGGCTTGCTTAAGTCCATAGAGGGCCTTCTTCAATTTGCATACCATATCCGGTCTGTCTGATAAGGTGAATCCTTTCGGCTGCTCAATGTATACTTCTTTCAAATCTCCATTCAAGAATGTTGACTTGACATCCATCTGATAAACTTTGAAGTTTTTGATTGTAGCATAGGCTAAAAACAACTTAATATCTTCTAATTTGCTCACAGGTGCAAATGTGTCTGAATAATCAATGCCTTCTCTTTGCGCATATCCCTTACATACTAATCTTGCTTTATTTTTTACTACTGTACCATCTTCATTCATCTTGTTTCTGAATATCCACTTTGTTCCAATCACATTCTTATTACTAGGTCTTGGGACTAGTTCCCAAGTATCATTCTTAATAATCTAATCAAGTTCTTCTTTCATAGCATCATGCCAATCTGAATCATTACAAGCATCTTCAACACTTAAGGGTCCAATCTGAGATAGTAAACATATCACTTCATTGCTAGCTGTGTTCTTTGCTTGTGACCTTGTTAAGACTTTGCCACTCTGATCTCCAATGATGTCTGCCTTGGAATGATTTCTTGATGTAAACTTTGGAACTTTAGGTGATGCTGACTCATCAGCCTTAGGAGTATTTTCTTCACTTGTCTCAGGGTCATTGAATAACACATCAATACTGTCAAACATTTCCTCAATGACTATCTCACTAGTGGAGGGTCTAGGTTCTTCTTCAATCATGGGTGAGTAATCATGATATCTTTCTTGAATCATAAAATTTTCATCAATCCTTACATGAGCACTTTCTATGATCTTTTTCAATCTTAAATTGAAACATCTATGAGCTTTACTTTTAGTAGAGTAACCAAGAAAAATACCTTCATCACTTCTTGCATCAAACTTGTCTACTGCTTCATCCCTCTTGATGTAGCACTTGCTTCCAAAGATTTTGAAGTATTTTACTGTGGGAACATTACCAAACCATATCTCATATGGTGTTTTGTCAGCACCTGGACTCAATTGAATTCTATTGATGGTATACACTGTTGTATTGACCACATCTCTCCAATAGGTGTGTGCACCTTTTCCTTCTATCATAATGGTGCACGCTGTATCTAGAATGATCCTATTCCTTCTCTCTGCAATTCCATTCTGCTGAGGGGTTCTAGGTGCACTTAACTGTCTCTTTATGCCATGTTCTTCGTAGTACTCATAGAATCTATGAGAGGTGAATTATCCTCCTCTATCCAATCTTAAACATTTTATCTTTAGTCCAGATTCATTCTCAACCTTAGCTTTGAATATTTTAAACTTCTCAAAATCTTTTGACTTGTCTTTTAAGAACGCAACCCACATCATCCTAGTATAATCATCAAAAAACAAAATGAAATATTTTTTCACCATAGTATGATCTTGTTTGAGTTGTACTACATAGATTTGTATGAATCAGATCCAACTTGTTCTCTGCTGAATTCTTCTTGCTCCTAAAAGAATTTCTCACATGCTTCCCCATCACACATTCTCTGCATATAGTATCAACTAGCTTTTCTATGCTAGGTAGATCTCTTACTACTTTAACATTTCTTATCTTTACTATGTTATCAAAATTGATATGACATAGTCTTTTATGCCACAACCAACTGTCATCAATTTTAGCAACAAAAAAACTTGCTTCTGAATTGAGTTGAAAAACATTACCTCTTGTCTTTGAGCCTGATGCAATCATAACACCATCTTTGTTGTTAATGATGCATTTGTCATCTTTGAACTCCAACTGATAGCCTTTTCCAAGTAACTGTCCAACACTGAGAAGGTTATGTTTCAAACCATCAACATAAAGAACATCATCAGTACTATTCTTTCCATCCAAAGTGATGGATCCTCTACCAAAAATTGGTTTAGGAGTGTTGTCTCCAAATTTGACCATACTGCCATTGTATTTGTCCAAATGAACAAACTTGCCTTTATCACCTGTCATGTGATGTGAACATCCACTGTCTATAATCCAATTTGTCCTTATGTTAGCTTGTGAAATTAATGCTAGCTCTTGATTTTCTTTCTTATCTTCATGAATTGTCTTGTTATTCATTTTGTCTATAACAACAATGAATCCAATTTCTTCTTCACCAGATTCTTCATCTGAAACTCCATCTCCAGCATAGTAGCATTCCTTAGAATACTTAGGCTTGTAATCTTTCTTGAACTTTCTGGCTCTAGTGGGACACTTAGATGCAAAGTGACTGATCTTATTACATGAAAAACACTTAAATGGTAATTGACCTTCATATTTTCCTTTTCCTTTCTTTTCTCTTTTGGCGATCATAGCAATAAAATCATCTAATGTTTTCTCTTCATCATCATCATCAAAATTACCAAAAGTGTTTGCAGATTTCTTACCATGAACTGTTGCTTTGAAAGCTGTCTCACTCTTTGGTTCTGTCTTCAATCTTGAAATCTCAAAAGCTGAGATTTTGATGATCAAGGTCTCTCTCTTAAAATTTGATGTAAGCTGCATGGTCTCATCAAGGATGTTGATCTTGCTTTCATATTCAGGAGTGAGGGTACTCATCAACTTGTCCATAATGTCCTCTTCTGAAATCTCTCCACCATTGTTTGTGATTCCAAAAATTGCTTCATTAATCCTCTGATTGTAAGCTCTGATATTTTCCTCAGGTGGGATCTCTAATGCATTGTATCTTTTATTCCATGTCTTTCTATGCGCATCCTTTGCTTGTTTGTCTCCTCCAAATATGTCTTCTAGTTGCTTCCATATTTTATGGGCTGTATCTATCTTTTTTACTTCTAAAAATTCACCATCAAATAGGGCATTGATAAGGGATTCTTTAGAAATAGCATTATGATGAAACAATTCCTTTTGTGTGTCAGTAGCATCATCTTTTGCAAGGTCTTCTAATGTAGGAATCTTGGCTGCTTTGATAGTTACATTAAAAACTTCAAAAGCAATGCACTGCAAATGAGTCACCATCTTTTTCTTCCAATCAAGATAATTCTCTCCAATGAACTTAGGACTTTCTTTCCTGAAGTATGCCATTTGATCAACCTCAAGCTGTTAAACTTTCTCTCTGAGGCACTTGGCTCTGATACCAATTGTTAGGAATAGTCCCAAGAGATAACTGAGAGAGGGGGGGGGGGGGTGAATCAATTATCTACAAGATTAACTTAACATCACTAACATGTCTTCAACATATATCCAAGTGCGCAAGGCTCCATGATAACTGTACGAACAACCATACACAAAACACTATCTGTTACTTTGTCAGGAACACTGCTGACACCAGTTGCTATATAACTGTCTGTACTAACAGTTAACCTCTACACCCATGATATCATGTCCATGCTACATATACTGAAAGCTTACTGCATAAGACTTCCATGCATGCTACTTTCCATATGTTGTCATGAATGATAAACATACAGTCAGTACTGGCTTGCTGGAAAATCTCCAGCATTAAGTACCCTAGGTGGCAGTTCACAAATTTTCAATGAAAAATCATGTTTTTAATGCTATAAATGCAGAAAAAATGATAATAAATGCACTAGTCACTTACTGGAGGTTCGTAATCCAATGGTCTCTGATATCGTCATCCTCTCTCGAAATGATGCTCTCGAATAGGGACAACCATCACAATCAACTTTATCAGGATCAGAGGAAAATCTCAATAGTAAAAAGTGCAGATGAATAGTAAATTTGGGTTTTTCAACCTATTTATGCTATTTGACCTAATTTTGAGAAATTTTTGACAATTTGAACTATATCTACACATCCATCAAAGAGGGGCATTTTTTTGAGGCCTTGATTATCATCAATGTTTTTTAGAAATGAAAACATGTTGGATCTATTTTCAATCAATTTCATCATATTTTTCTATCCGGAGATCAATCTATTTCATTTCTGAGGGGGCATTATTAGAGTATCAAATTTGAATCAACATTGAATCTAGGGCATTAAAATTTTGAACTATTAGCAGTGGGGCATATTGTATCATTTTTCAAATCAGGTTTTATCAATCAAATCATTTTTCAAATCAGGTTTCAAATCAGTTTTGTATCAATCAATCAAGTATCGAATCAGTGATCAGGACATGCAATTTTATTTGAGTCAATGCACTACGCACATCAATTCAAAGAGGGGCATTTGTAGACACTCAAAACTAGGCATGTGTCTTAGAATCATTCAAATTTGCAAAATCTCAGCCAAATGCTCTAATTTTCATCAAAATGGATCAAATCAATTTCAAATGGACATTTATTAATCAAAATTGGACAAAATCATTTACATCAAAGGAAAAATCAAATCATGACATCAAATAATTAAATACAAGCTTAAAGGGATCAATCACATTATATAATTGATTTTAATCAATTAATTGTATAGTTTTAAATCAAAAATCAAATTGAACCTATTCCCTTACATGGGTAATTTAATTAATTGATGGATTTTAATTAATCCTAATATCTTTCAACATAATTTGAGTAACAAATAAGAATTGAGAACACAATGCACATGGATCACTCCAAATAGTTGAATCTCAATCACACATTTTCAACTTTGAATCTCAACCACTCAAATTTGTCTACTTGTCCAAACCTTTGAGACAATCATTTAAATTGTCCCCTCATTTAAAAGCATTTCAAAGTTTTTGACTCAACCAAGGCTAAATCATGATCAAGTCACTCTACCCCCCACCCTTGGGATTTTACTATAAATAGAAGTCATTTTAAGAGCATAATATACTATAAAATTCAAATGCATAACATCATCACTATAGGCAATTTGAGAGCAATTGAGCAATTGAGCAATATCTTGAGCATTTTGAGAGCAAATAGTGAAATTGAGAGCATTATCATGAGCATTTGAGTTAATCTTTGTATCAAGTTGAGAATTGAGAGCTAGATTTAGGCATTTTATCATAAATTTCTCATTCTAAGATTGTCACTAGTAGAGAATAAGGCTGAGAGCTCTACTTACAAAGCTTAGATAGAGAACCAAGAGATGTTATGGATGTTAAATGCAATTCTTTAGATTAAATTTTTATTGTATTTTCATAGAATTGTTACTAATTGTTCTAATTTCATGAAGGTGTAAACACTCACACACAAAATTAAATTTTCTAATATTGGATGATAAATTATTAATATCAAATATCTTGTTACTCAATTTTGAAAATGACTAATACCCATATTTATTAATTATTTTTTTTCTCTATTTATTTATTTAGTGTCAATTAACTCAAACTATTAAAAAAATTTAACCTCTCACCATATTTGAATGTCTTCTTTTGTGTCTTTGTTGTACCACATAGTGGCTAAGTACTTGCATTTAGTAATACTAGAAACTAAAGTAGAAGTAATAGTATATTGATGTTTTAATTATTATGTTTTATATAGTTATAGTAGAAGTAATAACTTTTTATAATTAAGAAATTGTGATGTAGAATCATATTGATAGCATTAATGATAGTTGAAATTTAAGAATGGAAATCTAATTATAATTGTAAAAGTATTATGTGTTCATTTTAACCATAATCTTAAATTTTCATTAAATATATTTTAATTAATGATTAAATTATATAATTATAATTATTTATTTTAGTATAGTTGTAACAATAAATAATTTTATTTTTTAATTATAATTATTTAAATAATTATAATTTATAAATTATAATTAATTTAATTATTTTTTTATCAATTATAAACTTAAAAATATTACATTTAGACTATAGTAAATGTCTTATTTTAAATAAAACAAAAAATAGACTAAATTTTGATTGGTATAAAAAATTAATTGTAATCACTAGTTAAGGCAACAAATCCATAAAATGATACAATAGTACTTGCTTGGCCTATGACCAAGTACTAACAAGTGCCATGTAGTGGCCAATACTTGTCGGATTTAATTATAAGTGTAGATAAATTTAAATATATTTTATTATATTTATTATAATTCTATATAAATTTAAATATATTTTATTATATTTATTATAAATCTATATAAATTTACTTCGAATATTAATAAATGTATTTTAATTAATTATAAAATTTGATGATAATAATTATATTAGTTTAAATAATTTTAGATATAGCAATAGTAATTATTTTTCATTATAATTATTTTAATAATATAAATTAGAAATTATAGTTAATTTTATTTTATTCTTATGTTAATTTAAATTATTTTGTGGAAAGTATAACAATAAGTTTTATTTTATTTGTAATATAATTATAAGTTAAAAAAATATAATTTAAATATATTATAAATAATATATTATAATTATTTATAAAGTTAAACAAAGTTATTATTACAACTATAATTATAATAATTTTATAATTATTTATAATTACAAATCACTTTACATATAAATTAAAATTAAAATTAGAGTTAAAATTAAAATTAATTATATAACTAAAGTCAAGTACTGCCTATTTTGTAGCACTTGTTGTTCTTGTGAGTAGAAATGCGTCCACAAATAAGGTGAAAAAGATGGAGTATGGAGGTAAAACAAATTTCATAAAATATTATGTTCCACAATGCCAAAAATCCATGTATAATGTAAGTTCAAATACATTCGTCAATATAAAAAAATAATTTTTATCATTTATTTTGATTGGTGCAAAAGAGTTCACTAGTTAAGATAAACAATTCAAAAAATGATACAATAGTACTTAGCCTACTGGTAAGTACTAATATGAGTAGTTTCAACCCTACAAATTTAGTCTTTGTATACAATAATAAAAAAAAATGAAAAATATTCTAATTTGATGTTTTGTAATTAGGACCAAGACCTTTTCCCTATTTATATAATTAATAAAAGCATGATGGAAAGTTACAATACTTCAATTAAGTTTCAACATCTATGTAATTTTTTCTTAGCCTTATCAACCTAATGAGAGTATATTGAAAAAGTCTAAAAATAATTTGATATTACAATAATTTAAATACCCTAATCTTGGATAATAATTTATTAATATTAAATGACTTGGTACTCAATTTTAGAAAGGACTAATACTTATAGCTATTAATTATTTTCCTTCTTTCACATATGTCAATCTCAAACTATTAATAAAATTAAAATAACAATATCATTAGTAAACAAGGGGATGGTATACTAAAAATAGAAAATAACTTTACCAAATTCAGGAACATTTGTATGTTTCATTATAGTTTAATTTTTAGTAAAATCTCTATAGAGACATTTTATGAGTCATTTTATTTTAAGGCCCGTGTGGTTGCTGGAATTGAGCTAGAATTGGGAAATTCAAATACTAGAATTTTTGAATTCGTAGTTTCTTTTCAAAAACTAAAACCAATTTCACTTTTTATTTGTTATTTGGTACATTTGAAATTCCAAGTAACAATCAATTTGCAGGCTCAGGTGATATTCTAATTCTAGATTTATGGAACCAAATGCAAAAAATGCATCTTCTCACTCATCTTCCAGGTGAACCAAATGATTCCAACCATATTCCAAAAACCATTTTTTGGATTTAAAACTTCTTGAATTGGCAAATTTCCAGTATTATAGAAATCCAACATTCTATAATTCCAACATCCAAATGGACCCTTAGCAAAGACAATGGACGATGAGTAGTTCCTTGATCATTGGAAATTATTTCCAAAGGGTCTATCCTCTGGTAGACCTATTTGGTAAAGATGGTTGTTACATTAGGAAGTGTGTTTTGGAGCGATCTCTCTGGACACAAATATTGGAAAAGTGATTTCAAATGTGTTGGATGAGGTTTTAGGTTGGTGACAGTTTAGGGATTGAGTAGTGATATTTATATCATGGAACCAAAGATCTGTGTGTGTAGATCATGATTGTGATAGTGCAATCAAACTAGGCTATTCCAAACTTGTTTGATGAAAGATTAAAGGTATTATAGAGGATCTGATCAAGCGAAGGAGTTTCTATTTCCAAATCACAAGACCCTAACAGGTTTCATATATGTAAATCCCTTAATCAGGTAGATCCTAATAGGTATTATTTGTAAATATTTTAATAGGGCTAGAGGAAAATCCCATAACTGGGTGGCACCTAATAGTGTCTTTGTAAAAATCCTAACATGGTTAATCTCCTAACATGGCGTACTTCAGAAGAGTACACAATTTGTGAGTTTAATCTCACAAGTGGTTTTCACCCATTTCATTTTCCACGGGAGAAATCTATGTCTTATGTGTTGCATGCATTGTGGTGGTTGTGTTTATTTGGTTAAGTTTTATTTTCTTATCAATTGGTAAAACAATGAATTCTATCCTTGTGTTAAAAGAAGTAAAAAGTATCAGATATCTTATATTATTGATTCACCCCCCCTCTCAATAATTTTAGACCCTTAAGACTAACAATTGGTATCAGAGCTTTGGTCCTCTTTATGGTGAAGCTTATTAGCTTGAGGTCAAAATTTGAGAATGATGAGAAATGAAGGTCCTAAAATTTCACAAGGGAGAACTACTCAGTGTGGAGTGGTAGAATGAATCTTTATCTAAAAGGTATGGGTAACGAGTATTAGAATCATGTTCTTAATCAATATGTTATTCCAATCGGCCCTCTCAATGCAGATAAACTAAGGGAATAGTAGGAGAATAGTACAACTATGGAAGCCATTACAAGTACATTACCTGATGCATAGTTTGTTGATATCCAAGATCTTGATACCACTTATGATGTGTGGGAGAAATTAAAGTTAGTGTATGGTGGAGACAAACATGTGCATAAAGCTAAGGTTGACAACCTGAAAGGGAAATTTGATGACATGAGGATGGTTGAAGGTGAAAACATTGAGAACTATAGTCAGAGAATCAAATAAGTGGTTGTTGCAATCAAAAGTGTTGGTGGAACTATTGATGAAGATGATGTGGTAAGTAAAGTATTGAGAACCTTTTTACCTCTTTATGCCATTAGGGTTTCTGCTATTCAAGAATTAAGATCTTTAGGAATTGCAACTATCACTCTTGATGCATTAATTGGAAATTTGTCTACTTTTGAACTTAGCAATTATGATAATAGTGTTCCTAGGGTTGAAGTTGCATTCAAGGCATCTATGTGTCTTGCACCTACAAGGAAATGAAATGAAGTTAGTCATGAATCCTATTTTATGTGAAGTTAATCTAATGATTATGATTCTATCTTTTCTAAGAAAAATAAATAGGATTGTTGGAAAAATGGCTAGTGCTCCCCTCAGGATTCATGACATGGCTTAACCACCTCCTATGTCTTCTATAAGTCTAGTGGTTGTATCAGGCATTAATAGGTCAATATTTTGGTACAATGGAAACCACTACTTGGAACAAGTGGTATCAGAGCTTGGTCAGAGGTTTGAATCCCCTCAAGTAACGTTGAGGGGGAGATTGTTGGAAAAATGGCTAGCGCTCCCCTCGGGATTCGTGACATGGCTTAACCACCTCTTTTGTCTTCTATAAGTCTAGTGGTTGTATTGGGCATTAATAGGTCAATCTTTTGGTGCAACGACAACCACTACTTGTAACAAGGATGAGTTGGAAGAATTGTTTTCTAGAAGTTTACCTAGAGGAATTTGAAAATACAAGGGTAAGCTACCTTTTAAATACTTTTGATATAACAAGATTGGATACATAGTTGCGAGGTGTCCTCATGGTGATAAGAAGGATAAGCCTAAGAGATTCAAGGATAAGAGTAAGAAGAATTTTTTTTTCTATTGATGAAGGGGTTGCCAATGAGGAATCTGAGGATAATGAAGAAGATGTATTTACTTTTGTTGCTGTTAAGGAAAATCATCTTGCAGGTAACGAAAAAGCTTTGATTTTTAACATGGATCATGATGAAGATTGGGTAATAGACTGTGGATGTACACATCACATGGCCAGTGATAGGGGTAAGTTCACTAGGTTGGAAGAATGTGATGGTGGTGCAGTAAGGTTTGGTAATAATTCTCCTTTCTTAGTAAATGGAATTGGATCTATTACACTAAATAGAAAAAAAAAGGGATGATGTTTACTAGATAGAAG
The DNA here is from genome assembly GCA_027943335.1 of Chamaecyparis obtusa. NCBI lineage: Eukaryota > Viridiplantae > Streptophyta > Pinopsida > Cupressales > Cupressaceae > Chamaecyparis > Chamaecyparis obtusa. The sequence goes on along the minus strand of BSBK01001835.1, from coordinate 1,322,596 downwards.
GCATAGGGTACAATTTTTTGAGTGTAGACTAGTTGAATAATAAATGTTATCTTGTAGAGTTCAAAGGAGGTGTTTGCAAGATACTTGGGAGATCTGGTGATCTGATTGCTACCTATATGCAGACTAAAGGTAAGTTAATTATGACTGAATAGTACTGTAAAGAGTTGTTTGATTATAAAAGTTGATGATAGTTGGTTGTGGCATAGGAGAATTTTTCATGTTAACTTTGATAGTTTGGTCAAAGTGAGTAAGATGAATATTGTTAGAGGTTTTCCACAACTAGTGCAACCAAACAATGTCATGTGCAATGAATGTTAGTTAGGAAAGTTAACTAGTGAACTATTTTTATCAGTTAGTCATTTTCATATGAAGGTATCTTGGATTTAGTTTATATTAATACGTGTGGTCCTATGAGAATAAGAAGCTATTTTAGAGATAAGTACTTTATGCTTTTTGTTGATGATTATTCTAGGATGATGTGGGTTACTTTTATAAAATACAAATAAGATGCATTCTATTTATTTAAAGTGTTCAAAGTACAAGTTGAAAAATAAGAGGTAAGAGTATAAAGTGATTGATATATGATAGAGGTGGTGAGTTCACATCTTTGAAATTCATTGAGTTTTGTGAAAAACATGGAATCAAGAGGCAAATGTTAGCACCTAGAAATCCTCAGCAGAACGGGGTTGCAGAGAGAAGGAACAGATCTATTATTGATGCTACAAGAACAATGATGATACAAATAGATGTGCCTCAAATGTTTTGGAGAGAAGATGTTAGCACTACCAATTATACATTAAACTGGGTATAGGTGACGAAGGGTACTGATAAGACTTCATATGAGGTATGGCACGGTCACACACCTAGTGTGAAATACTTCAAATTTTTTTGGAGGAGATGCTACATAAAGAGAGATGACTATACATGGAAATTTGATCCTAAGAGTGATGAAGGAATATTCTTAGGATATTCTACAGGAAGCAAAGCCTACAAGTGTCTAAACAAGAGAACCAACAAGTTGATAGAAAGTGCAAATGTAAAGATTGATGAATTTCTAGAGAAGAATGATGGTATAGAAAGAATGAATCTGGAGATGATCAGGGGATTGTATATGTTCAACTGGTGGAGCAAGAAGTTGAAAATCAAAACAATATGGATGAACTAGTTCAATCAGTAGAAGAGGTTCCTAGACCTAAACCAATGATACCAAGGTATGCAAAGCTTAATCATTCAACCAATCAAATTATTGGAGATAAGAGTGTTGGTGTTCATCTAGAAGAAATATAAGAGAAAATACCTTCCTAATTTCTGAACATGAACTTAAATCAGTATGAGAGACATTGAAGAAGGAAGAATGGGTTAAGGCCATGGAAGAATAATTTGATCAGATAAAGAAGAAAAAAATACTTGAGTACTAGTTCTCATACCTGTTGATAAGAATGTGAAAGGAACTAAGTGGGTTTTCAAAAATATACTCAATGAAGCTGGTGAAGTAGTCGGGAATAAGGCAAGACTTGTGGTTAAGGGGTATGTAGAAGAAGAATGCTTGGACTCTGGAGAGACTTTTGTATCAGTTTCTAGACTTGAAGGAGTAAGGATTTTGCTAGAATATGCTACTTATAAAGGTTTTAAATTTTTCCAAATGGACATCAAATTTGCATTCTTGAATGGAATTTTGGAATAAGAAGTTTATATAGAACAACCTAATGGTTTTTCACTATCAGAAGATGAAGACATGATATGCAAGTTGCATGAGGTGCTTTACAGATCAAAGTAGGCACCAAGGGCATGGCATGAGAAACTTCACTCATATATGATCAGGATTGGTTTCATAAGGACAAGTCAGGATAATAATGTTTACTTGAAGTTTGAGAAGGATGACCGATTATTGATTGCTAGAGTTTTTGTAGATGAATCATTTTTGGTGGAAATGATGAGATGAGCATTGCATTTGTAGATGAAATGAGGACATAATTTGAGATGTTTATGTTTAGTAAGATCAAATTCTTTGTTGGACTGTAGGTATCTTAGCTTAGTGATAGAATCTACATTAGCCAAAAAATGTAGGTGAGGGAAGTATTAAAGAATTTTGGGTTAGAAGATTCTAAACCAACAGGAACTCCAATGGTAATCAGTTGTAAGCTATCAAAGGAAGATGATTCTAAAGAGGCAAGTGCAACTTTATACATATCCATGATCGATAATTTGCATTATGTTGTTCACAATAGGCTTGATATAACACATACAATTGAGATTGTTGCAAGATTTTATATAATCTAAAGGAATCCCCTATGGTGGTATGAAGAGAATATTTAGATACTTAAAAGGGATTGAAGACTATTGTCTTTGGTATGATCACAAAGGAGATTTTTCTTTGAGTGTGTTCACTGATGCAGACTGGGCATGCAATGTGGATGATAGATAGGAAGAGCAAAAGTGAAGGACATTTATTTCTTGGAAAGAGACTTGTGTCATGGACAAACAAGAAGAAAAAATTGTATTTCTTAGTCTACTATAGAGGCATAATGTTGTTGTTTCTATAAATTATACTCAAGTTGCTTGGATGAAGCAGTTATTAGAAGGTATTAAGGAAAGGGTAACTGAACCGATGTTTATCTATTGTGACAATACCAGTTCTATTAACATATCCAAGAACCATGTGATGCACTCTAAGACTAAGAATAGTTCAATTTAGTACCATTTTCTTGGAGAGAAATTTCAAGAGAAATAAGTACAGTTGGAGTATGTGCCAACTAGGGATCAGGTTACAAACATTTTTACTAAGCCACTACCAAAGGATATGCTTGAGTATCTAAGAGGCAAGTTGGGGGTCATTACCCTACCCAAGAAGAATTAAATTGATGCTTTTTCATCATTACAATGTTTTGTATTGAAAATATTTGTTGGATTTAAGTAATAAGGAGCTACTCCTAAGGGGTAGCAACTGGTGGTAAAGGTACTAAAGGAGAAGAAGAGATCTCTAGTTTGGCTTCTTTGGCATTGTTGTCAAAGGAAAAGATATGTACTGAGAAGTGGGAAAGAAGATGAGGGATGAGATAGATGATAGTCGATTCACAGATGATGTTTCAGTGTAAGAACACAAGCTCAACAGGTCAAAGATGGTATGATTGTTTGGGTTTCCATTAATGCCAAAGGGGGAGATTGTTGGCATACTTGATGATGTGATGGTACAAAGTTGGTGATTGACATTATAAGTTATTGTGTTGTTATTGATGTCAAGTATTGGCCTAGTGTTCTTAGTGTTTTTCCAATTATGTGAGAAGAATGAACGATGAATTTCAAGTGGTTCTAGTTGTCACGATTCTTAAGGGAGACTTGTGAATTTATCTAGATGATAACTATATGATCGCAATTGTTGAACTATGATTTGTATAAGTTATGTTTGATTGAAGTGTGACAGGGCAACTGTTAGAATAGTCTATGACTGGAAATGAGATATTTGATTAGTTTGTCAAATCTATGGTGAGTTAGGTGGCACAATCATAGAATTATGTTGCTAATGATATGTTGAGCTCATGGTTATGACCACAGTTATTTTGGATGATCGATAAGCATGTTTTTTGGTTACAAAAGTTATTTCCATGAAAGGTTACTATGTTCCTGAGCTACCAATGGTAAATCTTCTATTGGCGATTGATGATCGACTTGTGATGAGTTATTTATATTCTAGCTGTCATGGTTATATGTCTCAATTCATTTGTGATGACATGTTGACATTACATTGATTGAGGTAGACACTTTATCAAGATGAAGGGTTGAGTTGGTCAAAATGTGTTTGATTGTTCTTGATAAAATAAATTGTAAGGGTCTATCTCCAGGCTGAATTATTTGGTAAAGATGTTTGTTACATTGGGATGTGTGTTTTGGCATGATCTCTCTGAGCATAAAGATTGGAAAAGTGATTATGAGGGTCAAATATTTTTCTCACAAAAAAATATTCTTGATTTTTTTAGAAAAATATAATATAGTGTCTGATGTGCACATAAAAAGGGTCATAGTTAGATTTAGTATTTTGAAAAATCCTATGGTAGAAAGATAGTTAAGAATGAGAGCTAGAAGTTATCTTTTTGTTGTAATTTTTTATTGATTAATATTTTTAACAATTTTTGAAGTTGGCACATTCTGAAAATGATTGATTAATCATTTTGTATTCATTGGCTTTTATCAAAAGTAAACCCTAGCTTAAACAAAATTATTGATTAATCGTAACCTTGCTAAGATTTATTCCATCATGTGGCATGTACAAGGGTGCATTAAAGCCAGGTAAACAAAGGCAAAGATCCTTAGACTAGAACCCTAACATGTGGAAGGATGATGAAGAATGCCAAAGGGTCATGCTAAAAAAAGCAAGAAAATTTGACAAAAGTGACACAAAGAAACCTTTTGGCCAAATCTAGGCACATAACCAAAGAGAAGACAAATGAAAATACCAAACTAAGACAAGACATGACCTCTACCAAATTCAAACCCAAAACTCTAATGGCTAACATGCAAGAATTATAGAAGGAAGTTGAATTCTCACTTAAATAGAAGCTATATCACAAAGATGCACAAGAAAATAGGCTATTGGATGCATAATAATTCATGAATCATAGGAGGTAAAGTAAATGAGACACCAAAACACCTATTTATAGGCGAGCTCACCTAGTGCCATTGGGAACCCACCACATTAAATGTGGTAGAGGACTGGTGGGAGGTCACAATTCCATTTTGGGGGTAAGGGGTCAAGGTTTTAGTGGATTCCATAATACTGTATATCTCCTATTCCTTAATGCACAATATCTGAAAGGATAGTACATTGAGGATTGGGGGTCAGGATTTCAAGGATCCCATATCACTATGGGATTTATGATTCTTGATGTCTAGTCCCTAAAAGGGAAAAGCTGTAGCTAGAAAAAAAAGAAGAAACCTCAGGATTCAAGAAAAGACCATAGAAAGATCAGATAGATAAAGCACATCCTTTAAACCTGCAAGAAAGGGAATGAGAAAACTAAGGAAAGGAAAAGTAAAAACCCAAAAGGATCAAGATAAACCAAAACAAGAGCAAGGAAAATCAAGACTAGAGGCAAAAGATGAAGGAAAAAAGAAAAGAAAAGAAAGGGGGTCCTCATCTATCCAAGTAGAAAAATGGGTATGAATTGTGAGGCACAATAATAACTTATAAATATGTATGCACATAACCATTATATTTTATACTACTCTTGCTAGTATATACTATCCTCAAAGTGCACAACTTGATAATTGATGTTGGCTTATAGTACTAACATGTGGCTTCTTGTATCAATAATAAAAAAATCCAATACTTTAAAATTCTCTTTGGTTTATTTTACATCAATAACGAAAACATGAATTGCAACTAAAGAGGTTCTTATAGAAGTTGTGTGTGGAAAATTTGTGATACTTAGTTGTGCTTATTCTAAGAAAGCATTTTAATTTTTTCCATAGATCATATATTCTAATTTTGATAAAACATCATAACTTGATATACTATGAGAAATATGACCTTATTTGTACTACATTTTTTTCCAGTATATATTTTCTTATTTGTAAAACATCAAAGAAAGATATTACATAGTGAAAACATATATTTAGTGATGTCCTAGATCATGCCCTCAATGAGGTGTGGGTTTCTTAGGTTGGAGAAGTGTTCGTCCCTTCAACACTCTCTATGTAACTATGCTTCTCTACATAAAAGAAAGATAAAATATTAAAAAGGTTTTCTTTATTCTTGTAAGATAAGAGGTTTGTCAACTTATCAATTATGTTTTCTCTTCTAACATACTTTACATTACATATGTCCACCATTAACACATCAAATAATAAATATTTAGTAATAAACATAAATTTAAAAATTAATAGTACAAACTTCTCAAGTAAAACGAAAATGGTAATTTTTTCAAAGATGAAAATAAAATAGAAAAATAAATATGTATGAATGTATTATTTAAGAATTATTCTATTGAAAATGAGTTTATTAATGTTGAGAGGCATTTTACATAATAGTATGGGGTGGAGTGTGTTAGTAAAATCTCATATCTTAAAAAGAACAAGTGCCACGTAGTGGCTAGTACTTGCGTTTAATTTAGAGTATGAAGCTTTATAATATTTATTAGATTGAATAATAATGATTATTGTTTGAGTAGTAGTAAGAATTATTTTAATTAATATTCCGCAATGTCATTTAATTTTTAAATTTTTATTATGTTTCTAATTTAAATAGTTTAAATCTCACCTTAAAAATAGTTTTTAAAGAAATGGCGATCAAATTTAGTATAAAAAATAAACAACACCTCGGAGTTAAAAAGAATATCCGATTCCATTTGGAAACTTACACTATGTGGTGGTTTCTTTTTAGCCAGGTATGTCTTTTTTTATATAATGCGGGTGGGAATTTGGAATTCCATCTTACCATTTTGAAAATTTTGTCTATAAGGGATTAAATATTTTAGCCAATCAAATTATCAATAAATAATTTTTATATATTAGAAACTTAAATAATATTCAGTTTAACCAAACATTGAGACATTGTGGTGTGACTTTTCAATCTAAAACCAACAATAATGAAATTACAAATGTATGTATGCAACCCTTTATAGGGTCCAATTCTCCAAAAATTTTCCTCATTAGATTCTACCCACATAGGTGAAATAGGGATGAAAACCATGTTAGTCCAATATATTACACAACTTCACTCTTACTAGCTTCCTTTGATTCAAACAACCAATAGACCTCAAAAGTTATAGCATGCCCCCCAAATGAGAAGAAGAAAGGATCATTTACCTGGCAAATGCCATGCCAGTGAATGACAATGTTTTGGGTGGGCATCAAGTTCTCTATCTCAACTAAAACGGTATCCCCTTCTATGATTAATACTTGGCCCTGGGATGAATTTTCCATTTATAGGGATGAATTCTAATGCTCATTTTGGACCAAATTTAGAATTAGCCTATACCAATTCACCAATTCATGTTTTCTAATTCTAGGTCAATTCCAACAACCAAACAGACCCTATAAAAGAGAACTAAAGAAATAGAAATGGAGATAAGGAGAGGGAGAGATTTAAAAAGAGAATATAGAAATAGAATAGTTTAATATATTTATTATATATTATTTAACATATTTATTATTTGATTATAAATATATTTTATTCTAAAAATTGTAATCTATTATTATGCATTATATTTTTGGACACTATAATATATTGTTAATTATAGTAAAAATATTTAAATTATTTTTAATTATTTATAAAAATATTTAAAATATTTTAATTATAGTAAAAATATTTAAAATATTTTTAATTATAGTAAAAATATTTAAAATACTTTTAATTATAGTAAAAAATTTTAAATTTTTTTATTATTTTAAATGAACAATATATTTACTATAATTAATAAAATTTATAATTTACTATAATATTTTTTATATTGTATTTTTATTTAATATAATAAAATATTTATAATAATTTTATTAATTATTTATTTTGTATACAATTAATTATAGAATATAATAAAATATTATTTATAATAAGATATAATTATATGACAGTAAAATATGGTTATTTATAATAATTTATATTATAGAAAATATAAAGCACGTTTACTTGTATTGGTTTTGTATTTTACATTTTGGAAGTAAATTAATGATTTTATGATTAAGGAATTATTAAAAAAATATCTGTACAATATAATAATATATATTTAATTTTAAAAAATTTAAATTCAATTATTAAATACATTATTCCTTCTATTTTTATTAACCTATTTATGATCTCTCTTTTTATGTTTCCCTGTTTATATTGCATAGACTTTACTAATGATATATCAAAGAAAAATAATATTTAAAATTACAATAAAAAGAATATTCTCTTTTAAAGAACAAAATAGTCCCTATAAAATTATATAAATTATATTCTAATATAAATTATATTAAAAATATTTTTTATATAAATCTAATATAATTTAAATTGTATATTTAATATAATATAAAATATATTGATGGAAGACTAGTGGCGGAAGTATGCAGCGGAGAAGGGAGAAGTTTAGGCATGGCAGACGGTTTTTTCATCAGAGGTTTAACCAGGCCCATTTCTCCAACAAGTTCAGGCTTGAGAATGTTGCAGCCTCTTCTCGGCCTACATTTGAGAAGAATGATAAGGTGGTGGACATTGATCTTCTAGAGGAAATTGATGAGGACGTTGCCTTGTGGGAAAATATGGCAGTTATCGGGCATTTCATCGGTGCGAGATTGGCAAGAAAGCTAATTAGATCATGGGTTTAGGATAAATGGAGCAGAGATGTAGTGATAAAATTCATCCAGAGAGGCTTTTTTATAGTGATTTTCAAAGAGGAAGCAGACAGAGATAAAATCCTAAATCAGCAAAATTGATCCTTTCAGTCGTTTCCTTTATACTTGCAACCGTGGCAATCTAATTTCGACCCTACCCCATTGGCGATATATCAAGCTCCTATTTGGATTCGATTATACAATCTACCGTTAGAATATTGGGGAGATGCAAGTTTAGAATGTATTGGGAGATCGTTGGGCACCCTGCTTGAAGTGGATGAATCAACAATAGAGAACGATTCTTACCTATATGCTAGAATCAAAATTGTAGCATTTCAAGAAGTTCCCTCTTTTATCAATTTGAAAGTGGACAACAATAATTGGAAGCAGCAGGTAGAAGTTGAATCTCTGGTTACTGGGTGTTCGAGAGGAGGTTTTAAGAATCACGATTCAATGGCTAGTAAGCCTTTTGTTAAGCCTGCGAAAGTCTACGTGCAGAAGAACAATATTCATAAAATGGTTTCAATAACTATCCTGTAGACAAGTAAGGAACCTGTGCAATCAACCTCGTTTCAAAAGGTGGATGGCACTAAGGAAGAAGGGGAATGCTTGGGATCCCATCAGGAGCAGGGCCAAGGGGAGTCAGGAACTAAGGCGATCATTTCTTTCAATTAATAGGCATGGTTGGATTCAAAGGTTGATTACGATAGGGATTCTCTGGAAGATTTTCTACCGGCTGATGAATTAGAGAATATTGAGCCTAGGTGTATTAGCCAATCTGCTAACATCCTTTTAGGCAAAGCCAATGGTGGTAGGGGTATGTGGTCTCATAAATAGAAGCTAAATTGCAATTGTGGTGAGATATTTCCTCTAACATAGTTTCTCTCAAAAGCGACAAGATTATTATAGCAGGAGATTTCAATGCCATCTTGGATTTGGATGATAAAGCAGGCGACTTGAGAATGTCTAATAAAGTGATGGAGGACTTTAGGGACTTTGTGAATGAGAATCACTTGCTAGATGTGGTTCCTAAGAATGGGAGATTCACTTGGACTAATAGGCAAACAAATTTCACCAGAATCTTTGAAAGACTAGACAAATTTTTGGTTGGATCATTTTGGGTAGACTCAGACTTCAATCTGGATGTAAGTATCCTTCCCCTGTCCCTATCAAACTATTTTCCAGTTCAGTTGAGCTTTAATGTTGCTAAGCCAAGGTATAAGGGGAGTTTCAGATTTTAGAATATGTGGTGGAGGGATAAGGACTTTCTATTTAAGGTAGAAGGTTGGTGGAAAGATAGTGATATATTCAAGGGAACCTTGAGCATTGTGTTTATAAAGAGACTCAAACTGGTTAAGGATAAAATCAAAGAATGGAATTAGGTCTCCTTCAAGAACATTTTCTCAGAAAAATCCAGGGTGGAAGTAGAATTGGATGCCCTGAATAATTTAGTTATATATGTAGGATTGTCTAATGAGGATTTCGAGAAAGAGAAATCTCTCAAGAGTGAACTTTTTGAACTTTTGCTCAGAGAAGAAATATATTGGAGGGATAAGTCTAGGGAATATTGGATTAATGATGGGGATCTTAACACCAAATTTTTCCATGCTTCGGTCAAAGCCAAGAGATCCATCAATAGAATCAGTAGTATAAAGGACTCTCAGGGTAGGTGGCAGGACAAACCCGAAGATGTTGAGAATTTGGCAATTTTGCACTTCAAATCCCTGCTAGGGGCATCCTTCAATTCTCAGTCTTAGTTTTCATTAGCTCTATTTGAAGTCATCAATCAGGAGGTATCTGACACAGATAACAATGAGTTGATGTGCTCGTTCACATTACAGGAAGTAAAAAGAGCAACATTCAATAATCCCCCTTTTAAAGCCTCAAGCCTTGATGGATTTCCATCAAAATTGTTTCAAAAGTGCTAGGGATTTATGGGCGCTGATATTCACAAGATGGTGGAAGCATTCAGACTTAAAGGGCAATTTGTCAAAGAATTGAATAACACTATCATCGCTTTGATTCCCAAGAAACAAGAGTGCTCGACCATGGATGATTTTCGGCCTATTTCATTATGTAATGCTCTATATAAAATCTTGTCTAAAGCCATGGTCAACATATTAAGACCTATTCTTAATAGGATTATTTCAGAAGAACATCACGGTTTTGTTCCCAGTTGGGAAATAGTGGATAGCATCCTCCTGGTGGGTGAGTCTATCCATAGTTTGCATACAAAGAAGAAGTAAGGTATGATTGTTAAACTAGATGTTAGCAAGGCATATGATAGATTTTGATGGCCCTTTCTTTTAAAAATTATTTCTTGGTTTGGCTTTCACAATAATTGGATCAAATGCATCATTCATTGTATCTCTTTCGTTCATTTATCCATCTTTGTGAATGGTTCGGTCTGTGGCTTTTTTCAATCTACTAATGGGTTAAGACAAGGTGATCCCCTGTCCCCCTTTCTATTTGTGTTGATGGCAGAAGTTCCTGGCATATTTATTAAGCTACAGACAAGCTTGGGTCGATGGCAAGGGATTTCCATTCATAACAGCCTAGACCCAATTTCACACTCTCAATTTGATGATGATGCTATCCTATTCGGGGAAGCCACTATTAAGGAGGCTAAGATTATCAAAGAAGTGTTGGATATTTATGGGAGGGATTCGTGATAGTGTATGAAAAAGACTAAATCAAGGGTGTACTTTCTCAATACTAGCAGGAGGCAACGAACTATAATCTCTACCATTTTGGAGTTTGAATAAGGAGAATTTCTGATTGTCTATCTTGGGATACCTTTATATGCGAGATGAATGAATAATAATTTTTTGGAGGAGATCTTAAATAAATGTCAGGTGAAAGCATCTTCATGGAAGAAAAGGTGGTTATCATAGGTGAGATGGATTCTCATGGTCAAATCAGTCCTATTGGTCATTCCAGTATACTATTTGGCAGTTTACAGGGCTCCTAACAAAGCTTCCTCAACCCTGGACAGTCTCTTTAAAAAAAAATGTGGGAAGGATCGAAAGAATACAAGAAGATCTCACTTATCAACTGGGAAACAACCTGCTTGATTAAGGAGGAAGGTGGTGCAGGGCTACGTAAAATGAGTTTACTGAATTTGGCACTAGGTGCAAAATTGGCTTGGAAAATGTACAAATACACGGGGAAACCGTGGTGCCGAATTATGGCTGCCAAATATTTAGATTCCTGGGCCCCATAGAGGATTTTGACGGTGGCTAATTCTTCTATTGGATCACCATTTTGGAGATTTATTTGGGAAATTTGAAAGATGCTCACTGAACATCTTTCGTGGAAGGTTGGAAATGGACAGAGTGCTAGATTTTGGAGAGACTCCTGGAACGGGGATCTGCCCCTTGAAAGCTTCTTCTCTGACAAAGATTGGGTTAACCAGATGGAAGCTTCAAAAGGGTTGCGGGTCGTAGATTACATGTTTTTTGCTTCCCTAACCACGTCAAGAGCTAGTTGGCGAACCATAGGCTTAGCCTCTTCATCCAATAGCATCATTTTGTAGGAGTTGCTTTTGCTCAAAGTAGTGATTCATTTAGCAATAGAGGACACTCTGATCTGGAGTGCTTCAAAGTTGGGGTATTATAAGGTAAACTTAGGATACGAGTTGCTAAGGCACAGGCAATGTAGCGACTATTGGCCTTCAAAACTACGCTGGGGAAAATGGCCTTTACCAAAGGAAGGGGCTTTTCTTTGGATCTCTTTGCATGGTAGGATTTTGAAAGGCAGTAGATTAAAAATGATTGGGATTTCAGGGCCCAATTGGTGCGTAATGTGCAAATAGGGAGAAGAGACAGCGGATCACCTGCTATACTGGTGCTCATATGCAAAGGACTATTGGGATTGGCTGCTGGATAGGCTTCATTGGTATATAGTAAGGAATGCCACACTTAAGGATTTCCTCTCAGCATGGCCAATTGATAAAATAAAATCAAAATAGGTCTTGCTATGGCTAGTGTGTCCTTCAATGTTGGTTTGGCATATATGGAATGAGCGCAATCGTAGGATCTTCAAGGAGGAAGGTTTTGAAGTAAGTGAACTCAAAAGTAAGGTCAAAATAGCTATAGAGGAAGTTATCAATGCTAGATCCTTGGGACTGAAATTCTAATATCAGTCGAAATGGGACTTTGAAATGGAGACATTGTGGATTTTTAAACACCGAGGAGACCATATGTTGAAGAATAAGTAGGATGATAGGATCCATACCTATTGGCAGGCTCCTCCATTTGGCTGGGAGTGGCTTGGGTGCTATCATCAGGGATAACAAAGGTGAAATATTGCAGGGCATAGAAAAGAATATAGGCATCACCACTAACAACGTGGCCGAGATCACAGCTTTGGAGGCCAGGATTAGTTGGTGTACAAATTTTGGCATCATAAAACTTATCATAGAGGGGGATTCACAAATTATTTTAAATGGATTTTTGAAAGATGCCTTCAATAATTGGAGATTGGCCTGCTGGTTACCAAGGATCAAAGAGGCCCTAAAAATGTTTAAAGACTTTCGTATTCAACATGTTTTTTTTTGTGAAGGGAATAAAGCGGCTGATCACATGACAAATTTGGGAATTGTTGTGGAATTTGAAATAATGTTCAGCTAGGACGACTAGATCCTAAAGGGATTGCAGGATATTATTTTGACAGACATCAAAGCTCTCCCAAAGGAAGGGATCAGGTAGAGATGGCGGATTTCGACGATACTAGAAATGGGGATGTACAGTTTGGCAGAGAGAATGCAGTGACGTACCAGTCATAAGGTGATTGTATAATTGTTTTTAGTCCTAGTAGAGCTAGATGATGTGATAGTATAATTGATTTTAGTTCTAGCAGAGCCATGCGTATCCAAATTTTACCAGAGTGAATGTAGCATAGTACCAATACATGGTGATAGTATAATTGCTTTTAGTCCTAACAGAGTCATGCGTATCTGGATTTTAGATACAATGTGATAATTTGAGCAGAGCCATAGCAGAGGAGGGATGATTTTGGCCTTTAAAAGACTCTTGAGTTTCTATTTCAGGCAGAGCGATATGGCAAACCACTTAGGCATCAATTATTATTGTAGGAAGGAGGAGGTGTTGGTGAAATCACCAGAGGTGCAGATCCAACTAATTTTTAGCTGGGCTAATGAGCGAGAGCAGGAAAGCATGGTGGTCATCCTAGGGGTGGACTATTGGTCAGGAGGACATGTACACGATGGGGTGATGGTAGCAGATATTCTCCAACCCATCATTCAGGTCCTCATAAATTCCTTTCTTGTAGTAGGAATGGTTCGAAGGATGGTAGCAGATGAGGTTTATTTAGAGGTAGTCTCAACATTGGACCATATTGATCCTAAGTTGTATGATGGTTGTGTCTTGGGGCATTTCTATCTTGAGACAAAAGGAAAGAAAAAACTCATGAAGAAGGTCTAGGTGTTATACAAGGGTGGCATTGTGAAAGAGTATGACTTGTCTAAATTTGAGGCCTTTATTCAGGCTAACGAGAATCTCTTCCTGGAGGAAGTAGTGGATAGGCTGAAGTCCATTGCTAATGGGATCATGTATCTGTATCATTGATTCATTTTACTTGGGCCATATGTAATAGGAGTTGTTGATCCATCTCCCTTTGTAAGTTTTTCAAATGGAAATAAAATGGGTACTGCCCCCTAGACAGAGCTTGCTTAAAAAAAATAAAAATATAAAATATATTGACATTAAACAAATATATTTTATTTTATATTAAATTTAAATAAACAATAGTAAACTCACCTAAATTGCTAAAATAAAAATAACAAGCGTTAAAATTTAAAAAAAAAACATCCTACACGAAATAACTGAAGAAAAGCATTTTCTTGTACAATTATTTTGCCCTTCCTAAGAGAAGTGGGAATTCGAGAATAATGAGCTCATGATCGTGAGGTGGAAATTGGAACAAGTCGATAATAAAAAAAATGACGGGACTAAAAAAACTCACGGGAAATAATTTATCTTGCTGTAAAAAACCTTGCCTGGCAAAAATGTCTTTCACCTGGGACACGTTAGCATGAAAAATGAACAAATGAATCGAACAACCATCAAAGTTTCAATGGTCGTGCAGGCCTCTTGCATGTTATGAATGGTTGATTTAAAAAATAGGTTACTCTTTTGAAATAATAAACCCTTCGGGGTAATTAATATAATGGTTAGTTGGTCAGTTTGGTAGTTTGATATGATGAAAATTGTATGAATTGTATCCCCAACTTGAGGGCAACGTCTAAATCATAAACTAAAAAGAAAATCTTACCAAGGGGACACTTCGTGTTTTTTTCAAAAAAATTCAAACTTCCCTTATACATTTTACATTTTAGTTTATGATTTAGCCAATACTCAACTTGAGTAGATGGGTTGAAAAAATGAATAAAAGGGAAATTCTTGTTTTATGCATTAAAATCTGTGTCATTCCCCACATTGTAGATGGTTATCTTGATTTTTACAATTCTTTACATGTTTTTATGACACAATAATCAATTGGAAAAGGTAGAGGATTGTCCTACCTTTCATTTGTTTCTAGTTTGGGAAGATTTTGTTGAGTTTTCGGTAAGATATGGTAAAAATACCACTAGATGCCTTGTAATTTTATTTTTTCTGAACATTACAGTTTGAAAACATGCATAGTAAGACCTTGTACGTATTGGTATGGCCTAAAACTCAAATGGAGAAGTTTAATGTTGTTATCTTTCTAATAGTTTTGGTTTGAGTCATTTTCATTGAATTTTGTAGAAGATATCATCATTTTTGTATTGACATATCAAAACCATGCCTAAGGTTTCCAGTTTGACAAAAAAAAATCATTTCTCTTTATTGGCATGGTGAAAAATCCTAAAAGTTTGTGGAGAGGATTGTATTGATGTGTTTTACAATATCCAAAAGTTGCAGAGCTTAGAGTTATATTTTGTTTGTGGTTTTATCTAACTATTATTTTAAAAAAATTATTTGTAACAGTCTCTTATGACAACAAAGAAGGGAATTTGTTCAATATTTGTGTAATTTTTTTAGGGCTTGTAGACCTATTCCAACAAGTTTTAGACCATTACATAATGATTTGCATGAATCATATTTGACTATTATGAAAGGACAATGGATGACAATTTAGGACAATGAATGATTGAATGATCATAACTTGGTATAGTGTTTAAACTTGATTAAATGATCATAACTTATGGTGTTTAAATGTGTTAAGAAGGGTTTTCATACCTGGTTTAAGGATCTAGACATAAAACTTGTGTCGTATGTCTCATTGTTCCCCTAAATGGGCATACCCAATATACTTGTCATGGGTGGAACCTTGTTTCATGCCTTGAGTCATTATTGGGGATTGTTAAAAGAAACTGCAATCAATAGTCAAAAGGCCTAGGATATATTTTCCTAAATCTGTTGGTAAATTTCCAAGGAAGGGTGTCTATGAAAAGTTTGACTAGTCAAATGGGGAATGGTCAGGAACCAAGGAGACATAGTGCACCAATGATGGTTTAAATGGGTATTTGAATACCTTCGTCTAATGTTTGGTTGTTTTAAGTCCTCTACATCATTTTTGGTATCACAACAAGGAAGATCAGTTAGAGTCAACAAGAGAAAATAAAGCAAGTTGAATTGAAGACAAACCAAGATGCCTCCAAGGGTGAATGTTGAAAGAGAAATGGAAATGATAGCCAAAGAGATGACGGAATCCTTTACCCAAGAGTTGAGAGAAATGAAAGAAAGCCTTAATATAAGACTCACAACAGTTGAGATTGATGAGCGAAGAGTAATGGTCATATGATATTTGAGTGAACAAGAAGAAAAAGTTGGTGAAGATGATCCACAACAAGAAGAATCTCAAGAAGAGAGAGATGTTGAAGAGATAAAGGCTGGAAATATTGCTAAAGGCAATCAAGGGAGAGAGTTCCAAGGTGAATATGGAACTTCTAGTGTATTAATGCAGTTTGAATAGTGAGGAACTCCTAGATTGGATAGGAGAACTAGACAAGTATTTTGAATTTGAATTTGGGAAAGGATGGCACGACAAAGTTGAAGGGTAAATTTATACCTAGTGATTATGACATTCAATTAAATGGGTAACTAAAAAACTTGAATCAAAAGGACATGGATGTAAAGACCTATACTAAAGAGTTTTACAAATTGAGTATTAGATCAAGCCACATGGAAGATGATGTTGACAAAGTTTCAAGATACCTCAATGAGATAAAATATAGTCTACAAGATGAGATGAGTCTTCGAACCCCTAGGACAATAGAAAAATGTTATCAATTACCCTTGAAGGCTAAAGAAAAGTTGCAAAGGAAGCAAGAGAGACAAAAAAAAACCTGTAGAGGAAGGATATTCAGGGGAAGAAGAACCTTTTTTGATTGAGGGAAGTCAAAAAGAAGTCAAGATGAGTCAAGTACCTCACAAGAACAAGAAACAAATTCAAGAAGAGATTTTGGAAAAAGAAGGCCAAATTTTAGGGGCAAACTTGGGATTAGAGGAGGAACAAGTGGCTTTACTGGAAATTGTTACAAATATAATAGATTTTTAGGTCACCAAGCATGTCAATATCTTGAAGAACAATCATCTATTCATTAAGAGGTGAAGACACTTCAGATGAAAATTCAAGTGTTGTAAGTTTTCATAATAGTATACCAATCGATCGACAAACATTTCCAAGGTGGTTATCTTGTAATATTTTCTAAGCAATAGAAGAACTGCATCTAGATGAAAAACTAGTGAGCTTGCATATTGTTGAATATTAGGTATCAGACCACATAGTCTCATTGGTTGAGCCTAGAGATTTGAAGGCATCATAAGAATACCTTGGTTTCTTCTCACTCAATCCATATCGATCATTTCACTTGTAACCTTTTCACTTCTCTTTTTCCCAACAATACAGAGAATAGGATAAAATGGTCTTGCAAGAATTGATAAAAAATAAATATTAGATTCTACATCGTGTATGCAATGTTATTGTGAGAGTTGATTAGTTTGATGATTTATGAACCCATTGGGGGTTTTGAGGAGTTAGGGAGCCATGTATACTACTAAAAAATGCATGTCATTAGAAAGTTGGGGAATTACATAAGCTTTCATACCTATGGATGCTTGATTCTAAGGTTCAAGTATAGGACTGACACCCCTAAATTCATACATGTCTCCATCAATTTCTAAGTGTCTTTAAATGAGTTTGAGAGCCTTTGGACCATGTCAAATATTTCATTGTTTTTTGAACTACCTAGAAACATATTAAGCATTGGGGGTCAGGATTTTAAGGATCCCATATCACTATGGGATTTATGATTCTTGATGTCTAGTCCCTGAAAGGGAAAAAAATGTGGCTAGAAAAAAAGAAGAAACCTCGGGGTTCGAGAAAAGACCATAGAAAGATCGAATAGATAAAGAAAATCCTTTAAACCTGCAAGAAAGGGAATGAGAAAACTAAGGAAAGGAAAAGAAAAAACCCAAAAGGATAAAGATAAACCAAAACAAGAGCAAGGAAAATCAATACTAGAGGAAAAAGATGAAGGAAAAAAGAAAAGAAAAGAAAGGGGGGTCGTCATCTATCCAAGTAGAAAAATGGGTATGGATTGTGAGGCACAATAATAACTTATAAATATGTATGCACATAACCAAATTATATTTTATACTACTCTTGCTAGTATATATACTATCCTCAAAGTGCACAACCTGATAATTGATGTTGGCTTATAGTACTAACATGTGGCTTTGTTACCTTGGAAAAGAAGAAAGGAAGCTCTTGCAGCTTCTTCTATCAATGATTTTCATTCATAATAAAAAATTCCAATACTTTAAAATTCTCTTTGGTTTATTTTACATCAACAATGAAAACATGAATTGCAACTAAAGAGGTTCTTATAGGTGTGTGGAAAATTTGTGACACTTAGTTGTGCTTATTCTAAGAAAGCATTTTGTACTTTTTTCCATAGATCATAGATTCTAATTTTGATTAAAACATATTAAATTGATATACTATGAGACATATGCCCTTCTTATCACATTTCAATTCCATTCATTCTAAAAATATTTTTTTCTCATTTTTGATGAGGTACATCCACATGTATGCTTAAATGTCATACCTCCACATTTCTAGTGATTTTAAAATGTACTACATTTTTTTTCCATTATATATTTTCTTATTTGTAAAACATCAAAGAAAGATATTACATAGTGAAAATATATATTTAGTGATGCCCTAGATCATGCCCTCAATGAGGTGTAGGTTTCTTAGGTTGGAGAAGTGTTCGTCCCTTCAACACTCTCTCTATGTAACTACGCATCTCTACATAAAAGAAATATAAAATATTAAAAAGGGAATCTTTATTCTTGTAAGATAAGAAGTTTGACAACTTCTCAATTATGTTTTCTCTTCTAACATACTTTACATTACATGTGTCCACCATTTACATATCAAATAATAAATATTTAGTAATAAACATAAATTTAAAAATTAATAGTACAAACTTCTCAAGTAAAACTAAAATGGTAATTTTTTCAAAGATGAAAATAAAATAGAAAAATAAATATGTAGGAATGTATTATTTAAGAATTATTCTATTGAAAATGAGTTTATTAATGTTGAGAGGTATTCTACATAATAGTAAGGGGTGGAGTGTATTAGTAAAATCTCCTATCTTAAAAAGAATAATGGAAGCCCTTCTAGCTTCTTAAATTTGTGGTTTTCATTCATAATAATAATAAAAATTCTAATACTTAAAAATTCTCTTTGATTTTTTTATATCAATAACAACAACATAAATTACAAATAAAAAGGTTCTTGCAGAAGTTATATATGTAAAAATGATGACATACAATTTTTTTTTGTATAGATCATAGATTCTAATTTTGATAAAACATCATAGCTTGAGATACAATGAAAAATAATGACCAAATTTCAATTCCATTAATTCTGTATACATAAATGTAGAGATTTTATAGTGAACTATAATATATTTCATGATATATTTTATTATTTGTAAAACATTAAAAAAAGATATTACATAGTGAAATTATATATTTAGTGATGTCGTGCATGAGATGTAGGTTTCTTAGGTTGGAGAAGTGTTCACGTTGCAAGCATAGTACTATTGTAATGACTTTTGGATTGTACTAGTTAACTAGTTATTAAAAACAATTATTTGAACCAATTATAAATAAGTTGTTTTTAATTTTTAAAATTTATTTTATTATTTTAAAGTCTACTTG
Source organism: Chamaecyparis obtusa (assembly GCA_027943335.1). Taxonomy (NCBI): domain Eukaryota; kingdom Viridiplantae; phylum Streptophyta; class Pinopsida; order Cupressales; family Cupressaceae; genus Chamaecyparis; species Chamaecyparis obtusa. Next base: position 1,303,049 of record BSBK01001835.1, on the reverse strand, counting down.
TATGTTATTTAAGTTTTAAATTTTCATCATTATGATTGGTTAATATATTTGAGGTGTTATACAAGGATTTTTAGGAATGCAAAAATGGAACAATTTTTTCTCCACTTTTTAAGCTATATTACATGCCACGTATTTTTACCAAATATTAAAATTGGTCATAGTTGTAATATTCCACAATACTATTATGATTATTTTATTTTATTATTATAATTTTTTATCATTATAAATAATAGTTAATGTCAAATTATATATTGTTATTTTTTATTTTTACATTTAAATATCAAATGTATGAAATTATGTCAATTATATTACTTCTTTAATAATAATCTATTTATGAATTCATTTATGACATATATATTTTAAATTAAGTAAATATATATTATTTGATGTTAATACATAATATTGTAATATTCAACAAAGGTTTACAATAATTATAAGAAATTTTAATTAGATGAGATCAGTGCAAATTAATAAATGTCATTCTATTTTAGATTACTATCATCTAAATTATGTATTTTAACTTAAAAAGGTAAAAAAAAAATTACTTCACATATAAATTAAAATTAAAATTAATTATATTTTTTATTGAACTTTACATAACTATAAATTAGATTTAATGTTTTCCTCTCTAACATACTTTAAATTACATGCGAACTATTTACACATCAAATATAAATAATATTTAATAATAAACAATAATTTAAAACTTAATAGTACACATTAAGTAAAGGTAAAATGGTAATCTTTTAAAAAATGAAGTAAAATTTTATTTAGAAAAATAAAATTGTGTATATGTGTGTGAATTATTTTATTTAAAAATGAGTTTATTAATGTTGAAATGTATTCTACATAATAAAAGGGCTAGGATGTTAGTGAAATTTGATAATAAATATAATATTGGTTTATCTTTGTGTCTTTATATAAGTAGTAGATAACCCCATTGAAATGTAAAATAGAGTAAAAGTAAGTAATGTAGTCCAAATTAACATGTCTAGCTACCATAGTGACAATATGTGTTCATGGAGATTATGGATGATAAATGATAGATGCTGCAAAAATTTAAGATATTTATAATATGTTATTACTTAAAGAGCCTCAAAATATAATAGAACAACCAAGTATTTATTATTATTGTGTATAGTTTTTGTAATGAAACCTGGGAAGATCTTTGCGTCCCTTCGGCTTGGGAAGATAGTTCAGCACGGTAAATATCTTTTGCAGGTAGCAATAAATAATGCGCCTTTAATAGGATGTGGATGAAGGGAAATTACATTGTGATTAATACCAATTATACGTGTACTTAGTAACTAATCAATCTAATTATATTTTAATGAAATAGCCATAATACAATCTGAAAGATAGTTCAGCAGGTAAATATCTTTTGCAGGTAGCAATAAATAATGCGCCTTCAATAGGATGTGGATGAAGAGAAATTACATTGTGATTAATACCAATTCTACGTGTACTTAGTAACTAATCAATCTAATTATATTTTAATGAAATAGCCATAATACAATTTGAAAGATAATTCAGCACGGTAAATATCTTCTACAGGTAGCACTAAATAATGTGCCTTCACACAAGAAAGAATAGGATGTGGATCAAGGGAACGAAATCAACAGTAGAATACAGAAAATATCGCAGACAATGGAAGGTTGACGATTTGTAATGAATCAAACGGTACGAAATTCGTGTCAACAGTAAATGTATCTTCTTCCCGCGTTTTCTTCAATAGCGGAATGTTCGTTAGGCAAGCAGAAGCTCGAAATCGCTGAGAATGATTGATTATTATTTTCCTGTGCAAGCGGCGAATTTACCCATGCTCACTACATTCGATCAAACTTTATTAAGGGGGTTAACCAGGTTTTACTAGGGTTTAGGGTTTAGGGTTACGAGGGTTTGTGAGGGTTAGGATTTAGGGTTGCGAGGGTTTGCGAGGGTTAGGGGTTACGAGGGTCTACAACGGTTTACGAGGGTTTGCGAAGGTTAAGGTTTAGGGTTTAGGGTTAACGGCTCTCTAAAATTTTGACGTTCATATGACCGTCGCCTCTGTTTTTGACGGTTTGTATTTTTTAACGTTAAATTTTATGTTCATATGAACGTCATCGCTGAAATTTTAACTCAAATTTGACCTTCGATCTGAGTAAAATTTGACGTTGACATTTCTGCCAATTAGAAGTTTTGGGTTTGAATGTGACGTCCGTTAAGGTGTCATAAATTTGAAAACCGCCCAATGCGTGACAGGTTTGACAGGTCAAATTCATGTTGAAAGCACAAAACGGCAGCCAATTCATTTTGGAAGCACAAAACTGCGTTCCAATTAGAAACGCAGTCCAATCAAATGAATATTGAAATTATCAGCTGAAATAGAAATTTTTAGAAATAAACCATATCGTAACTGTAAATTATTTGGAGGAAAATGTTTCAAATGCAACAAGATTTTTGAGAAACTTATCTCAAAACAGAATTATATATATTGCAAAATCAATAAAACACATTGAAAAAAAAATCGGATCTGTAAATTATTTGGGTGCAAAATGCTTCAAATGCAACAAGATTTTACATATTGCAGAACGCGTTGGTGGATGTGGGCTCTAATACCATGGTGATCTCCATTCCAAGATCTGTAAACTGCAAAAACCTTCACAAGAAGAAGAGAAACATTTTACTAAATAATGAATTTATTTCAAAATGCATAAAGGAAGGGAAAAACAATGAAGATAAGTTATAAAATAAAAATAATAAAGTCTACATAACATGTAAGAATCTGTCAAGAGGTAAAAATAAAAGATATTACAGGAAAAAAAATAGATTTTTTATTTTAATAAAAATAGATTAAAAAAAGAAAGAGAAGGGATAATTTTATTTATTTTTTGTTGTGAAGGGTTTTAGGATTATTTCATTTTTAATTCATTTTTTATTAGTACTTGCCGATAGGCTAGCAAGTACTATTGCATCACTTTTTGCATTTCTTCCATTAAGTAGCGATTAAAACCAATTCTTTGCACCAATTATGATTTAGTATTTTCTTATTTTGTTAAAAATAACACATATTCTATAGTTTAAATGTTAATTTTTTAAGTTTATAATTTGTAAAAATTATTTTTTGATGATATGTTATTTATTGTACATGAAAATCGTGCATTCAAATAATACAATTTAATTTATATATCATCTGATTTTATTTGGTTTATGGTTTACAACTTTATATTAAAATAATATTTCTATTTTTGTTGTATTATAAAATATTGAATTTTTTAGATTTATTTTAATATATATTATAGAAATTTAGATTTAATAGAATAACATTATAATATTGTTGAAAAATAAAGACAAGTACTTAGTCACTACGTGGCACTTGTTTATAAATCTATCAAAGTGCATATAATAACACAAAAAGAAAATATATGAAGTTTTCAAATTGTATTGTTCTTTCTTTATAAAAAATTTGTATAAAGACATGAGCTTGTCATTCTTAGGGTGTTTCTTCAACTCGGATGATGAACCTAATTGTAATGTTACTTTACCTATCTTTATAAAAGGATTGCAGACATGAAACATATCATTATTAAGGTGCCTCTTCAATGATGATTATTAACCTAGTAAAAAGTAATCAACTTAAAAATTACCTGTCTTTTATGATTATGATTTTTTTTTCAAATTAGTTAACTTGTTAAGTAGGAGATATTTTCCACAGCAAGTCAAATTGTGATATTGCTATCAAGATTCAACTGTGTAGTTTTTTGAGTCAAACTCATTGACCCATGATTCATGAGTAGTGGTTCAGAATGAATGGAACACTTTGCACTCATTGGATCTAGGTGATGCTCACAGAAGTGAGTAGTTAACTTGTGTTTATAAGAGATTGTATAAGAGACACATATATCATTCTGAAGGTGCACCTTGAATATAACAGACATTAAAAAATCAACTAATTTGTAAATAATTTTTTGAACATTAATTAAAATTAAAAATATGATCCTTATTGTTGTATCATTTAACTAGAATGAAAGTTGACAATAATTCTACTTAGACTGATAGAAAGTAAAAGTAGAATATGCATAACACTGGGAAGGAATTTATAGAGATGATCTTCGCCTGCACGCAGTCAGGACTCGGGAGCCCATGTCTGGTAATTTACTTTCCACTTCTGAAAATGCACTTTCGCTTCACCAGCATAAAATAAGAGTGCCTGCAATACCAACACACAGGAAACCCTCGGCTCATAAACTACAGAAGCTCTGTCAGTGTCAGCCATTGAAGTGCAATTTTAAACCACAAACTGGAGCTGCACACTTTCTCTCTGCATAGAATGACATTTGATGCCATTTTATACATGCAATCCAATGTGAAGGAAGGCAGACTTACCATTCTCTATTCCATGGTCAATGTCCATGGAGAATTAAAAACCTTATTTGGCGTTCAATTCACGTCAATATTGCATATCAATTCCTTGCTTTTTCTTTTGGGTTGTTGGCCCTTCCACATCAATATTTCAAATGAATTGTTTGCATTGCTGTACTTTGAGATTTTATGCCGTACAACGTTGTTAAGTTGTATGTGGATCAGGATGGCTTTTATTCGAACACCTCATGTACGTTGAGATATTTCCATGCATTACTTGGCATTGTTAATTCTATTTTCATTGTTTTCAACTGATATGTATTAAAATATCTTAAATTTTTTATTTATTTTATAATATTATTTTGAATAGATATTATATATTTATAATAAAAATGAAATTCTTGTTTAAAAATATAAACATAAATATTTTTAATACAAATTTGTTTTTAGATTCGATTGTGTGTTTTTCGGAGTGTGATCCAAATGTTGATGCTAAGAAAATACACACAATTGAATCAAAAGCAAATTTGTATTAAAAATAGATTGTGAAAATCTGATAATATTAAATGCATGTGTTTTTATGGATTTGATTGTGGAAATCTAATATTATTAACTGATAATATTAATTAAATGTTTTTATTAAAAAAAATTATAAAATTCTAAGGGAATTAATTTTTACGCCGAAGGCATTCCTTATTTGAAATGCATTGACTTGGGTTAACTGCATCGATGATTCTTAGTGTTCGATAGGCGTGCAAGATGATTGAAATGTTTACTCCCCTTGATATTTAAATTAAAAGCGATTTAATAATTATATATCTATTGTTAATAAAAAATAATAACATTTTGGTTTTTTGGTAAACCATGTTTTGGTGATAAGACCCTTAAAAGTAATTACATGGGGAAGGCTTTGACAAATCAGAGGTTCAAACCCCAGTTTATGTATGCATAAATATCTTCAAGATAAATAGTATGGAAGAGTTTTAGCAACAACACTTCATTTTGAGAATGAAGTCCTCTTAATTATTATTGTGTCGTGCCATTTTCCATTTAGTTTGCACAATAGCTAATTAAACCATCATTCTTTAAACATGTCATTGCAATGTTTATTGAGAATTTCGTTGGTTTAGTTCAAATTTCAAAACTAGCCCCTTGATTTTTACTTTCGTACCTTATCAGATGACCACCATAGAATTGACCACTCAAGTCATTTCTGTCGGCCAATTAGAATATTCCATTTAAGTCATGCATCAAACCAAGGTTCATTTTGACTTTTTGGCGGCCAGGACACTTGTCAACAAAACGTGATTCTATGATGCCTATCTTTTGGTCACTTTTCGCTCAAGGCTTTATGCCTACCATCGATCCTGCTTCCATCTCACGATTGTCTACCGCTTCATTAATCACCCATGAACGTTAACAAACTTGCATAATTTTTCCGCGAGATAACGCCAACCGTTAGATGCGTGTAAAGATGTATATCTTTAGATCATTGTAATGTACTTCAACCCCAGCAACATTTGACATCATCGCGAGACACGCGGTGCAAAGGCATCATCCCGCAAAGAGTAAACTGTTTGCAAGTTCCAATCAAGGTTTCACGCCTACCATCGACCCTTCTTGTATCTTAAACGCTTCTTTAACAATTAGTAACTCGACAGACCTACTTATAAATCGGGACACACATACGACAAGGGAGATCTCCCGATTGTTAAAGACCTTGCATCTTTTTTTCCCCCGGATAACGGCAACTGTTGGATGCTTGCAAAGATGTATGCCTTTATCATTGTAACGAAGTTCGGTCCCAGTAACATCTGACATCATTGAAAGACACACGGTGCAAAGGCTTAATCCCGTGGAGAATAAACTCCTTGTAACTTCCAATGAAGGTTTCACGCCTACCGTCAGATTATATTGAATCGTACGTTCCCATTACATTGTATTTCTGAGCCCACTACACTTGATTGTTTTTGCAGTTGCAATTATTGTTCCTTTATTCACAATTGTGGTGTGAGATAGAGATCGAATAATTGAAATGTGACGTTTTATAATATAAATGGTACATGTGAAAATGAATCAGATGATATTTTAACTAGAAATGATACATGCAAAAATGATTCAGATGATATTTTAATGTCAATTAAATGGTTCTGTATAAAACAATTACGATTACATATGATTTTAGTGACATTGATCAACTAAATATTAAATAGTTTTGTTATATCTTTGTAATAACTTTTACAAATATGTATGCCACCATTAGTAATGATTAAATATCAATGACTTTTGGGCATCGACATTTCTAGGCCTTTGATGATTCACAGTGACTATTTATTACATATCAATTAATACTGATCCTCGTTGTATTGACAGTTTTGCCTTCTATACCTGACAGTTGTTGAATATGTATTAAATTGTATTCAATGTTTGAAGTTTTCGTTGGTAAGAATCACCTCTTTTTCTCTTCATGATGGTCACCTTGTTTCACCGCCATCACAGTCTATATAATTAGAATTGTTCTACAAATAGTTTACTGAATCAATGACATCTTTCACAGAACCGTTGATATAGATTTGAATTTATACATTTTTGAGACCATCAAAACATTTGAATTCTTGATTAGGAGCGCATTGTTATCACAGGTTAATTAAATTACATTTTTTTCAGTTCCTCATTTTCTATGATTCTTATATTTTGTCAATTTATATTTCTTGATCGTGGATATGTTTTTAAAATTTTAAAGATTTGATAATGTAGTCTACATATTATTTTAAAGAATAATAGTTTGAAAGTGAATATTAAATAGTTTATTTGTATGGTATCGACATTAGACAAGTTAAATGAATTCTAAATGGAGCGGGAGCGGGAGGGAGGAGGAGGAGAAAGAGCGAAAGAAAATAATTTGAATTCCAGGCAAGACGGGAAGCTGGATGCCCTTGGAAAAGCTGCAGAATATGTGCCTGAACCTAGAAATGCTATGGAATCTAGGCATATATCCGTTGGTATTGCTGAAAGGCCTTTGTCAGATGAGGGGGCTAGTGTCGGTGGGTCAAGCCTGGCCCAACCCAGCAAGGACAATAGTCCTGCCTTGGGACCAAAGGTGGAAAAAGATGAAACCTCTGAGAAAGGTGAAGGGACAACAAAACAACATGAAGATTCCTCACATGGCGGGATCTTGAACCAAGGTAAGCGGAAATGGTCAGGCCTTTTCGGGGTCAAACCAACTGGAAAATCTTCTTTCCCTAAGGTTGATATTGTTTTAGATTCGTTAAAGGGAGGGATAGGTATTAACATTCCTGACCAAATCATGGACCATATTGTTTCCATTATGGCCTCAACTTTGATAGGAAAGTTTATGAGCCCTAGACCGAATATAGATCTGGCGAGAGCCTTCACTTTCCAAAAATGGAAACTAAAAGGACAGGTGGATGTTGCGGCTATGCCAAAAGGGTTTTTTTCCTTTGTATTCCCCAATGGAGAAGACCTTTCTAAAGTGTTGTGTGATGGCCCTTGGATGACGGAGAAATCCTCATTATCGTTGCAGAAATGGTCAATGAATATGGATTATAATGAAAGTTTCTTTATCTCTGCACCTATTTGGGTTCATCTTCCTGGCTTACCCTTGGAATATTGGCATGAGCATATTTTTGTTGCTTTGGCTAGTTCCTTTGGTGAACTGCTAACAATAGATTCGATGATAGCAGCCTGAACTAGACAAGTGTTTGCTAGGATTTGTGTTAATATCTAGCAAGACATAGAACTTCCCCAAGTTATAACACTTAACTCAAAAGTTGGCAAGTGGAGACAAGAAATAGAAAATGAGTCAATGTCATTCACTTGTTTCACTTGTAAGAAGTCTAGCCACTGGGCTAAGAATTGCCCCCTCAAGCCTCCTACAGATAAGAAAGATCAGGAGATAAAGAAAGAAAAGAAATGGGAATGGAGGAAAAAAAAAGAGGAGTCCCACACACCCTCTGAAGACCAGAACCCCTGTTCTAACTTTGAGAAGAAGTAGATTTCCCCTCAACCGGAGATGGAAGTAACAGGAGAACAAAATGAGGGAGCATGCCAAAAAGAGAAGAACAAAACTCAGGAAATTTCTTGTTCGAATAATTCATCTAAGGAGACCCTTGATCTTTCAGCTGGATTAGATCCTAAGCTGATCCCCAAGGTGGAAGATAGTCTAGATTCTACCAAGGGGAGTGATTCCCAATTAGGACAAAAGGGGACTGATGATGACTTGAAAGCTTTTGCCCAAGTTGATCAATTCAGTAGCGAAGCCTCGAATGCTATTCTCCTAGATTTTGAATCGAGGTAGGATCATCTTAAAGGACAGAATGACGATTCTGAATCTGCAGAAGTAGAGCAAAAAAAAAAACTTGGATACAAGTTAAGAAAAAATCACCATATGGGAAAGGATCTAGTCCCCAGCCTAAAAAGGATCATAATAAAGACCAGACTCCTATATTAGGAAAAAATAGTTCAAGGGCTTCACTTGGATGTTCGACTTCAAAATCAAGCAAACAGGGTGGACAAATCAAACAAGGAGGTGTCTAGACAAGAGGTCAACAACAAAAGGTGGATACGGTCACTCCAAAAAGAGAAAGAGGAAGAACATCTGAAAAAGAATAGAGGGAGCTGGAAGAAAAATAGAACATAGTGGATGGAAGACAACTCACCATCGATCAGGTCTGTTCCCCAATCCTTAAATGAAGATCCTATCTTGGAACATTCGAGGGCTTAATGGTCCTGATAAGCAAGATGTTGTTAGGAACTTAGTTAGAGATTCTAATCCGGACATTCTTTTGATTCAAGAAACTAAGATGGTTAAAGATAAGATAGCTAAAATTAAACTGCTTAAGCATGGAGGGAATTTTGGTAGTGACTCGGAGGGAACTTCTGGTGGTTTGGCCATTTATTGGAATTCCAAGTGCTTTACCTATAACCTACTGAGAGAGGATAAGAATTTCCTTGCAGTTAAGGTGAGCAGCTTTAAGAATAACTTCTTGTGGACTCTGATCAACGTGTATGCCCCAAATACCAAATCAGAAAGACTCAAACTTTGGAAAAGGATACATGATTTCAGGATAAATTACCCTGATGAGAATTGGATGTTGATGGGAGATTTCAACACTCCCCTGAAAGAAGTGGAAAAAAGAGGAGGGAATATTACACAAGTGGATAGCAAAGTTGATCTGATGGAATTCATAAGTAATGAAGGCTTGTTGGATGTTGATCTTGAAGGGATTGATTACATTGGACTAATAGGAGAGTTGGAGCTAATCTTATTCAGGTTAAGCTTGATAAGGTCCTTCTTTCTCATGACTGGTATGCTAAGTTTTCTTGCACTCTCTCATTTCTCAACCGTATTGGTTCAGATCACTATCCCATTTCCTTTCTTGTAAACCCTTTCAGTGGTAAAGGAAATGCCCCTTTCAGATTTGAAAAAATGTGGCTGACTCACCCAGAAATTGAAAATAGAATAAGGGATTGGTGGAAAATTAAAGTGGAAGGAAAAGCAATGTATCAAGTGGCAAAAAAGATGGCAAATGTAAAAGATAAAATAAGACAGTGGAACAAGGATATCTTTGGTGACATTTTCCAAACCAAGAACAAGGTTCAAATAGACTTAAAAGAAATTCAAGATAAGATTCAAAGCACTGGATTGACTAAGGAAATGAGAAAAGAGGAAAACCAAATCCTAGTTGACTATCATAACATCATAACAAAAGAAGAGACCTACTGGAGATAGAGATCTAGGTCGCTTTGGCTGAAAGTGGGAGACAAAAACATAAGATTTTTTCATCTTACAGCATTGAAGCATAAAGCTATGAACATAATCAATTCTCTTGTTACAACCAGGGGAACTCTTGCTAGAGAGGAGGATATTAGGGAAGAAATGATGGGCTACTTTGCTTCTCTCCTTTCTAAAGAGCAAGCTCTTAACCAAGAGAACCAAAATACCTTGTTGAGATCCATTCCCTCATTGCTGGCTTTCGAGGATAATGATTTCCTCAAATCTATTCCTAAGGATGAAGAAATTTAAAAGGTTGTCTTCTCTTTTGAAGGAGAAAAATCTCCTAGTCCGGATGGGTTCCAAATGTTCTTTTTTCAGTCATTCTGGAGTATCATTGGGAAAGATGTGTGTGGTGCTGTGAAAGAGTTCTTTGGATCTAAATCCATCCTTAAAGAACTAAACTCTACCTTTATAGCCCTTATACCGAAAAGACACTCGAATACCCGTTAGTATTTTGTATTTAACGTTAAATTTTATGTTGATATGAACGTCATCGCTGAAATTTTAACTTAAATTTGACCTTCGATTTGAGTAAAATTTGACGTTGACATTGCTGCCAATTAGAAATTTTGGGTTTGAATGTGATGTTGAGCTGTCATAAATTTGAAAACCGGCTAATGTATGATAGGTTTGACAGGTCAAATTCATGTTGGAAGGACAAAATGACAGCCAATTCATGTTAGAAGCACAAAACCGCATGCCAATTAGAAACTCAGTCCAATCAAATGAATATTGAAATTATCAGGTGAAATAGAAGTTTTTAGAAATAAACCATATCCTAACTGTAAATTATTTGGTGGAAAATGTTTCAAATGCAACAAGATTTTTGAGAAACTTATCTCAAAACATAATGATATATATTGCAAAATCAATAAAAAATAATGAAAAAAAAATCGGATCTGTAAACTGCAAAAACCTTCACAAGTAGAAGACAAACATTTTACTAAATAATGAATTTATTTCAAATGCGGAAAAAACAATGAAGATAAATTATACAAGGCTGCTTCCTCCAAAAACTAATTATTTTGTTATAATAGTAGTATATCAAATAAATGTATTAATGTGTAAAAATAAAATGTTAGAAATTCATAATTTCATGGATGGTAGAAAATTGATGTATTTGGTAAAATTTATTTTTTTGAGAAATTATGTTGAAAGTTACCTTTAGTCGATACTTATAGCTCTAGCATGTGCAACAATTTGCCAAAAGGTAAAAATAAAAGATATTACAGGAAAAAAATAGATCTACAAATAAAAAATGGATTAAAAAAAAAAAGAAAAGGGATAATTTCATTTTTTTTGTTGTGAAGGGTTCTAGGGTCATTTCTTTCTTAATTCATTTTTTTATTTATAAATCTATCAAAATGCCTATAATAACACAAAAAAGGAATATAGTTTCAATGCTTGTCTTTTATATTGATGTGAAGTTTTCAAATTTGTTGTTCTCTCTTATAAAAGATGTGTGTAAAGACATGAGCTTGTCATTCTGGAGGTGCTTCTTCAACTAGGATGATGAACCTAATTGTAATGTTACTTTACCTATCTTATAACAGGATTGCGGGCATGAGACATATCATTCTCAAGGTGCCTAGATTCAACAATGATTATTAACCTACTAAAAACTAATCAACTTAAAAACTACCTGTCTTTTATAATTATGATTTTATTTTTTTTCAAATTAGTTAACTTGTGTTTATAAGAAATTGTATAAGAGACACACATAGGTGCACATTGAATATAAGACATTAAAAAATCAACTAATTTGTAAATAATTTTTTGAAAAATAAAAAATACATTAAATAAAATTAAAAATATGATTCTAATTATTGTATCATTTAACTCGAATGAAGGTTGACAATAATTCTACTTAGATCGATAGTTTAGTATTTTCGTTCAAATAAAACAAGCATAACATGATTCTCTCTTTCCAATTTCTGTATTTATTCACATCCTAGCCAATATTTTTATTTGCATACTTGATTGTAACAATAAGCCACATCAATATTTAGATAAATAAATTACAAAGAATTTACACCTACATTATGAAACATCTACCAATAAACAAAATCTGCATTTATCTTTCATACAAACTAGGAGAAATTAATTAGAACATAAACTGTGCCCCAAATGAGAAGAAAAAAGTATCATTTACGTGGCGAATGCCATGCCACTAAATGACAATGTTTTCGGTGGGCATCAACTTCTTTATCTCAACTAAATTGGTCCTCTTTTGTTGCTCTGATACTTGGCCCTGGGATGAATTGTCCATTTATAGAGATGATTCCTTGTCCCCTTTAAAAGAGGAGTAAAGAAATAGAAATGGAGATAAGGAGAGGAGAGATTTCAAAAGAGTATAGAAATAGAATAGATTAATATATTTATTATATATTAATAAAGGACTGGATAACCTCTTACCATTGGAAACTTTCCACTATGGTTAGACTTGGTTCGGATCATTCCCCAATCACTCTCACTCTTGAGAGATGCAATAGGAAAAAGGCCTTCCCGTTCAGATTTGAGAAGATGTGGACTACGCATCTGGGTCTATTTGAAAGAATAAGAGATTGGTGGAGAATTGATGTGGAAGGAACTGTTATGTATAAAGTGGCAAAGAAACTTAAAAATATCAAAATGGAAATCAGAAAGTGGAACAAAAAGGATTTTGGTGATATTTTTCAGACTAAGGAAAAGATAATGGAGGATCTAATTGGGGTTCAGGAGGAGATCCAAAATGTGGGATATGACAAGGAGAGAATGAAAGTTGATAAGGTCATCCTGGCCGATCTTCACAACATTGTCAGCAAGGAGGAAATGTTCTGGAGGCAGCGATCTAGATCAGTGTGGCTTAAGGAAGGGGACAAAAACTCCAGATTCTTTCACCTCTCTACTATGAAGCATAGAGCTGCCAATAGAATCAGTGTTATCAATAAGGGGATGTCTCCATTAAAGATGATAAGGAGATCACCCAGGAAGCTATTGGATTTTTCTCTTCCATTCTCTCTAAAGAGAATAATCTGGGTGCTGAGGATCAAAGGAACATTCTCAATACCATCCCCAGAGTCATAAAAGCTAGTTAGAACAGAGCTCTCACTGCTATTCCTGATATGGAGGAAATCAAGGTGGCGGTTTTCTCTTTGCCTACTGAGAAAGCCCCTGGCCCAGATGGGTTCCCTACTTTCTTCTTTCAGATGTACTGGGACATTCTTAAAGAGGATCATGTTAAAGCTGTGCAGGAATTCTTTGGAGCCAAAAGTCTACTCAAAGAGATAAATGCCACCTTCTTGGCTCTCATCCCTAAAGTCCCAGGTGCGGATACTTTTGGCTCTTTTAGGCCTATTAGCCTTTGCAATTCTCTTTACAAGATCTTTTCGAAAGTGTTAACCATTAGAATGATAAAAATCCTTCTGGAGATTATTTCCCCACAAAAAATGGGCTTTGTCCCAGGCAGACAAATCTTGGACTCTATTATTGCTGTTCATGAGGTGATACACTCTTTAGAGGAAGGAAATAAGGATGGCTTTCTGCTCAAGCTTGATCTGTCTAAGGCCTATGACAGGGTGGATTGGGTGTTTCTGGATTAGGTTTTGCATGGTTTTGGTTTTAATGAAAGCACTCATAAGGTAATTTCTCAACTGATTTCCACCCCCACCTTTGCGGTTATGATCAATGGTTCCCCACGGATTTCTTTAAATCCTCTAGAGGGCTCAGGCAAGGGGACCCCCTCTCTCCCATCCTCTTTATTATTTTGGCTAAATGCTTGGGCAGAGTGATACTTGATAAAAGGAGTAGAGGTGATCTAGTTGGTTTGAAACCCTCCTCCGGACCCCTGATCTTCAATCATCAGCAATTTGTGGATGACACAATCCTTGGGGGAGAGGCCTCGGTCAAGGAAGCCAGACAGATGAAGAACATTCTTAATTCTTACTCTAATGCTATGGGTCAACTCATTAATTGGAAAAAGAGCTCGGTCTTCTTTGTTAACACCCCAGAGAGTAGACAGAGGAAAATGGCTAATATCTTGGGCTGTGGCATTGGGACCCTCCCTTCCACCTATCTGGGCCTCCCTATGGGGACAAGGCCTTCTGACCAATTTTGGAACAACCTAATTGATAGGTTCAATAGAAAGTTGGTTATCTGGAAGGGCATCATCCTGAGCCAGGTAGGAAAAGTGCTTCTGATTAAGTCTACGCTTCAGAGCTTGCCCATCTACGCTCTCAGCCTTTTTTCTATTCCTTCAAAAGTGGTTGCTACTTTGGAATCTATCCAGAAGAAGTTTCTGTGGGCTGGTCCGAAAGGAAATAAGAAGTATCCGCTTGTGGCCTGGGATAACATATGCAAGCCCAAAAAACAAGGGGGTTTGGGGATTAGGAATCTGAAGCAACTCAACAAGGCCCTGCAAGCTAAACAGATTTGGAGGATTTTCACATCCAAAGGAGAATGGAGGGACATCCTGGAAAACAAGTATGTGGCCAACATTAACTTAAAGCAATTTATTAGCAGAGATGACAAACCTAAGGGTTCTATTATTTGGAATGGCATCATAAAAACAAAGGATTTAGCCTTTGAGAAGGTGAAATGGAAACTTGGTAATGGCGAAGATATCAATTTTTGGCTTGATGACTGGCTAGGTGTGGGGCCTTTATGGAATTTTTATCAGTATAATAGATGGGTGATGCTGTGCATGGAAAGATTTGGATACAGGGTGAGAGACTATAGGGTAAATGAGAACTGGGTGAATTTGACAGAGATTTCCCAGGAGCTCAAACCGGTGATGAACATGATTAGGCTTTGTCTCTTGTCTCTAAGCAAGGATGAACTTGTTTGGGGATCGACAAAGGATGGGAATTACACTATGGCATCGGGCTATGAAACCATGTTGAGGTGTGGTCCTGCCCCTGTATGGGCCAATGCTTGGTATGCTGGCTTAACCCCCAAAATAAACATTTTTTTTTGGCTAATGCTTCAAAATAGAATATTGACGGTGGACAACCTTATCAAGAGAGGCCATCAGATTCCTAACCATTGCATCCTTTGTAAAATGCAATTGGAAAGTGTTGATCATCTTTTCATACATTGCCATTTCACTAGGAACATATGGTCTTATTTCTTGGCTTTTTTCAAGCAGACCTAGGTTTCTCCCAACAACATTACTGAGCTATTCCAACAGTGGAAAAGTGGGGTTGCTGGGGAGGTGAGTCAACACTTATGGGCTTGGTCTCTCCCTCACTTTTGCTAGGGGGTGTGGAAGGAGCGGAACAACTGAATTTTCAAGGAAAAAGAAGCTAATGCTAAAGTGGTTTTTCACAAAAGTTTTAATGCTCTGGTCGAAAACTACACTATTATCAAAGGCCATAACCCGCTTACCAACACTATGGAGAAGGATCGTAGCAAGAGGGAGGATTGCAGTTGGTCCCTTCCTCCCGAGGGATGGTATAAAGCTAACTTTGATGGTGCTGTGAAAGGCAATCCTGGTCAGGCTGGGATCAAGGGTATCATCAGAAATGAACATGGGAAAGGCATAGCGGCTATTTCGGCCCCTTTGGGTGTGCAAACCAACCATGTGGCAGAGGTGACTGCTGCCCACCAAACAATAAAGCTGGCTATGGACATTGGAGTTAGGAACCTATGGTTGGAAGGCGACTCAAAAAACATAATCGATTGCCTCAATGGAAAAAATATGCCGACCTAGACGATTGCAAACTTGCTTAATGAAAGTGTCCAGCTCCTCAAGTCTTTTGAAAGAATCAATATGGCTCATGAGTACAGGGAGGCAAACCAAGTTGCTGACAAGTTGGCCAACTAGGCTATCAGAAATAACGAGGTGAAAAGATGGATGGAGGGACATTTAATTCCACTCGAAATCAAGGAATTAATGGAAAGTGAAAGAATCTCGGGCAGATTCAGAAAAATCAAAATATAATGATGAAACTTTATGTGTTATGGAATTTGTGCCGATGTATGATGTGGGAGAACACGAGCCAAAGTACAAATCACCTGGATAACTGTCATCATTGCACGTCAAGGCCTTTTTTTGGGTGTATTTCTCAAAATGTAAAGAGAAGGATCGAGAACATTTTTCATACTAGAATTTCGCCCAAAGTTTCAAAGAGCTCTATGACCAGAAGCTGTGTTTGTAGAAAGAGAAGGATTATGGTGGGGGAACGCCATAGAAGGGAACCCAAAGATGAGGTCAAGAAATGGCAAAGGCGGTCGAAGGTGTGGGAGATTATGAGCAAAGGGGAGGTGACTTCGTTCATCGAAAGACTGCACGGATGGAAACCCTCGGTCACCAAAATAATGGTGAGAAACTGGAAGGAGGGGAGTGTAAAAATTGATGGGATTGAGTTTAATGTAACGGAGGAGATCATTTCTGCTGTGATGGGCATACCAATTGTGGGGAAGAAATTTTACAGAGATCGTCACATTTTTGGTCAGGCTATGGCAGAATTTACTAAAGGAAAAGTGGAGAAGGCCCTTGAAAAACATGGTACTTACTACTTGCCGAGGTCTATCAAACCACTGTGGAGGTTCGTGTTGAGAGTGATAATCAAGTACATTTCTCTGGACACTAGGTTTGATCACATATACTCCTACCATTTCGTTCTGCTCAACCATTTCAGGTCTGGGACTAAAATCTTTATTCCCTTTTATCTCTACTCATCAATCAATGAAAATATAAATGATTATAGGGAGAAACCAATCGGTAATCCTGCTTTTCATGAAGGATTGTTGTTGTTAATTTATGAGTACTTCAAAGAAAAAACCATAGGCAAGGAAATTAAGCAGGGAAAAGGGGGCATGGAAGAATCTGATGAAGAGCTCAACTCGGGGGGAGAAGAGTATGTTCCTTTTGACACCGAGGAGAGCCAAGACATGCATTCTAATTTGGGTGCTGATGCCTCCCCGTATTCCAAAAAAGGGCAAAAGAAAATAAAGAAGGATAAACAGGTTAAAAAGGAGAAACATGATCCTAAACATTGCATTGAGGTCTCCTCCGATAGGGATTATGATGAGGAAGCAGAAGGCATGGACATAGAGGGAGACAATGCTGAAGTTGAGGAAGATACTTCTGGGGAGGAGGAGGAAACTAAGGAGAACAAGAAGGGGAAGAGAAAATTCACCATTGAAATGCCTGTGAACAGGGAAGAAGTTACGGATTGTGGCAGGAAGCAGAGGAAAATTAGGAAAATGGAAGAGGAGAATAAGGAAGAAGGACAAGAAGAGAAGGAGAGTGAAGAGGAAGAGGAGGGTCAGGGCAGAGAGGAAGAGCATATGCAGGATGTCAATGATCAAGGGACTAACTAGTATGCATGTAAGATAACAGACACAGAGAAGAGTGTGGTTTGGAGAGACTTCCACAATGTGTTGGTCAGGATGGGATTAAAGTGAGAAATGATGAAAACCCTTGTCAAGGAAAATAAGGAAGGCAAGATACAAATGGAGGACATCATAGACCATGCCCTGGTGATTTTGAGTGACATTACCAAAGAATATCCTCAAATGGATGTCCTCAATAATGCCAAAAATAGTGTCATAGATGGCTACAGGACAACCAAATGGACTTTCCATGAAATTCAAGAGTTAAAATTATGGGTGGGTCTACTGGAGAGGGAGGGCAATAGCAGAAAGATCATGCTTACGGAGGAGAAGAATGAGATGGAGAGTAAAATGGAGGAAGTAAAGAAAAGAATGCAAAGTTTGGAGGGGACATTGCAAAAAATTGCTGAGCAGAGCCACAACATTCTCAAAGCCTCAAATGATAATATAAAAGTCTTGATAAATAAATTTGAGGAACACTGGAGCAACAAGGAGGAGTCTCCAAACATCAGCAAAGATAAAAACACAGAGGAAGGGTCGAGGAAAAGAACTAGGTCAAGCACAATGAAGAAAGACACGTAGGAACCTGACAAGGATTTGGCTGAACTCAAGGATGCTACGAACAAGGCGTCTAAGCTCGAGTTTCAAGCGGCGGAGATCCTTAGAGAGTTCGCATGAGCTGCTCCCCTAGTTTTTTTAGGCCTAGCCTGGCTTTTTGCTTTATGTCTTTGGTCCTTTTTTCTAGTTTTCACTGTTTGGTTTAATGTTGGTCTATGCTTGGTTTTTTGGCTATGGCTGTCGTATCTTGGTGAGCTTTAACTGCTATATTTCTGTATATGCTTAATACTATTTGGGTTTCAGGGCCCCTTTAAAACCTGTTTTCCTTAATCAAAAACAATATTTTTACTATAATTAACAAAATTTATAATTTATTATAATATTTTTTATATTGTATTTTTATTTAATATAATAAAATATTTATAATAATTTTATTAACTATTTATTTTGTATATAATTAATTATAGAATATAATAAAATATTATTTATAATAAGATATAATTATATGACATAGTAAAATATGTTTATTTATAATAATTTATATTATAGAAAATATAAAGTATGTCTACTTTGTATTTTACATTTTAGAAGTAAATTAATGATTTATGATTGAAGAATTATTAAAAAATATACTTCTACAATATAATAATATATATTTAATTTTAAAATATTTAAATTCAATTATTGAATACATTATTCCTTCTATTTTTATTAACCTATTTATGATCTCTCTTTTTATGTTTCCCTCTTTATATTGCATAGATTTTACTAGTGACATATCAAAGAAAAATAATATTTAAAATTATAATAAAAAGAATATTCTCTTTTAAAGAATAAATTAGACCCTATAAAATTATATAAATTGTAATCTAATATAAATTATATTAAAAATATTTTATATATAAATCTATTATAATTTAAATTGTACATTTAGAATTTTCATTTTGAGATAGAAAAAAGGATTTTGGTTCTACATTTTTTTGGCGTTCGTGCTTTCTCTCATTTCTCTGGTCTCCGTCGACGATTGCACTCCTTCCTCATGCCAAGTGTACTCCTTCCTTTATTAGCATTTAATTTATATGTCTGAAACTTGCCCCTCGGCAGAGGCCGTTCATACGACCTCATAGCCTACTAAGGCTCCTATGGAGTCGGATCTGAATATTTCACCTAAACCTTGCCCTGCGGCTTCGGCTGTCAAACCAAAGTCCTTCTCCGAAGCTGTCTCTGCCTTCTCCGTCGGCGCTGGTGCTAGGTTCCATATCAGAAATGAAACAAAGACAACTGGTAAGGAATCTAGGGTTCCCTTGCCCCCTCTCTCCATTTCTCCTAATTCGGATATGGTTAATGAAATTACTAAGGAAAAAAATAGATTAAAGGATTCTGCTATTTTTTCGTTGCTGTTGATATTGAAAAATGCCCTCCGTGCAAGTTTTTAGATTACTGGTTCCATAACTATTGGAACTTAAAGCTTGGATTTCATATTTCATTTTGTAGGCAACTTCAAACTGGTTTATTTGTTTTATTCTTTAATAGTTCAGAGGCTCAACAAGCTATTCTTAAGAAACAATATTGGACGGTTGGAATATCTTCCTTCCGCACCCTGGCCTAGACTCCCGAAGCTATACATGATGAAATTCTCACTCTTTCAGCCCCTCGCTGGCTTATTATTAAAAATGTGCCCCCTTTTCTTTACAGATTTCTCCCCCATCTCCTTGAGCCTTTGGGTAAGCTCATAAGGATGGATGATACTACTAGATTGGTGCCCCACATGAATGCTCGAGCCTTGATTGCACTCCAACCAGGGCTTGAAATCCCTGCTACTTTGGAAATTAATCTTTGTGATGAACTCTTCTCCTGCCCTCTCGAAATATTAGGGGGACTTAATGCTTGCTTCCTCTGCAAGAATGAAGGACACCTAAGGAAGGACTGCCCTATTATCTCTAAAAGCCCCCCCCCCCCCCCCCGAAATCTCAACTGCCTCCACCCCCCACCCCTTCACCTGCTCCTCAAGCTACTCCTCCGCCACCTGAGAATTTTGCTGCTCCTGCTACTTCACAAGCCATGATTATTTCCTCCCAACTGATTTTTTCCTCCTAGGTTTTCGCTAATCTAGACTCTCAAGATGGTTTCCAAACCGTGGACAAAAAGAAAAAATGCTGGAGGAAAATTGGTATTCCGCCCTACAATCCTGGGCCTATGGCCTCTCATGTGTCTCAGTCATTGGCTATTTTGAATACTCCGGACTCCTCATCCTGTCTGCCATTGCATAACCCCTCCGTTAACAATATTGGTAAAAGTGAGTCTCTCCGCTTCCCACCGAAATTCTTCAAAGAAATTGCTAATGAGTTTACCCTTGAGGTCATCCCTGCTGCTTCCTCCACGCGTCCTCCAATTCCCCATGCTTCTCCCAACTCCTCACCACCTTACACAGAACTCCCCCCTGCTGCTTCCTTCACACGTCAACTCACCTCTAATGCCTCGCCCATCACCTCACCACGTATTTCATCTTTCCCTCCATCCAAAGTAGATGACATGGAAGTCTTGATGCTCTCTAGCTCCGATAATGAAGGTCTGGATGAAAAATCTATCCTTTCCCAATAAAAAAAAGGGGTCGCCCCTTAGGATCCAAGAATAAACAATTAAGTGGTAAAAATGGCTTACCCTCTGCAAATATGGATATTGTGGGGTCCAAAGACCCTAAGCGTCCCCTTCTCTTAGAAATTTAAGCATGAATTGTATTTCCTAGAATGTTAGGGGGCTTGAATCCCCGGATAGGAAATATGTCGTTAAGCGTTTCCTTGATTCTATCAATCATATGGATTTTTTTAATGATGCAAGAGCTTAAAGCTACTGAGTTTATCCTTGAAAGTAACTTGAATTTCATTTGGAAGGATGCCATTAAGGTCCTTTCAAACCACACTAGAGGTAAATGAGGTGTGGGCCTCCTGATTGATCCCAAATGGGCCCCCTATATTACTAACAAAGGGGTCTCTCCCTGCAATAGGGCCGTGTGGGTTACCCTTTCTTTTAATACTGTTCCCTTTGGTATATGCTCCATTTATGCCTCCAATGACTACAAAGAATGGGCGAGCCTTTGGAACTGGCTCTCTGAGCTTCCCAATATCCCTTGGATTGTTGGGGGTGATTTTAATATGATAGAAAACTAGGAAGATAAGGCCGGTGGTCTTCCCTTTGCTTGGAAGGACCAAGAAAGTCTCCATTGGAATAGATTCAAATCTTCTAAACTCCTTTTCGATCCGCTTACTGGCAACTCTAATAACCACAATGGCATTTGGCACACTTGGTGCAATTTTTAGCAAAATCCCTCTAGAATCTATGCCAGGCTTGACAGATTTTACGCCAATAAGAATTTCTTCTCTTTCCTCCCTAACAACTATGGGGATATGATCACTATTTTTCCCACCTCTCTTTCAGACCACCACCCCATCGCTTCCTGTATCAGACTCAATAATACCCCTACTATTCAGAAGGCTGCTAACCTGAGATTTATTATCAACAACTCTCTCCTGAAAGATGAAGATGTCCTTGCTGCCATTCAGCTCATTAGAATTATTAACCATAATACCCTCACCTCCCTCTCTCCTATTGACCTATGGAACAACAATATTTCTACCTGGCACAACCTCCTTAAGACCATTGGTCAAAACAAGGCTAAGGATCACATATACTCTAAAAATATCGTCTCTGCTAAACTTCACTCCGCTGAAGCCAATGTTCAGTCTTCTCCCCAAGATATCACTCTCTATGCGCAAGTTGTTCAAGCTTGTAACACCTCAGGAACCATCAGCAAATTAAAATCAAGGGAGCCAAGATCAGATCCTGGGTTCATTGGATCCAAAATGGTGACAAAGGCTCTAAATTTTTCTTCAATTTGCTCAAACAAAAGGAAGCTAACGAATCTATTACTAGAATTCTTGTGCAGAATCAAGAGATCACTCAGGAAGAGGGTATAAAAGAAGCTTTTGTCGACTTTTATAGTAATCTTTTTTCCTCTGAGGACTCTGCTGAAGCTAAGACGCTCAGACACTGTTATAAAAATCTTATCCCCAATATTTTGTCCACTGATGACAGTCAGCTTCTTAATCAAAATATATCCCTAGAAGAAATTGAAAAGGCTATTAATAGTATGAAGAATGACAAGGCCCCTAGCCCAGATGGTCTCTCTAGTGAATTCTATAAATCTAATCTGGACTGGATTAGCAAGGATCTCTATGATCTTTACTCAGATGCCTACAACAAAGGAACTCTTGGTAGCCTCATTAATAGAGGTATCATAAAACTTATCCCCAATGAGGGAGACAAGGCTCTCCTAAATAATTGGAGACCTATTACCCTCCTCAATGTTTCCTATAAAATCCTTGCCAAGATCTTGGCTTTAAGGCTTGAGTCTATTCTCCTGAAGTTTATCAACTCCACTCAAACGGGCTTCATCAAAGGGCGTTACATTCTTGAGAATCTTATTACTAGTTGGGAAGCCATGAATTGGTCCAAGATCTCAAATTAGAATTCCGCTATGTTACTCCTTGATTTTGAAAAGGCTTATGACCGTATTGAATGGGACTTCATCCTTATGATGTTAGAAGCTTTTGGCTTCCCCCCTCTATTCTGTAACTTTGTCAAGATCCTTCTCAAGGATGCCTCAGCTCAGATTGAAGTCAATGGCTCCCTATCT
The DNA here is from genome assembly GCA_027943335.1 of Chamaecyparis obtusa. Classification (NCBI taxonomy): domain Eukaryota; kingdom Viridiplantae; phylum Streptophyta; class Pinopsida; order Cupressales; family Cupressaceae; genus Chamaecyparis; species Chamaecyparis obtusa. The sequence goes on along the minus strand of BSBK01001835.1, from coordinate 1,280,340 downwards.
ACCCCCTTCCCTCTTGGTAGATCTATTAGGCAAGGCTTCCCCTTGGCCCCTACTCTCTTTTTCATAGCCTCTGATGCCTTATCTTACATTCTTAAGGACAACTCTCTCTCCCCTGCTGTTAAAGGTATAGCCCTTCCCAATCAAGCTAATCTTATAAATTGCCAATTTGCTGATGATGCTTCCTTATTCTTTGAAGTCAATGAGGTCAATTTTAATGCCCTTCAAACTAATCTTGACGCCTTCTGCGCTATCTCTAGCTCTTGTATATCTCAAACCAAATCCATCTGCCTCGGTTGGGCCGATCAACCCCTTGACTAGTTTGCCAACTCTGATTTCCTTTGGGGAGGCCCTCATAGGATTGTACGATACCTGGGTATCCCCTTCCATTGATCATTCTCTTAAAGATATGTGGCTCTGGGTGAAGAATAAGATCTTTAATAAAATCAACAAATGGCACAACAGCTCCCTATCTCTCGCTGGCAGAGTCCAGGTTTGCCAAAAAATTCTTTCTTCCTACAATGTTTACTACTCTTCTGCTTGGATGTTTAATAATTATCAAATCTTGGAGATTCAAAAGACCATTAGGAACTTTCTTTGGTCTGATGGGAAGGGTAATAATAAGTTTCATGCTATCAAATGGGACTGGTGTCAAGCCGACAAACTCCTTGGAGGATTGGGCCTAAAGAATATTAGAACTCAAGCCACTGCTTTAGCCACCGAATGGATCTTTCACTCGCTGGAGGGTGAAGAACCTTGGAAGGTCCTTATTAGATGCAATATTGAAAGAGGGTTCCCTAAAAAAGCTAGAACCTGGAAGAATATCCCCTTCTGTGATATTATTATGGGTGACTTCCCTGTTCTTGTGCAGGGATCCTCGATCTTCAAAACTATTTGGAAAGCTTGGGAACATACTAAAATTTTTATCACTAATAGAGCCTTCTTTGATCAAAATCACCTCTATGGTGAACAATCCATTTGGTGGAATTTGCACATTGCTGGTAAACCTCTTGCCCTTTCCCAAGGCTGCTCTGCCAAGCACTAGAACAATCTGGGAATTTCTCAATTCATTTCCCTTTTTGAGAATGATAAACTTATTAGCTGGGAAGATATTAGCTCTCATTACAATATTCCTCCCTCTCAAAAGAAGACCTGTAATCTAATTGTCAAAGCCAGCAAAGAGCTGCCTACTTGCTGCCATGTTGACTCTCAAAGATTTCTCAAGATGAAGTGGCCAGATGGTACCGTTCTAGAAAATCTTAAAGCTAAAAACATCTATAATATTATTGCTATTAACTACAACATTAATCATCATATTAATAGACTTTGGTACTCTAACCTTGATGAAAATGAGTGGAAGAAGCATCTAAATAGATTTTGGAAGGCTCCTATTGAACCCAAAATCAAGTGTTTTAAATGGTTACTGCTCCTCGACAGACTGCCTATTTTGAAGGATCATAACAGTAACCCTCTTTGCTCTTTTTGCGGGGGTCTAGAAACAAGCAGGCATATTCTTTTTGACTGTGTTTTTGCCAAAAGTATCTGGCAAATGTTTGGTATCTACTATCCTATGGGTGTTACTACTTTTGAAATTGTCATAGGTTTTATTGATAATGTTAAAAGTGATATGAATATTTTTTGGCATATGCTTTCTTCTAATATTCTCTGGCAGCTTTGGAAATGCAGAAATGAAGAGAGGTATCAAGACTCCCCTAGATCCCTTACTGAGTTTTTTCAAAAACTCACGCACTTTAAAATTTCCTCACAGATGAATGTTAACATGACCTTGGAAAAGAAGAAGCTTAAAAGGTTCCTGCGTACGGGTCATTCTACCATGTTTCTTTATGAGCTAAAAGACAGATATGACTGGAGGAATCACATGGATAATTTCTTCAATTTTGAAGAAACGTTGAAAAAGCTCACCAAGGAGATCACTAGCAACAAGAATGCCACCAATCGATAGATTGCGATGCTGCAGCAAATCCAAGACAAGAAAAGCATTGTCTGGATGGAAGGCCCTGGGGGCTGGACCGCCTGGATTGATGACAACAATGATGTCCTTACTTAATGTGTTACTTTTTATATATTGTATCTTTCTGTAAAACTCTTCGTTAACTTGTGTAGGTGAGGTAGTGCCTCTCCTGCTGTATACTCTCGTTGTAACTTTTTGATTTTTTGATCTCCTTGTAGTTAATTCAAAAAAAATTTGTATATTTAATATAATGTAAAATATATTGACATTAAACAAATATATTTTATTTTATATTAAATTTAAATAAACAATAGTAAACTCACCTAAATTGCTAAAATAAAAATAACAAGCATTAAATTTTTTTTTAAAAACATCCTACACGAAATAACGGAACTAAAAAACTCACGGGAAATAATTTCTCTTGTTGTAAAAAGCCTTGCCTGGCAAAAATGTCTTTCACTAATGTGAAAAATGAACAAATGAATCGAACAACCAGCAAGGTTTCAATGGTCGTGCAGGCCTCTCGCATGTTATGAATGGTTGATTTAAAAAATAGGTTACTCTTTGAAATAATAAACCCTTCGGGGTAATTAATAGAATGGTTAGTTTGGTAATTAATATAATCAATTGGAAAAGGTAGAGGACCTTTCATTTGTTTCCATTTTGGGAAGCTTTCGTTGAGTTTTCGGTAAGATGTGGTAAAAATACCACTGGATGTCCAGTAATTTTATTTTTTCTGAACATTACAGTCTGAAAACATGCATAGTAAGGCCTTGTATGGATTGGTATGGCCTAAAACTCAATTGGAGAAGTTGAATAATGTTGTTATCTTTCTAATAGTTTTGATTTGAGTTATTTTCATTGAACTTTATAGAAGGTATCACCATTTTTTATTGACGGATCAAAATCATGCTTAAGGTTTCCAATTTGACAAAAAAAGAAAAAATATTTTTCTTTATTGGCATAGTGAAAAATCCTAAAAGTTTGTGGAGAGGATTTTATTGATGTGTTTTACGATATCTTAAAGTTGCAGAGCTTAGAGTTAAATTTTGTGTGTGGTTTTATCTAACTGTTATTTTGAAATTTGTTTGTAACAGTCTCTCATGACAACAAAGAAAGGAATTTTTTCAATATTTGTGTAATTTTTTGAGGGCTTTTAGACCTATTCCAACAAGTTTTAGACCATTACATAATGCTTTGCATGAATCATATTTGACTATTCAGAGAGGACAATGGATGACAATTTAGGACAATGAATGATTGAATGATCATAACTTGGTATAGTGTTTAAACTTGATTGAATGATCATAACTTATGGTGTTTAAATGTGTTAAGAAGGGTTTGCATATTTGGTTCAAGGATCTAGACATAAAACTTGTGTCATATGTCTCATTATTCCCCAAAATGGGCAGACCCAATATGCTTGTCATGGGTGGAACCTTGTTTCATGCCTTGAGTCATTATTATGGATTGTAAAAGGAAACTACCACCAGTGGTCAAAAGGCCTAGGAGATGTTTTCCTAAATTTGTTGGTAAATTTCCAAGGAAGGGTGTCTATGAAAAGTTTGAGTAGTCACATGGAAAATGGTCAGGAACCAACGAGACTGTATACACTTAAAAATGGCTTCATTAATTGATTAAATATTTATTGTTTAATTGATATTGACTTGATAAATTAATTAAATATTTATTATTTAATTAATAATTATTCCTCTATTTGTTAAATAAATTATTCAATTTATTTAGTAAATTCACTATAGTCTATTCCTCTATCCTAAGTCTTCTGATTAGTCTTATTAAAGTGATTTAATTAAATACACAATCACCTAAATATGACTAAGTCCCCTAGTCCACCTCACCTACCTAGTCACCTTACACATCACTTTGGCTAAAATAAATAATTATTATTAATTATTTATTAGTAATTATCCTCACCCACACATGTCCTATTCTTAAGGGCTATGTGGCCTCATAGGACTTGGTCTCATGACCACATGTCCTCTCTTAAACCAAGTCAAGAGACATGCCCTATTCCTAAGGGGCTTCTCAAGCCACCTCTAAGGGTCAAAGGTGACTCATGGGACACTTGTACAAAGAGTCCTCATGAGGAAAAGGTATCTCCTTCTTTCTCTCTTGGGTCTTTGTGAGACACTTGACATGTGTCTTTCCCTTCCGCCTTCTTCTCCTCCATGTCAATGTGAGAGGAACATCATCCCTACTCTTCCTCTCACAATCCAACTACATCCCCCTTTCTCTCAACTCCTTCAACCAAGTCAATCCTAGTCCTAGGATCTTCCACCTTTCATTCTCAACTGTAGGATTGTGCCACCTAGGCCTAGATCCTCCAAAAATCTATAAAAGGAGCATCATTTCCCCTTTGTGAGCTAATAGGTATTTTTGTAATAGGCATTCAAGCAATCAAGCAATCAAGCATCCAAGTATCCAAGAATTCTAAGAGCAATCAATCCATATTATCATCATTTCATTTGCATTCCATCCATTAGATTGCATAAGCTATTGTGCACTCATTTCATAAAATCTCCACACTTTGGTAGCATCTTGGGAGAAGGCTTCATTTGGAAATCTGAGAGCTCAACCTCTTCAAGAAATCAAGGCTAGGAGGACAATGGAGACAAGCTGCATGGTAGGTGAAGGTAATTGATTTAGTTTCATCATTTTATAGTTACTTTGTATTCTTCATTGTGTTGCATTAGATTGATTTATTGGCTTTCAATAGTTAATTTATCATCTCTAGTTATTAGACATCTAATTTTCATATAGAGACCTAGTGCACCAATGATAGTTTAAATAGGTATTTGACTACCTCAATCTAATGTTTGGTTATTTTAAGTCCTCTACATATTTTTTGGTATCACAACAAGGAAGATCATTTAGAGTCAACAAGAGACAATAAAGAAATTTGAATTGAAGACAAACTAAGATGCCTCCAAGGGTGAATGTTGAAAGAGAAATGGAAATGATAGTTGAAGAGATGAGGGAGTCCTTTACCAAAGAGTTGAGAGAAATGAAAGAAAACCTTAATATAAGACTCACAACAGTTGAGTTTGATGAGAGAAGAGGAATGGTCATAGGATATTTGAGTGAACAAGAAGAAAAAGTTGGCGAAGATGATCCACAACAAGAAGAATCTCAAGAATAAAGAGATGTTGAAGAGATAAGGCTAGAAATATTGCTAAAGGCGGTCAAGGGAGAGAGTTCCAAGGTCAATATGGAACTTCTAGTGTATTCAGGCAATTTGAATAGTGAGGAACTCCTAGATTGGATAGGAGAACTAGACAAGTATTTTGAATTTGAAGATGTACCTGAGGATCAAAAAGTGAAGTTTGCAAGGACATAGTTGAAAGGGTATGTATCCCTATAGAAGAATTATGTGCAGGATGAGAGGAGGAAGAAGGGAAAGGATGGTGGCAAAGTTGAAGGGTAAATTTCTACCTAGTGATTATGACATTCAATTAAATGGGCAACTCAAAAACATGAAGCAAAAGGACATGGATGTAAAGACCTATACTAAAGAGTTTTACAAATTGAGTATTAAATCAAGCCACATGGAAGATGATGTTGACAAAGTTTCAGAATACCTCGATGAGATAAAATATAGTCTACAAGATGAGATGAGTTTTCGAACCCCTAGGACAATAGAAAAATGTTATCAATTACCCTTGAAGGCTAAAGAAAAGTTGCAAAGGAAGCAAGAGAGACAAAAAAGAGGTAGATGAAGGACATTCAGGGAATGCTGGAGAACCTTTGTTGATTGAGGGAAGTCACAAAGAAGTCAAGATGAATCAAGTATCTCACAAGAACAAGCAACAAATTCAAGAAGCGATTTTGGAGAAAGAAGGCCAAATTTTAGGGGTGGACTTGGGATTAGAGGAGGAACAAGTAGCTTCACTGGTAACTATTACAAATGTAATAGATTTTTAGGTCACCAAGCATGCAAATATCTTCAAGAACAATCATCTACTCATTAAGAGGTGAAGACACTTCAAATAAAAATCCAAGTGTTCTAAGTTTTCATAATAGTATACCAACTGATCGACAAACATTTCCAAGGTGATTATCTTGTAAGATTTTCTAAGCAATAGAAGAAGTGCATCTAGATGAAAAACTATTAAGTTGGCAGATTGTTGAATATTAGGTATCAGACCACATAGTCTCATTGGTTGAGCCTAGAGATTTGAAGGCATCATAAGAATACCTTGGTTTCTTCTCACTCAATCCATATTGAGCATTTCACTTGTAACCTTTTCACTTCTCTTTTTCCCAACAATACATAGAATAGGATAAAATGGTCTTGCAAGCATTGATAGAAAATAGATATTAGATTCCACATCTTGTATGTGCAATGTTATTGTGAGAGCTGATTAGTTTGATGATTTATGAATTGGGGTTTTTGAGGAATTAGGGAACCCTATTTTCCATTATTTAGGACATAGTGGAGGAGGGAATGATGTCATACCAATATTTAACTTCCCAATAGTCCATCATCATAGGAGCACTGCTGTGAAGAATATACCACCTTATGCCCTTCCAAACTTTCATGGATTAGTCATTGAAGACCTGGATACATTTCTCTTTGAATTTGAAAATCTCCTACATATAGAGTTGTTCTCCCTCCAACATAAGATGTACAAGCTCCTACTGGATAGCATAGCCACCTCGATATGGAACTTTATTTTTTGGAGGACCTATTGCAGTCATATTCCTATATTTCTCATATGGAGAGGGTCCCTGTACAATCTATCTGAGACAACATTAGAGTCTCTCAAGGCCCTCCAGTTCCACCACCTTAGAGCACACTATCATCTCATACACCTCACAATTCATACCACTCTACACCCACTAATCACTCTGTAGCTACAAAGGGAGGGATATAACTTGGTGATATTTGCATCACATCAAAGGGCCTAGAGGATTTTGATGAGAACTTATAGGGATCGAGACAGATAGACATTGGCAATGACATAGGTTCATATATTGAGATGCTACTCCTTCCTTCTAACTCTACACCACTCCCCTCTCAGCTACACACCCCACTACACTCCTTATTACTAGAGAGGGTTGGGACTAGAGATGATGCCCGTGATGGTGCTTCTGTAGATAATACGATGGTGTGCATTGATTATCTTCCTGCTCTTGAGACCCAGGTATAAATTTAATTTGACTTATTTTTAGTCATAAAATTGATTACATAGTCACATGTACTAATGCTTGTATATATGTATTCTATATATATTGTAGGCATAGTTAGTTGAGTGTATTACATCTAGCATGGGCTCAGAGTGTGCGTGGGAGAGATTTGGAAGATGCGACACCTAATACTACTCAGGTAAGTTTTAAATATACAAGTTTAAATACACATTTATATATTTCAAATACTTTGTATATAATTATATATAAATGTATTTATATTTGACCGGTTGTTGTACTAAATTTGCAAGGTTTTGTTGTTGTTTCATGTCTAGAGGATGCTCATGACACTCAGTCAAAGGGCCACTCTGTCTATATGTGGCTTGATGAGTCTAGGCTACCTTAGGACATGTGTTGTGCATCTTTGATTTGAGACTTATATAGATTTCATTATTATATGTTTGACATTTATATGTTTTGGACCTATGCATAGATGATTTATGTGTTTATGGTTGACATGCAGAAGACTTATGTGTTACATTTATGATTTCACATTATATCTAGATTTAGGATTGGTATCTAGAGATTATTTATACATGATTTTTTATTATTTAACATAGATTTATATATTTTGGACATATCCATATGATTTATGTTTGACATCTAAATGATTTATGTTTTTATGTTTGACATAGATAGATGGTTATATGATTTGATTTGATGATTATACATCTAGATGAAATTAAATGAATTATATGTCCTAATATATGGTTATTATTTGATTAAAAATGGTTATAGAAGGTTATATGATTTGATTTTTCATACGCATAAGTTAAAAGATCAATTAATGTAACTAATGTCATATGCATATTTTTCAAACATGTAAGTTAAAAGCAATTAATCTAACTAATGTCATATGTATATTTGAAATCATACATATGGTTATATTGTTTTAGAATGGAGATGAACAAGAATTTGCATGAGGTTGTCAAGAGAGTGTTCAAAATGGCCAAGAGCCTATGAAAGTGACCCAAAAGATGTGAGAGCAAGAAACTAGACCAAGAAATAATGCCAAGAGGAAGTTCAAAAATAATCCAAAGGATTCCCAAAGTTAGCGGCTTTCCATAAGATCCATTATACTACCAATAATAGGAGGTGTGATGCTCCAATAACCATCTTCAGACTAACATTTTATGGGACAAGTGCATGCCACATGAATGTATTCGCAACACAACATATTTGTCCTAAGTCAAAATAATCCATGTATGGTCAAGAATACAAACAAAAGCAATGATAAGGAAAGTAGGTGAAATGGATTATTAGGTGGATATTTTGATTTGGATAAAGTACACGTGTCATGTGATATAGAATTTTATGAAGTTTATAATATACGACATTATAGTATTCAACATCATAAACCATACTCCTAAAAAATGTTGATTACCATTAAAAAATAAGTTATTCAAAGTTACGTAAATATATGCACAAGTTATTTTTAATTTGTTTCAAAAAATAATCTTTAGAACCTACAGTTTAAAATTTCACAAATTAGTAATTTTCTTCATCTTCAATTTTTTAATTGTTTAGCTATTCTAAGTGTTAGAAACTCAAGATTTAGTACAAAATATTGATTTTAATATCAAATTTGGCCAAAAAGTGTAATCCACTATTATGGGATCCCCTAGGGATCAATGATTGATTATCCTTGATTCCTATTTAAAACTTGAGCCTACTATCTTTGACACTCGATGTGTGAATGGTAGAGTGTATCAATGTTTTGGGGGTAGGGTGTTCTATGATTAGGGATTAGGAGTCCCTAGTTCCCATTAGGATTTTGATACCTCTGATGCCCAATGTGTAGGTACTTAGTTTTGTATGTCATGATTAGTAGGAAAACTAAAAAATTCAAGTACCTTTTAGGCATTGAATTTGACTTGTTGAATCCTTAGGGTTTTAGATATGTTCAATATTTTTGGGTACCTTAAGACTTACGTGGTGGATCCACAACTCATGATGTCTTCATTGGCTTTTATCAAAAGCAAATCCTAGCTTAAACAAACTTATTGATTAATTGTAACATTTCTAAGACTTATTCAATCACGTGGCATGTACAAGGGCGGATTAAAGCCAAGTGAACAAATACCAAGACCCTTAGACTAGAACCCTAACATGTGGAAGGATGATGAAGAATGCTAAAGGGTCATGATAAAACAAGCAAGAAAAAATAAAAAAAAGTGACACAAAGAAACCTTTTGGCCAAATCTAGGCACACAACCAAAGAGAAGACAAATAAAAATACTAAACTAAGACAAGACATGGCCTCTTACCAAATTCAAACCCAAAACTCTAATGGCTAACATGCAAGAATTCTAGAAGGAAGTTGAATTCTCACTTAAATAGAAGCTAGATCACAAAGATGGACAAGAAAATAGGCTATTAGATTCATAATAAATCTTGAATCATAGGATCTAAAGTAAATGAGACACCAAAACACCTATTTATAGGTGAGCTCACCTAGCGCCATTGGGAACCCACCACATTAAATGTGGTAGAGGAGTGGTTGGAGGTCACAGTTCCATTTTGGGGGTAAGGGGTCAAGTTTTTGAGGATCCCATATCACTATGGGATTTATGATTCTTGATGTATAGTCCCTGAAAGGGAAAAATGAAGCTAGGAAAAAAGAAGAAACCTCAAGGTTCAAGAAAAGACCATGGAAAGATTGGATAGATAAAGAACATCCTTTAAACTTGCAAGAAAGGGATTGATAAAACCAAGGAAAGGAAAAGGAAAAACCTAAAAGGATCAAGATAAACCAAAACAAGAGCAAGGAAAATCAAGACTAGAGGCAAAAGAAGAAGGAAAAAAGGAAAATAAAATAAAAGAAAGGGGGTCCTCATCTATCCAAGTAGAAAAATGGGTATGGATTGTGAGGCACAATAATTTAACTTATAAATATGTATGCACATAACCATTATATTTTATACTACTCTTGCTAGTATATACTATCCTCAAAGTGCACAACTTGACAATTGATGTTGGCTTATAGTACTAACATGTGGCTTTGTTACCTTGGAAAAGAATAATGGAAGCTCTTGCAACTTCTTCTATCAATGATTTTCATTCATAATAAAAAATTCCAATACTATAAAATTCTCTTTGGTTTATTTTACTTCAATTATGAAAACATGAGTTCCAACTAAAGAGGTTCTTATAGAAGTTGTGTGTGGAAAATTTGTGATACTTAGTTGTGCTTATTCTAAGAAAGCATTTTACTTTTTTTCCATAGATCATAGATTCTAATTTTGATAAAACATCATAACTTGATATACTATGAGAAATATGACCTTCTTATCGCATTTCAATTTCATTCATTCTAAAAATATTTTTTTCTTATTTTTTATGAGGTACATCCACATGTATACTTAAATGTCATACCTCCACATTTCTAGCGATTTTAAAATGTACTACATGTTTTTTTCCATTATATATTTTCTTATTTGTAAAACATCAAAGAAAGATATTACATAGAGAAAACTTATATTTAGTGATGTCCTAGATCATGCCCTCAATAAGGTGTAGGTTTCTTAGGTTGGAGAAGTGCTCGTCCCTTGAGTGCTCTCTCTCATTAACTATGCTTCTCTACAGAAAAGAAAGATAAAATATTAAAAAGGGACTCTTTATTCTTGTAAGATAAGTGGTTTGACAACTTATCAATTATGTTTTCTCTTCTAACATACTTTACATTACATGTGTCCACCATTTACACATCAAATAATAAATATTTAGTAATAAACATAAATTTAAAAATTAATAGTATAAACTCCTCAAGCAAAACTAAAATGGTAACTTTTTCAAAGATGAAAATAAAATAGAAAAATAAATATGTATGAATATATTATTTAAGAATTATTCTATTGAAAATGAGTTTATTAATGTTGAGACGTATTCTTCATAATAGTAAGGGGTGGAGTGTGTTAGTAAAATCACATATCTTAAAAAGAATAATGGAAGCCCTTCTAGCTTCTTAAATTTGTGGTTAAATAAAAATTCCAATACTTCAAAATTCTCTTTGATTTTTTAATATTAATAACAACAACATGAGTTACAGCTAAAAAGGTTCTTGTATAAGTTATATATGAAAAAATGGTAACACTTAGAAAGTGATTATTCAAAGAAGGCATGCAAATCAATGAAAAACAAGTGTCACGTAGTGGCCAAGTACTTGCCTTTAATTTTGTAATTAATTGTAATTATAATTTATCTTTAAAAGAAATTTTGAAAATAAAATAATAATCATAATTTGCTTTTATATATATGGAATACTTAATAATGTAATATATATGATGTACAATATTAAGATTTTATAATAGTTATATTTATATAATAATATTATTAATAAGTATAATATGTATTATATTAAATAATTACATAGAATTAGCATTTTAGTGTCATTTAGTTTTAAACTTTTTATTATATACTTCTTAGAGGAATTTTATTTTATTTTATTTTTAAATTAATAAAAAAATCATATTTTTTTCAAAATTTTATTTCAATAGTCATAAGTAGAAATTTAAAATATAATTATTAAATATAGATTTAGAGAATTTTATAATCTATAATAAAAAAAATATGTAAAATAATTTATATTAAAATAAATATTTATTAATAATAATTCTATTTTAATATTATTGGTTTAGTGGAGCCAAGTAGGGTAGGTGATTTAATGATATAATACTTTTAGGGTTATTAAAAAAAAAATTTATTCAAAATAGTTTTAAATGAAAATAAAACTAATAATGTGAGATTTTTTTTAATTTTCTATGAAGTGTTTACGGGAATTTTCAAGTTAGGTATTTGACACTAATTCCACAAATTTCGCATATAACACTTCAAATTACTTAGTCTATCAAATTTTTAATAAATAATTTTTATATAAGATAAAGTTAAAAATTTAACATTTTTACTATACAAAATATAAAATAGATAATATAATAACAAATATGGTAGTATTTGATTGGTACAAAGACATTGTTTTAATCACTAGTTAAAGCGGCAAATCCAACAAGTATTAATAATGACCTTATTGAAATTCAATTCCATTCATTATGTATATATAAATGTAGAGATTTTACGGTGAGCTATAATATGTTTTATGATATATTTTATTATTTGTAAAACATCAAAATAAAGATATTGATAGTGAAATTAATAATAAACATTTAATAATAAACAATAATTTAAAATTTAATAGTACACACTAAGTAGAGGTAAAATGGTAACCTTTTAAAAAATGAAGTACAATTTTACTTAGAAAAACAAAATTGTGTATATGTATATGAATTGTTTTATTTAAAAATGAGTTTATTAATGTTGAAATGTATTCTAGATGATAACAAGAACTAGCATATTCGTAAAATCTGTTGTCTTTATCTTAAATTTGATAATAAATATAACATTGATTTATCTTTGTGTCTTTATATAAATAGTAGATAACCCCATTGAAATGTAAAATAGAATAAAAGTAAATAATGTAGCTCAAATTAACATCTTTAGCTACCATAATGTCCATAATCTATGGTAAATGCTAGATGCTGCAGATATTTAAGATATTTATAATAAGTTATTACTTAACGAGCCTCAAAATATAATAGAACAACTAAGTATTTATTATTTTGTAGTTAAAATCCTGGATAAGAAAGGTGTATGTAATATACCTGAGGCTCCCCAAACCAGACGAGGTAGCAAATCGAGCGAACAGTAAATAATGTACCATATACGTTGGGAACGAAATCAACGCTAAAATACAGCAAATATCGCTGAGGCTGACGATTTGTAATGAATCAAACGGTATGAAATTCGTGTCAATAGTAAATATCTTCTGCACGCGTTTTCTTCAATACCTAGCGGAATTGTTCATTAGTCAAGCAGAAGCTCGAAATCGCCGAGAATGATTGATTTTTATTTTCCTGTGCAAGCGGCGAATTTACCCATGCTTTAAGGGGGTTAACCAGGGTTTACTAGGGTTTAGGGTTGCGAGGGTTTACAAGGGTTTGCGAGGGTTAGGGTTTAGGGTTACGAGTGTTTACAAGGGTTTACGAGGGTTTGCGTCTCTCTAAAATTTTGACGTTCATACGACCGTCCCCTCGGTTTTCGGTGTTTTGAATTTGACACTTGAATACCCGTCGGAGTGTATATTTTATGTTCATATGAACGTCATCGCTGAAATATTAACTTAAATTTGATCTTCGACTCGAGTAAAATTTGACGTTGACATTGCTGCCAATTAGAAATTTAGGGTTTGAATGTGACGTCCGTTAAGCTGTCATAAATTTGAAAACGCCCAATGCGTGACAGGTTTGACAGGTCAAATTCATGTTGGAAGGACAAAACGGCAGCCAATTCATGTTGGAAGCACAAAACTGCTGCCAATTAGAAATCCAGTCCAATCAAATGAATATTGAAATTATCAGCTGAAATAGAAACTTCTAGAAAAAAACCATATCGTAAGTGTAAATTATTTGGGGAAAAATGTTTCAAATGCAACAAGATTTTTGAGAAACTTATCTCAAAACAGAATGATATATATTGCAAAATCTTAAAAAAAAAATCGAATCTGTAGACTACTTGGGTGCAAAATGCTTCAAATGCAACAAGATTTTACATATTGCAGAAGGCGTTGGTGGATGTGGGCTCTAATATCATGGTGATCTCCATTGCAAGATCTGTAAACTGCAAAAACCTTCGCAAGAAGAAGACAGACATTTTACAAAAGATTGAATTTATTTCAAATGCATAAATGAAATAGTGAAGAAAAAACAATGAAGATAAATTATACAAGGCCAAAAACTTATTATTTTGTTATAATAATATACTATGAGAAAACATCATAACTTGATATACTATGATAAATATGACCTTTTTATCACATTTCAATTTCATTCATTCTAAAAATATTTTTTTCTTATTTTTTATGAGGTACATCTACATGTATACTTAAATGTCATACCTCCACATTTCTAGCGATTTTAAAATGTACTACATGTTTTGTTCCATTATATATTTTCTTATTTGTAAAACATCAAAGAAAGATATTACATAGAGAAAACTTATATTTAGTGATGTCCTAGATCATGCCCTCAATTAGGTGTAGGTTTCTTAGGTTGGAGAAGTGTTCATCCCTTGAGCACTCTCTCTGATTAACTATGCTTCTCTACAGAAAAGAAACATATTATATTAAAAAGGGACTCTTTATTCTTGTAAGATAAGTGGTTTGACAACTTATCAATTATGTTTTCTCTTCTAACATACTTTACATTACATGTGTCCACCATTTACACATCAAATAATAAATATTTAGTAATAAACATAAATTTAAAAATTAATAGTATAAACTCCTCAAGCAAAACTAAAATGGTAACTTTTTCAAAGATGAAAATAAAATAGAAAAATAAATATGTATGAATGTATTATTTAAGAATTATTCTATTGAAAATGAGTTTATTAATGTTGAGAGGTATTCTTCATAATAGTAAGGGGTGGAGTGTGTTAGTAAAATCACATATCTTAAAAAGAATAATGGAAGCCCTTCTAGCTTCTTAAATTTGTGGTTAAATAAAAATTCCAATACTTCAAAATTCTCTTTGATTTTTTTATATCAATAACAACAATATGAGTTATAGCTAAAAAGGTTCTTGTAGAAGTTATATATGAAAAAATGGTAACACTTAGTCATGATTATTCAAAGAAGGCATGCAAATCAATGAAAAACAAGTGCCAAGTAGTGGTCAAGTACTTGCCTTTAATTTTGTAATTAATTATAATTATAATTTATCTTTAAAAGAAATTTTGAAAATAAAATAATAATCATAATTTATTTTTATATATTGAATACTTAATAATGTAATATATATGATGTACAATATTAAGATTTTATAATAGTTATAATTATATAATAATATTATTAATAAGTATAATATGTATTATATTAAATAATTTACAATAGAATTAGCATTTTAGTGTCATTTAGTTTTAAACTTTTTATTATATACTTCTTAGAGGTATTTTATTTTATTTTATTTTTAAATTAATAAAAAAATCATAATTTTTTCAAAATTTTATTTCAATAGTCATAAGTAGAAATTTAAAATATAATTAATAAATATAAATTTTGAAAACTTTATAATCTATAATAATAAAAAAATATGTAAAATAATTTATATTAAAATAAATATTTATTAATAATAATTCTATTTTAATATTATTGGTTTAGTGGAGCCAAGTAGGGTAGGTGATTTAATGATATAATACTTTTAGGGTTATTAAAAAAAAGAAACTATTCAAAATAGTTTTAAATGAAAATAAAACTAATAATCTGAGATTTTTAAAAAAATTTCTATGAATTGTTTACGGGAATTTCTAAGTTAGGTATTTGGCACTAATTCCGCAAATTTCGTGTATAACACTTCAAATTATTTAGCCTATCAAATTTTTAATAAATAATTTTTATATATGATAAAGTTAAAAATTTAACATTTTTAGTATACAAAATATAAAATAGATAATATAATAACAAATAAACATTAATAATCACTAGTTAAAGCAGCAAATCCAACAAGTATTAATAATGACCTTATTGAAATTCAATTCCATTCATTATGTATATTTAAATGTAGAAATTTTACACTGAGCTATAATATATTTCATGATATATTTTATTATTTTACGCTTGAATACCCGTCGGAGTGTATATTTTAACGTTAAATTTTATGTTCATATGAACGTCATCACTGAAATTTTAAGTTAAATTTGACCTTCAATTCGACTAAAATTTGACGTTGACATTGCTGCCAATTAGAAATTTTGGGTTTGAATGTGACGTCCGTTAAGCTGTCATTATTTTGAAAACGCCCAATGCGTGACAGGTTTGACAGGTCAAATTCATGTTGGAAGGACAAAATGGCAGATAATTCATGTTGGAAGCACAAAACTGCGTGACAATTAGAATATTGAAATTATCAGGTGAAATAGAAGTTTTTAGAAATAAACCATATCCTAACTGTAAATTATTTGGTAGAAAATGTTTCAAATGCAACAAGATGTTTGAGAAACTTATCTCAAAACAGAATGATATATATTGCAAAATCAATAAATAAAAATCGGATCTGTAAATTATTTGGGTGCAAATTGCTTCAAATGCAACAAGATTTTACATATTGAAGAACGCGTCACTGGAATGTGGGCTCTAATATCATGGTGATCTCCTTTCCAAGATCTGTAAACTGAAAAAACCTTCACAAGAAGAAGACATACATTTTACTAAATAATGATTTAATTTCAAATGCATAAAGGAAATAGCGAGGAAAAAACAATGAAGATAAATTATAAAATAATAATAATAGAGTCTACATAACATGTAAGAATCTGTCAAGAGGTAAAAATAAAAGATATTACAGGTAAAAAATAAAAATCTACAAATAAAAAATGGATTAAAAAAAAGAAAAGGATAATTTTATTTTTTTGGTTGTGAAGGATTCTAAGGTTATTTCTTTCTTAATTGATTTTTATTTATAAATCTATCAAAGTGCTTATAATAACACAAAATGGGAATATAGTCTTAATGCTTGTCTTTTATATTGATGTGAAGTTTTCAAATTTTGTCATTCTTTCTTTATAAAAGAATTGTGTAAAGACATGAGCTTGTCATTTTTAAGGTGCCTCTTCAAGGATGATTATTAACCTACTAAAAAGTAATCAAATTCAAAATTGTCTATTTTATAATTATGATTTTTTTTTTTTCAAATTAGCTAACTTGTATTTATAAGAGATTGTATAAGAAACACACGTATCATTTTGGAGGTGCACCTTGAATATGACAGACATTAAAAAAATCAACTAGTTTATAAATAATTTTTTGAACAATAAAAAATTCATTAATTAAAATTAAAATTATGATCCTAATTGTTGTATCATTTAACTAGAATGAAGGTTGACAATAATTCTACTTAGACTAATAGTTTAGTATTTTTGTTCAAACAAAACAAGTATAACATGATTCTCTCTTTCTATTTTTTGTATTTATTCACATCCTCACCAATATTTTTATTTGCATACTTGATTGTAACAATAAGCCACATCAATAGTTTAGTTGAATAAATTACAAGGAATTTACACCTTGATTTTGAAAGAGAGAGTAGAATATGCATAACACTGGGAAGGAGTGGCACATTCAATGAAACCATAGAAGAGAAGACCTAAGGTCCAAACCCAATGTCTTAGAGGCTCATTAGAGTTGACCTTGCCTATGTCAAATATTGAGACATTGTGGTATGACTTTTCAATCTAACATCAATAATAATGAAATTACAAATGTGTGTATGCAACCCTTTCTATGGTCCAATTCTCCAAAACGTTTCCTCATTAAATTCCACCCACATAGGTAAAACCATGTTAAGAATATATTAGGCAGCTTCACTCCTACTAGCTACATTATGAAACATCTGGAAGATCTTCACGTCATACAAAGCACTCGTATCCTCAAACAAAATTTTCATTTCTCTTTGATGCAAACTAGGAGAAATTAATTACAATATAAACTGCACCGCAAATGAAACTATAAAATTGTATAAATTATATTCTAATATGAATTATATTAGAAAATATTTTATATATAAATCTAATATAATATAAAATATATTGACATTAAACAAATATATTTTATTTTATCTTATAGTAAATTTAAATAAACAATAGTAAACTCACCTAAATTACAAAAATAAAAATAATAACAAGCATTAAATTTTTTTTTTTAAACATACCACACGAAATAACCGAAGAAAAGCATTTGCTTGTACAATTATTTTTCCCTTCCCGATAGAAGTTGGAATCCATGAATAATGAACTCATGATCGTGAGGTTGAAATTGGAACAAATTGACGATAGAAAAAATGACGGAACTAAACAAACTCATGGGATATAATTTCTCTTGCTGTAAAAAAGATTGTCTGGCAAAAATGTCTTTCACCTGGGACGTGTTAGCGTGGAGAATGAACAAATGAATCTAACAATCAGCAAGGTTTCAATGATCATGCAGGCCTCTCGCATGTTATGAATGGTTGATTTAAAAAATCAAGTTACTCTTTTGAAACAAGGGTTGCGCGCAGCTGGAGTCTCTGCTTAAGGTGGGAGAGTAGGAGAAAGTGTGTTGTGAGTATGTGCATGCATTTTTTTAATCAAAAGATAATCAATAATATTTCCTTAAAAAAGAGCTACAAACCCCTGTTATGAGGAACACACACCGTCAGAAACATTGATTAGACATGGAAAAGTATAGAGTTGCAGTGCAAAATGTGAAAATTCTATTGCAGTCACTGATTATTAATCTTCTATCTTATAAAGATTATTTAACTGCCGAAAAATAAATTCACAGCTAATATTGAAAAATAACACAACTGCAACTTCACTAATAAAAATACACGAAAAGAAATGCGCAACACAATCAACACAATATTTTCGAACAATTGTCCCTGGAAAAACCCTGAGGGTAAAACCAATACTGTAGATGAGAAATATATTAACTTCAGCAAATTAAGAGATACAAAATTTCTTGTCTCTCACTGGCAGAACTCAGACAATCTCCCAATTCCTCCTGCTGATATTCCTCCACTACTATCCCCAACGCTATTAGTACGCCCTTGCTATCATTGCAAGACTTGTTTGCTATCACTGCAAATGCTCTCCAAGATGTGTTCTTCAAATACTGCTAGACCCCCTTTTATACTACTCTCATTGGTAAACCAATGGCCAAGATTGATTCTCAATCAATGGTTGAGATTAAAAACAACTTAACAACCCTAACCAAGTTAGTTTCTAGTTGCTTCTAAAAGTGGTCAATTAATTAACAAATAATTGTCCCTACTCTAACTAATTAGTTAGTAAAACAATTATTTATTAATTAATCACATTTGGACAAATAGTTGTCCAAAGCTAACAAACTAACACTCCCTCTTAGCGAGGAAGCTGTTATGCACGACACCCAACTTATCTCTGAAGAAGATGAATTTCACCTTCCCAATGCCTTTGTCAGAATGTCTACTACTTGCTCCTCTGTAGGTATGTATTGTAGCTGAACAACCCCCCATTGTACACAATCTCTGATGAAGTGATACCTAATGTCTATATGTTTAGACCTATCATGAAACACTGGATTCTCAGACAACTTAATGCAACTCTGATTGTCACAATGTATCACAGTAGTCTCAACTCTCTGACCAAACAAGGCTACTAGCAACTTCCGAAGCCATATAGCTTCACACATCGCCATGCTAGATGCTATGTATTCTGCTTCTACAGAACTCAAAGCTACAGACTTCTGCTTCCTACTGAACCAAGAGACAACTCCTGATCCCAAACTGAAACAACACCCTAAAGTGCTTCTCTTGTCTGTTGTACTACCTGCCCAATTTGCATCAATATAGCCTATCAACTTGATACCTTCACCTTGAACATATCTGATCCCGTACTCAACTGTACCACACAAATATCGCAGCACATGCTTTGCCACTATCCAATGCACTCTCTTTGGCTCCACCATGAACTGACTAAGAGAGTTCACTGTAAAGGCTATATCTAGCCTAGTGTTGACCAAATACATGAGTGAACCAATCAACTGCTTGTATAAGCTGGGATCTACATCCTTCTCCTTAGATGTATCTACCTTCCTCGAATTTGTGATCATGGGTGTAGACATGGCTTTGCAATCCTCCATCCCAAATCTCTTCAAGATTTCAATGCAATATTGCCCTTGCCCAAGGAAAATTTCTCCATCTATCTGCCACAACTCCATGCCTAGAAAGTAGTGCATAAGTCCCAAATCCTTCATCTCGAACTCTGCTGCAAGATCTCTCTTGCACTCCTCTATGAGCCCTAATGAACTTGTTAGAAACAAGTCATCCACATATAGAACAAGAATGATAACCTCACCCCCAACCACCAAGTAGTAGAGGTTAGCATCCGCCTCACTCTTCACAAAGCCCATTACTTGCAAGTAAGTATCAATGCACTCATACCATGCTCTAGGAGTTTGCTTGAGTCTGTATAAAGCTCTCTTCAATTTGCACATGTGGGTTTCTTTACTGTGTGCTACAAAGCCTTCTGGTTGCTCTATGTATACCTCCTCCTTCAACTCACCATTGAGGAATGTTGTCTTGACATCCATTTGATGGATTTGCCATCCCAATTGTGCTGCAAATGAGATCACAGCTCGTATAGAAGTATACCTGGCCACATGAGCAAATGTCTCCTCATAGTCTATTCCCTCCTTCTAAGAGAATCCCTTTGCCACGAACCTTGCCTTGTATTTCTCGATGCTACCATCTGCACCGTGCTTGATCTTATAGATCTAGCGTGATCCAACCACTGCCCTATTTGTTGGTCTAGGAACTACCTCCCACACATCATTCTGCATTATTGAGGTATATTCCTCAACCATTGCATCTCGCCACACCTGACGTTGTGTAGCCTCCCGATAACTAGAAGGCTCACTGTCTACCAACTGGCTGACTAAAGCCACATAGTCCTTGAACTTGGCTGGTTGTCTCCTTTCTCTCTAACTCCTCCTAGGAGTTCCCACAAACTCCTGAGTATCCCTTTTTTGAACCTCATGGTTCCTGCTGTCAACTATAGAGGATGAAATATCAACCTCCATATCTTCTAGATGCATATCCTGCTACACTAATTGCTCCATAATCTGTGAACTCTCACCACCTGAGTCTATGCTAGTACTAGTAACTGTACTCGAGCTTTGTTGCCCTTGACTCAGTTGTGTATGCACCCTAAAATGGTTGCCTAGACTTTGGGCCCCATTTATTTGATTTATCAATCCTGAATCATTTTTTTCAATAATCAATATTTTCAACAATATCAATTTCTTGATCAAGTCCTAATTTCGATCATATATTGGATTTTTATCCTATGGGCTAACCATTTATCCTAAGTCTTTATTTGATTAAAAGGAATATTTCCTCCCCTTTTAATTAAATAAAAAGCCCCCACTTTTCCCTCTTATCCTAAGTTGCACAAATAAAGCATTATTCCTATTTTATAAAAAAGAAAAAAAGCACTTTTTGTCTCACATGAGGTTCAAAAGTCAACACTTCACTCTCATTGGAGGATACTTGTGCACATGGATTGCTCCTCTTTCAAGCTCCACCACTGATTAAGACTTTTTGCCTCTTAATCTCCATGGTCCATTTCACCTCATTTCTTATAAAAGGAGAGCTCTCTCCTTCATTTGCATCCACTTGTTTTATGCTAATGTTATGCTGCAGGTTTTAGGTGCATTTGGAGTTTGAAGACATTGCAGACTTGCTTCATTGCATCATTTAGTTGCATATTTGCTTTCATAGTTGCATGATAATGGCATTCTTAGTGTAGATTTCCTTTTATGCAATAGAATAAGCTCACATAGTCTAAATAGGAAGGCTTTGTAACACTTGTTCTTTCCATTTCATAGCTTAGTTGCATTGCATTTTCATTTCCATAGACTAGCTTGCATTGCATTTTCATAGTGATTCTTGAGGATATTGGCAATCTTGCCCTTGTCCTCATTTGAATCTCTCGTTGTGTGGTTGACTAGCAAGGTCACAAGCTTGTAGCTCTAGCTGAGAGCAAATACATCATAGTCCCTTGCAACTCCATGCATAGAGAGCTATGAGCCACTTTGTGAGGCCTCATTCTTGAGCAACCTTACATGTAATGGTTCATAGAAGTGCACCATTTTAGTGTGTACAGGTTGAGCTACCCTTGGAGCTTCTGTCGGCTGCTCACTCTGATCTTCTGCTGGCAAATCACTAGACCTCCTAAATGCCTTGTCCTCCATGAACTTGACATCACATTTGACTATAATCCTCTTAGTCCCTAGAATAAATATTTGATATGCCTTTGAGATTTCACTGTACCCAACAAAGTATCCCCTCTTTGCAGTCTGATCTAACTTTGTACGTGTATCACTTGGAATATGGCAATATGCCAAACTTCCAAATATCCTAAAGTGACTGACATCTAGCTTCTTCCCTATGAAAGCCTCCTTTGGTGTCATCTTCCCTAGTACCTTATGTGGAACCCTGTTCTGTATGTACACTATTGTACTACATGCCTCTGCCCATAAGTAGTGGGGCATATCCTGGTCATGTAGCATAGCCCTTGCTACCTCTAATATGGACCAGTTCTTCCTCTCAGCAACTCCATTCTGCTGCGGATTGTAAGGAACAATCCACTCTCTCTTGATTCCTTCTCTGGTACAGAACTCCTGGAATTCATTTCCTTTGCACTCGCCTTCATTATCTAACCGAAGAACCTTTATGTTCCTTCCTGTCGAGTTCTCCACAAGAGCCTTGAACTCTTGGAAGCGACTGAAAACCTCATCCTTGGTCTTCAAGAAGTATATCCAGGTCTTCCTGGAGAAATCATCAATAAAAGTAACATAGTACTCATATCCTCTGAGAGACTTTGTCAACATTGGTCCACCTACATCTAAATGTACTAGATCAAGAACACCCTTAGATCTGGTGTCACTCCTTGAAAAAGATGCTTTTGCAAACTTCCCCAACACACATCCCTTACATACATCATCGTGCTCTATGCTCACCTCATTAACACCTGTCACTATCTCACGAAGCAATTTAAGTGCTCCATGATGTACATGGCCCATCCTCCTATTCCATAGCTCTCCAAGATATCTAGGATTACTGCTGCTCATAAGTGCCTTAGGAGTATCAAACTGTAATCTATAAAGGTGACCACTCCTAACTCCAATAGATATGGGTGATTTCCAATCCTTGTGCTTGATCAACACATGTGTCCCTCTAAAAATTACATTATACCCTTTATCCTGAAGAAAAGATATAGAAATCAGATTCATACCTAAGCCTGGCACATGCAACACATCATGAAGGGGAATAATTTTCCCATTCTCCCTCTGAAACTGAACAGTCCCTTTCCCAACTGAGTTGAGTTTGGACAAGTTTCCCATAGAAATTTGGGTACTGGTACTCTCCTCCTTGTAACTAGAGAAGTAATCTCTAACTCCTGTCATATGAAATGACACCCCACTGTCTATATACCAACACTCTGTGAGGTTGAGCTAACCATACAAGCTATGAGTGCGAACTCATCTTCCAATCTATAAGAGAGATCATCTACACTTACTAAAGTTGCCACCTGCTTCTTGCCCTTATTTTCATTCTTCTTCCTTTCTGGGCAATCACTGACATAGTGGCCAAACTCATGACAACCAAAGCACTTGACCTTGGATAGGTCCTTCTTCTTCTTCTCATCTTGTGAGCTTGATCCTTTGCTAGACCCCTTCTTCAATTTTCCCTTTCCCACTAGGGCAACATTTTCTTGTTCCACCTCACTTTTCTGACTCTTGTTGTTGGATCCATTGACAAGACTAAGTCTAAACTCCTCCTGAGTGAAATCACACCATAGTCAATCCCAACTCGGTAAGGTGTCTCGTCCACTGACAACTTGAACAAAGACATCCCACTATTTAGTAAACCCATTTAGGGCTATTCTGACTAGCTCATCATCACTGGGGCTATCTCCAATAGCTACTAACTCATCCTTGACAAGTCTAAGCCTGGTGAGGTAACTTATGACGTCTTCTCCCTTATTCATCCGGGTATTCTTCAACTTTTCTCTGAGAATCAACTTCCGATTGGTGGTAGCATTCTGGTACAGATTCAGAATGGCATCCCACATCTTCTTTGCAGTATCTAAACTCCATAATATGTGGAACAATATGATCCTTGACACCATCAAGGATTATTCTCCTCACCTTGGCATCGTCCTTCTTGTATGTTGCGAGCTGTGTTGCATTTGAGGGTACAACTACAATAGTGGTAACATACTCCTTGATACCATTCTCTTCCAGCAATAAAGAAATTCTAGCTTTCTAGACACCAAAATTTGAGGCACCATCCAATCTGTCCTGATCTCTCAAACCAGCTACAACCATCTCAAAGAAATAAAGAAATAACTTGAAAGAGGTCAAACTAGGTTTTATAAACCCTTGATTTCTTTCCTTCGTAGGGTAAACCTTTTCTATACCCTCAACTTAGCTCTGATACCATGTGAAAATTTTATTGCAATCACTCATTATTAATCTCCTATCTTATAAAGATTATTTAACTGCCGAAAAAAAATTCACAGCTAATATTGAAAAATAACACAACTGCAACTTCACTAATAAAAATACACGGAAAGAAATGTGCAACACAATCAACACAATATTTTCGGACAATTGTCTTTAGAAAAACCCTGAGGGGAAAACCAATACTGCAAATGAGAAATATATTAACTTCAGCAAATTAAGAGATACAAAATTCCTTGCCTCTCACTAGCAGAACTCAGATAATCTCCCAATTCCTCTTGCTGATATTCCTCCACTGCTATCCCCAGCACTATCACTGTGCCCTTGCTATACTGCAAACACATTTTTTATCACTACAAATGCTCTCCAAGATGTGTTCGCCAAATACTACTAGACCCCCTTTTATACTACTCTCATTGGTAAAACAACGGCCAAGATTGATTCTCAATCAACGGTTGAGATTAAAAACAACTTAACAACCCTAACCAAGTTGGTTTCTAGTTGCTTCTAAAAGTGGTCAATTAATTAACAAATAATTGTCCCTACTCTAACTAATTAGTTAGTAAAACAATTATTTATTAATTAATCACATCTGGACAAATAGCTATCCAAAGCTAACAAACAAACACAAAACCCTGTCATGAAGGAATGATATTCATAAAAGCAATGGTGATTCACAACCAAATGGTGATATGCAAGTCGAATATAGTGGATGATAGTAGTATCCAACCAAATGACAAAGACCTCATGAACTAACTATTGTGAAAATAAATTGTTCAAATAAAAGTTGTGGTGGCATTGTTATCACAGTTTAATTCAAGACAAGGTAATGACAGTCATTATACTAAGAAGTCGAGTCCTTAACAGTGAATCATTGATGAAAAAACAATGCTACAACAACAATGAATAGATCAGTGAAAGAAAAAATACAGTACAGTCATGAAGACAGTGTAAGGACAACTTAGTAAAAAGTGATATACGCCAAGCACAGAGGTATAAACTCACGAAGCATGGTTTTAGAATAGTAACAGTACATTGAAAGTAATGGTTATGGAAATTCCTATGGAGTCCATTCTCATTCAAAGTCTAAAAAATGAAAGCACAATCAATCTCAATAGCAAAGATATAATAGTAGTGAAATGGTCACTATGATACAAGGGAAATAGTGCTAGATTAGTTGAAGCAAGTTCCAAATCATTGGTGCAATATAGAATGTCATCATAGTCAAATATTTCCACTGAAATACAATGAACAATACTTGCATAGAATTAAACAATGCAATAACAACTTGATATGTAATAGAGGCACCTTGTCCAACAAGGTGGCAAAATATATAGCATTAGCATAAGCAAAGCATTGAACATGTGTAGAATTAATATCACTAGAAATATAAACATGGCATAACAAAGGGAGGAAAAACAATATGCTATTTAGTTAAGATAAAAATGTCTAGATTGAACAGTAAAAGCTTTAGAAAGTATTCACTTTTCTTATCAATAAAAAAAATAAATAGTACTATAGTACTACATTAATTTTATTAAATGGTAAAATAGTAATTAGGGCAAGTAGGCTCTTTCATGGTCCGATTCTAAGGAAAATCAATACAGTAAATGTATAAAAAATAAATCTTATTGTGTACACCTTTTGTCATACAACTGTGTCATTTAATTTAAACTGTATCATTAAGTTTCAGATTGTTCTAAGTTCTAACAATAGCAAACATAACTAGTCTGAACATTCTCACAATAGCAAAGATAACTAGTCTTCATCTTAGATAATGTAACCGCCCGAGGTACATGGAAAATAGAGCATCTAAACACATGACCTTCAATAAGAAGGCATTCAATGCTATATATCATGTTATTAGGCAGGGAACTACTTATTTATGCATCCCTTCTAGTGATATTCTTGACCTTCACAATGTCCATTATATTCATAAATTAACAGTCTCAACCATGCCAAATTTGGAAGTGTATGATTGAATTTATCAGAAAATTATCATCAAAAGATGCAGTGTCTATATTGTACACCACTTTGTGTCCTTTCCAAAGAAATATTCTTTAAAAATGATTTTTGTGTAGAAAACCTAACATTATATGTGCACTTTTGTGATCTAGTAACCATGCAATACTGTATTTTGGATGAATCTACAATGTCCAACAAACAAAATGCAACATTCTTAGATCAGATTAATATGAAGCTGATATTAAATATGACAAATTAGGCTTGGTCTTTACTCGTCACCATTACAACTAAAACTCTAATATTTGTTTGATGAATGAGAAGGAATTGACTACTTGAAATATGATAACCACTACAAACCATATCCACTTTTGATTTTTGAGTCATTCTGGCAAATAGTTCACACACATTTCTTCAAGGTATTTTGTTAAACATTTCATATGCTCTGTGAGCCTATGTTTCATGTGCATGCCTACCAGCATTTCCAACTATTATATCTACATAATTGCTTTATGATATTGATTTGAAGAAATCCCAAACATTATTTCAAAGTCCTCTTGCTATCATAGATAAAAAGGATATTGGCAATGGTTGTAGGATTTTTCTTTTTTCCCGTCGTTTGCATGTGCTTTAATCTGCACCACACATCGGCCATAGACTCAAGTTACCCCAAGAAGTACAACATTCTCATACTGAAACAAGATGACATGGTTCCATGCTATAAATTTTGATTGCCAGTCATAAGCCCTAGAAAAAATAACAAGTTGTAGAATCTAAAAGAATTGCAACTATGTCTAGAATAGAAACGCAAGCATTATCCTTCTTACATTGAAATTGTTGAACCAGTTCCTATTCAAAATAAACTATCTAGGAGTATCCCAATACCCATACCCTGTTAGAAGTCATAGTATTAAACATTATGTTATTCATGAATGAAAGACAACAAAATTGGAAAAAAGTGGAAAGATATAAACTTAAAGATCACGTCTTAAATCCATACCTACCAAGTAATGCCATGACTAAGATCATATGTTTAAGGAAGTGTCGCACTAACAAGCCTGGATGCAACCAAGTATGTTGCAGTTGACTACAATTAAAATTGAAAAAATATATTATTATGAAACAATGGTAACTTGTGTGAGACAAATAATAATAAATAAATGATAAAATAGACCAGCCCGTTTGATGTGATGAATTATGAAAAAATGATCCAAAGCATAGTATATGTCACCTCAATCAAGGGATCTAAAACTGGAGCCATCATTCCAAATGTATGACCAACATTAAAGGTAGGAGCTCCCCATTGAAGCCCTTGGAAGGGGTTGGCTGTGTAGGTGATTATGTCCAAGTTTCTTAGCAAAAACAAGTATCTTTATCTAAAAAATGTAACTGGGTATAGTAAAGAGAAGCTGGAGAAATCCCCAACCCACTTTACATTTTTTGCATTTTTATGGTTTTTTCTTGATAAGACAGTGAATTTCAAATTAACGACAATATAAAGACTAGACATTCCTCCAGAGAAAATTTTAGTGGCAATTATTCACCATTTGGCAAATGTCGCCTGTCGGCATCCCGCGATTTGGTGAATAAATTGCCCATATGGGACTGACCCCATCACCCCGCATTTATGAAAATTGGGTCCATTGCCCGAGTCCATCGCCAAACGCTATATTAAATTTTGTCCATTTCTTGCACATTTTTGCCAATGGCATATACATCTTGGGCACGATATATTTTTAAAATTTGCCTATAATTTTAACACGGACCCAAATGGACGGCCTATATTCGTCGATAGTTATATATAAATATTTTTTAGGCGGCCCCGACTTCGCCAATTTTTTTACGGACGCGTGTCTCAAACCGATGGGTTTTCACCACCTTTATTAATCATACCAAGGTACTGGCGACCCATAATCGCCTAGGAAATAACACAAGACGTGTTATCATTACGCGGGCTTCGCCAAATATTTGGACACTGACCTAATACCTCCCACCTAATTCACCAAAAGAGATTAGTATAAATACATTCATACATTAGTGTTATTGTACACAATTTGGAATCTTGGATCGGTTCAATTTGATCGATAGCGAATTTCAGACTGTCTCATTGTTGAGTCTCGACTGCTTTGGCGAGTCAAAGGTAAGTGATTATTATTCTGAATTTCTGACTATGTAAACATTGTATATTATAGTTATGTTGTCATTTGTCTCTTGTTCAACAAGTAAACATTTTTTTTACATATTTTTATCACTAGGCTGGTAGCCAATCGAGATGTCAAACAAGAATAAGGGTAAGGCTTCGACAAATGGGGAAAGCCAAGAGAGGCCAAAAAAATGCCAAAATAGGGAAGCTAGTGTTACTTCATTACAAGAAGATTTTGAACCTGAGGCTGAACCTTCACGACATATTGAAGAAGTCAGTGAACCTGATATCTCAAATCACGATGAACTTGAAGAAGATTTTCAGTTAAATACCCAAAGTAGCCATAATGATATAATCAACTTGGATGAGATTGAGAATGTCAGAAAAGATGATGGTGCAACTGCAAGGAAGACAAGAAAATCCAAATCAAAGAATGATAGACTGTGGGATATGTCAAAGAATTTTCAAAAAGATTGGGTGTCAACATAGCCATTCATTGAACCAGTACCTAATCCAATTGAAGGGGAACCTCCGATAGAATGCAGATGTAAGATTTGTAGCGTGATAAATAAGAAGGAAAAGAGGGTGCAGCTAAAAATTGACACCATAGAAAAGCATATTGGTAAAGTTTACGAAAAAAAAACCATAGATGGAGTTCAAAAAGTAGTGATAAGATGGAAAACAAAGGAGGAATCTCAGCATGTTAGGAATGCAGAATTATATGAATTTCAACATAATATAAAGATGAAGCCTAGTGAAGTTAAAGGCTCTATTGAAGCTTGTTTTGCAAAAGCATTAGAAGTAGAACTAATGGGAAAAGCTATTCAGTTAAGTGTTGTGTTTAATATTTTAAGTAGGGGGCGTCCAATGATAGACTACCCATCATTGAGTGCTTTATTACACTTTTTGAAAGTTCGTAACTATCCTAACAATCACTGGTCAGTAAACAGTGGATGGGAATGGACAAGTTGTCTTGCCGAGGTTGAAAAAGAGGATTTGAAGACAAAAATTAAAGAGTCAAATTTTATTGCATTGTCTTTAGACGAGGTCACAACAGTAGACAATACTTCCTGGGTATGAATGCATGTTTATACTATACAGAATTTTGTTCGCCAACCTCATCTACTAACTGTTGCTAAAATGAGGGATAATGCGACAACGGAAAATTTATTTCAACTAGTAAAGAGTTCTCTAATTGAATATGGAGGTATAGATGACATGACCATTGCCAAAAAGCTGGTGTGTGTTGGAGCTAATGGAGCTTCAGTAATGCAAGGCCACAGGGGTGGTCTTTGCACAAGGATACAATCTTCTTGTGCACCCTACGTTACTCCCATTCACCGCATGGCCCATAGAATGAATCTAGCTTTTGGAGTTGTCAACAAGCATGCTCCAGTACAAAAAATTGAAGTTTTAACCAAAGAGATCTACCAATACTTCTATCGAAGTCCAAAATGATTCAAGGAATTTCAACACTTTGCTGAAGGACTAACCGACGGGAACAAGCTTCTTAAGGATAATGATACCAGATGGATCTCTTTGGATGGACCAGCACATTGAGTTTTTTCAGAATATCAATCATTGCTTGGTCTAATGAACTCAAGTCATGACGAAGCAAGGCAATCGAAATTTCTTGCACTGCTGTCAATGTTAAGTAATGTAGAGACACTGTTAACATTAGTAGGTCTTCTCCCCATGCTTGAGGAAATAAGAAATTTAATGAAAAAGGCCTAGCAAAGAGCTATGTATATCGCAGAATATGCTACGCTGCATAAGTTGACATGCGTGACGCTCGATAATCTCTATCATTTATTTGTTGATGAAGTAAAATTTTCCAGCTGGCTGAAAATCACAGATTTGGACAATCCTGATAACTTTTTAAAAATTGGTTCAAATGGGGGGTTATGTGCAGAAGTTCACGGAGTTGAGATACCAATGCACTACAATGCCAGCATCGAGTCTAAGGAACTAGGAAAGAACCCTAGGAGGCGAGTATCAAGTGTTAAAAGGGAAGACTTTACCAAGATTGTTGAGTTTGTAATAGCTTCAGTGAAGCACATTGCCTTTGATCTTTCCTCACAGATTAGAGCAAGATTCCCTCCAGTCAAACTACTTGAATCCATGGCTATTGTGTTTCCTCATTATTGGCGTAAGAACAATCCAAAAGATTTTAAAAGTAGGCTACTAACTTTGATAGATCATTTTTGCAAAACCAAAGAGTTAGATGGAGTAACTCTAAATGGAATTTTAGATGCAAATTGTTTGAGAGAGCAATCAACTAATTTTTCACGGACAATGAGGGAACAATTTAATCTTATGGAGAACCCTATGGAAGATGGATCAGTAACAAGGCTTTGGAAAAACCTAGCTGAGAGTGAATTGTTGATTGATTCAATATCAGAATATTTCAAGCTTGCTAAATTATTTCTAACCATGATATTGGGGTCGATGGAGGATGAGAGAGTTTTCAGTGCTTTGGGATTCCTAAAGTCAAAGCTAAGAAACAAACTTGACAAGAATTTGGAAAATTGCTTGAGGCTCTATACATCCAGGTATGAAGTCAATACTTTTCCTTATGAAAGGGCACTGAAATGGTGGAGGAAGAAATGTTAGAGAAGAGGGGTGGGCAACATGTCAAACCAAAATGGGAGTGGGAGTGGGAATGCCAGAGAAAATTATGTCATTGACCGGGACCCATGTACTGGCACTGGTACTGCTAGCGGTGAACATCAGTTAAGTGAAGGTATGCAGAGTGAAGAAAACATATCAAAGAACCAAGAAAGCTATGAAGTTGATGTCGATGAATCCGATGATCTCAATGATGATACGGTGTGGCAGCTTGAAATTGAACCATTGTAGAAGTAGCACTGAAGAATTAGCATGTCCTAGGTATTTATTAACTTTTTCCCTAAAGTCTACTGTCAGTTTCTATATGTCATCATCAATCATGCATATCCCAATGTCAAAAACATGAATGTGGTTGATAATGTCATCAAGATTCAAGATTCAATTCCACAATTAATAATTATTAATGGTTTTCATTTGCAATATTCAGCTAATATGGTACAATTCTTGTAGTTTTTTCATTATTTTGTTTGACAACATAGCAATTTGTATGTTACAATTCTTAGAGTTAGAAATACTGATTCTCATTAATTTAATTACAAATATGATACAATGTATCCATTCA
Source organism: Chamaecyparis obtusa (assembly GCA_027943335.1). Lineage (NCBI taxonomy): Eukaryota > Viridiplantae > Streptophyta > Pinopsida > Cupressales > Cupressaceae > Chamaecyparis > Chamaecyparis obtusa. The sequence continues at coordinate 1,248,779 of BSBK01001835.1, read as the reverse complement.
TTGATTAATACTAGTAAGAACACAACTCTCTGATTCTATTTACAAAATTCAATGACTCAATTCCCATTGGCAATTTAGTAAGCCAATGACCCTGAATTCCCTTTTATAGAAACAAGGGAGCAACAACAGCTTCAGGTCGATTTGCCTAATGTGAAGTCTCAAAATCTAAATCAGTAAGACAACTACAAGACTACAAGTCTACAACATCTCTACAACTTTAGTTGTACATTTCTGCATTTGACAGGCTGGTTTAGTAAATTAGCATAGGCAATAGCATCTTCAAGACTGCAACATTGATCCTGTCCAAAAAGCAAAGTTCAAACTTGTTACTTTAAACTCAATTCTAGAGTCTAGACTTTAGTATGTAGGATAATATGAAAGATATATAGTAAAGATATAGAGATGATTGAAATTGAAAGTACTTTCACATACTATGATTCAAGATGATTCTGTAAGTTTCTGTAGTATGCTCCATTCTTCTTCGGTTGGAAGGGCAAATTTTTTGATGGTATGGTAAATGACCTGCATTCTCGTCAGAATTCCATACTTGGAAGAGCAAGTTTGAAGCAATGTTCCTTCCATTAGTGCATGCAAATTTGTGAATGTTTTGATGCACTTTGCAATGCCTTCATGAGTTCTGTCCTGAGGAAGGTTGCCTAAATCAGAGGTTATTGTGTCCTCCAACTTTTGTTTGTAAGCTTCTCTTCCAATGAAACCCGTTGTTGACAAATCAGGTCCAGGACTTGGTAAACCAAGAGATATCAATTTGGTTGTTTTATTGTTCATCTTGGCAAGCTTTGGCCCAAATAAAGCAAGAACTTCTTCTGCTTCTGTTAGTTTCTGACATTTATGAAATATAGAGGTCGCCTTTATTATTGAACCAACACGGTCCTGAATTCCCTTGCCAATTGCCTGTCAGCAGTGCTATTGATTTCTTGCATAATCTGCTTTGTAGTTTTCCGTCTCTGACCAAAACTTTTTTTCTCCTCAAGTTGCTCTTTCAGCTTCTCAAAAACATCTGTAAGAGCTTCATAGAGTTCAAACCAATCACACAACCTATCAGCAGAAGTCTTTATTTGCCCCCATAAGTAATTTTTCATTTGTTGTACTGTATTATTTACATGGTCATTCAAGAAGTTTTCATAATTTTTAATAGTATTATTTGCCTTCTTTAGGTCTTCTTTCATTTCTAAGTATTGGTGTTCACTATGTTTTCTTATTTGCTCTACTTTCTCTTCCCACTCTTTTGTTTTTACCCTCTCATTTTCCAATTCTTTCTTTAACTCATTGTTTACCAGTGCAACATTCTCCAAGTTTTTGTATAAATTTACTGAAGAGGCTTTTTCATCCTGAAGTTTTTTATCCCTTTTTTCCAATTCTTTCTTTAACTCATTGTTTACTTGTGCAGCATTCTCCAAGTTTTTGTATAAATTCACTGAAGAGGCTTTTTCATCCTGAAGTTTTTTATCCCTTTTTTCCAATTTTTCCCTCAGATTTTTCAGTTCTGCATCCATATGTTCTTGCTGTTCAATTGCTTCTTTAGAGCCAGAGGATGAATTTTTTATCCTTTTCTCTAATTCTTTGCACTTGTTTACTGCTGCTTTCTCACTTGCCTTTACATTTGCCAAGTCTGCCTTTAACTTATCTATTGTGCCCTGAAGCTTTCCTTTCTCTCTCTCCAACTTCATCACTGATTTGTAGACCACTTGGTTGGTCATTTTGGACACATTTATCTTGTCCACATTTTTAATTTTGGATAAATCCATTTGGAGGGTGCTAACTTGAAATTTAGATGGATCTAACTGACTCTCTGGTGGATTGTTATCTCTAGTTGGGGGCATAACAACCATGAATTCCATCATATCTTTATTTGGGTCATATGTGGTTAATAATCTGTTGGATGTAGGTTCTGCATCACGAGCTATAGCAATTGCTTCCATCTTCATTGTCTTACTATTTTTTCTATTCTTGTTTTTTTATTTTTCATAATTAGTTACAAATTCATTGTAACGAAAATCAGGATTTTTTGAGACAATTGAATGTTTGAATGGTGAAATAGCACTTGCACTGATGTACGAGCTTCCGCCAATACCATGAGGATTACCAACACCTAGACCCATTACAAGTGGGGTTTGTGGACTGTTCTGAGGGTTTTTTCCTGAAGGATGGGCAATTGTTGGACTTACAGTCACCATTGGCACTGTTGTACTAGTAGTACTACTAATACTTGTCATAACCTTTTGCTTCTTTACACTTTCTTGACCTTGGGGACCAACCTTTCTTGCATCTACATATTGATATAACATCCTTTTTAGACCTCTACTTTTAGTTGTACAAATGATATTGCTAGCTGTGGGAGTGACAATTGATTTAGATTAAATTTGAGTGCTTGGAACAGCTGGAAGTGGAATTGTATTTGAAGTAGAAACAGATGGAATTAACTGAGTTGAAACCAATGTGAATGGAATTGATTGAGTTGATGATTGATCTCCATGCCCAAGGCCTGGTTTTTGACCATGTTTTGGTGCTACAGCTGGTGGTTCAGGTGCATACCAAACCCCTTCTCCACTAGGACCCAGACCACCAGAACCTTGGTAGCCCATTTTTTCTACAATTTATGCCCCTTTGCTATATAGAAGTTTGGTGGATGCATCAACTCCTCTCTTAATTGATGTATTGGATGAGGGATTCAAAGAATCTTGGTCATCGTAATCGTCATCAGTATCATTGTGGTATGCTTCAGCTGGATGCTCCTTATTCCACAATTCGTTAAACATTGTATCCTCTTCCACCTCATTAAGATCTGCAGAGGTCTTTGGCTCACCGAGATTCTTCCTCATTTCCCAAAATTTAGAAATTTTGGTTCGACTCCATCTAGCATCTATACATTCATTCATTAGCTCTTTTGGAATACGTTTTGTAGATGGTTTATCAACTTTCTTGTAGAAATTGGATGATGTCATGGCCTGCACTTTTCCTTTCTGTTTGTGCAATGCCATTATTTGTGATGACAATTCCTGTATTGACATATTATTTTTAGCAGCATATTTCTCCATTTATTTTTTGACCTCCTCCCAGGAGTCCATGTTTTTAAAATTTTCAATCAAAGGCATACTTTCATGTTGATATTTGCTTGTAGAGTTCCCACTGTCTTTAAGCCTTGCTCCAATTATGTTCAGTGGATCATACTACCAGTGACTGTCAACATCAAATTGAAAAATTGAAAAAAAGGCTTTTGCCACTTTGAATCCTCTTCTCTCAAATGTGAACCCTCCAAAGTAGAATGGCAAGGAGGGAAATATCATTTTCTTTTGCTGACCATTAAAGAGTTGCATTTACCCTAGGGTTAAATGAATAAAATTTTGAAGCCTTACTTGGATGGTTCCACTTGTTTTCAAGTGCAAATCTAATCTCCATTATACCCTTATTTCCATGAATAACAAGATCATGTATATCATGGAATAAATCAATGAAACCTGGTGTTTTAAGCATATCGTGGAATTCTATTATTTTGCCCATCGTGTTATTCTTGGTATTTGTAGCTACAAGCCTATAGGGGTGATTCAAAATTAAAACCTAACAGACTAAATTTTTTTATATAATATAAACAGTAAAGTTGTAAATCAAGAGACTTGAAAAATTTAAAATGCGAGACGTAGATTTTCAGGATTTTAGTAGTTACACTTACCCGTTGACGTTCACGTTGCCCTTAGTTTCAATTTTTGCAGAGAGCTGAGAGACTTTGTATTTTGTTTCTTTCCTCAGACCTCAATCCTCAACCTAGAAATTAAGAATCCGTAACTTTGTTGCATTGTAAGTTTGTAAATTGTAACCCCTTTCTAATTTCTAAATCTGCAGACCATGTATAACTGCAAAATTAAAGAAACTTAAAGCACTAGAATTGTACAATCTGTACTCTATAGTCATCACACCCTGTCATGTGTCACTTTCAGTTTAAATGTGAGTGGAATTGTGGACCACTAGTTACTAGACACGTGTCATGAATCCAGAATGGGTTTGCTAATGTCACTGTTAACTAACTCGTCATGACTCATAATGTATTAATGTCATTCTCATTCATAATGTCACTATTAACTGTAAGTGGAATGTGATTATGTCAATGTGTTAACTGAGCAGTGACATGTGTCATGATTCTGGGATGTGTTTCAAAAGATAGGGTGTCTTTTTGCTTTCGGCCCGAAACTCAACTTCAGTCATTGATCTATAAACATCCAACGACAACGGTGAATGGTGTGGTATTGGTGGCCCCGTGGGTCATGGGTCCCATTAACTAGGCTAGTCAGGATGACTCACATCACGAGTCAGACGTGTCAGTGTCATGTCATCACCAAATTGAAATGACATTGTTATTTGTTGGTCGACCGAGGAGTTTAGTGACACGTGTAATGATTTTAGGACGTGTTTGAAAAGATAGGGTTTCTTTTTCCTTTTGGCCTGAAACTCAACTTTGGTCGTTGATCTATAAACATCCAACGGCAATGGTGAACGGTGTGGTGGCCGCGTGGACCGTGGGTCCCATTAACTAATCTAGTCATGATGACTCACATCACGAGTCAGACGTGTCAGTCTCACGTCATCACCAAATTGAAATGACATTGTTCAATGTTATTTGTTGGTAGACCGATGACCGTGCGAGGTGTTAAGTGACACGTGTCATGATTTCGGGATGTGTTTGAAAAGATGGGGTTTCTTTTCCCTTTCGGCCCGAAACTCAACCTCGGTCGTTGATGTATAATAATCCAACGACAACGGTGAATGGTATTGGTGTACCGTATGGTATTGGTGTACTATTTTTTGTAGTGATTAATTTTTTTAATTTAAGATAATATTACTATTTAATTTTATTTGGAAACATTCTTTTATTTAAAACACATATATTTTAGAATTGTTATTATATTATCATTCTAATAGTACTATATTTTAATTGATTTTATTTTTGTATCATCTAATTAATATTAATTTTTTATAATATATTTAGAAATACATATATATAGATATTGTTATTATAATATTATCATTATGATAGTATTATATTTTAGTTATTTTTATTTTTATATAATCTTTTAACTATATTATTATTATATTTATCTTATATTATCTTATAACTATGCACATAACCTTTATATTATTTTTTATAGTAAACTTATATTTTCTATGGGATTATTTATTAAAATATACTTATTATTATACATATTTTTAAGATTTATTTTTCACATTGTTAAAAACTTAGAGTCTCAATTTGACAACTTTAATCTTTTAATAAAATGAAAGAATTATAATCATTATGTAAGTTGAAATATATTTCATATTTTATGATGTTACAAATTATAAATATAAGATATAAGTTTTTTTCATTTATATATGTTTAAATTATACTATGTTAGTTTACCATAATAAGAGTTAAAAAAATTACATGTGAAAAGTAATGTTCAAATTCTATATTATAATTTGTGAATATTTTTTAATGGAGAGTAATTATATAAGTATTTAAACATCGATCTCATTCATAGAGATATAATTGTACTTCAGACTATGTAATAAATTAAATGTGGGAGACACCATTTTAAAAAATTTATTAAACTACAGTTTCAATTAGTGAAGTTTAATTGTAATAGATATCTGAAGGAGGATATTTGTCGGCGTATTTTATATATATTAAAATAAATATAGATAAGCTAGTCTACAGATAACTGATAAAGCATTGAAGCGAGTAATTAAAATATTGCAATTACGGTTACAGAGAAGTATAAAATATTAAAAACCATTTTTGCAATCATGGTTACAGAGAAGTATAAAATATTAAAATATTGCAATCACAGTTACACAAAGCACAAATTGAAATGACGTAAAGCTTGCAAAATTTCCATTGTATTTTTCATAAAATTATATTTACATTCTTGACTTCATACTATGTCTATAAACAAAAAGAAACATACTCGACTTGATACTATGTCTATAAACATATTATATTTACATTCTCGACTTGATACTATGTCTATAAACAAAAAAAAAAACTGTAAACGACTACAGTACCAATACCAATACAAGGTAAGCTTTTAATATTTATCAAAAAAAAAGTTTTTATAAAGAAAAATCAATTGCGCCCTTTTGTGTGGAATTCTGCAGAGAGGATTAGCTGCATGAATTTGTTGAGCCACACAAATTGCCCCGCCCGAGCCTCCTCTGTGTCAAGCTCAAACCACTTACAGAGAAAACCCCTGGCAATCAGCGCCCATTTCCTATGGCGCTTCAATTGCCCAGCAGTCAAGCACAAAAGAAAAGGTTGCATGGCCACATTCTGGCCTGGGAGGAGAAGCTTGGGTATTTGACTTGCCCTAGGGATCCCCACCCCTAATTTAGCGAAGGCGATAACTTGAACGTCGTCCCCTAGGTATTCCTCTTTGAATACCCTCCTCAGCAGTATCACCATGTCAACCTTCGGTCCTCCAAGGTCTAGAAGGGAAGCCAAAAAATGGGACGTAATGTCCGTGGCTACCCGGTACCTATCTTCATTGTCAAGAAACTCTCGGCCCAACACCATTCTAATAGCCTCTATAACGAAAGGCCCACCATCCTTACAAATTGATGCTAAAAATTCATCAGAAAAGGAGCCCAGAAAGGCCTTCTGGGCCTCCTTAGAAGTGCATCTAAGATGAATGGGAGTGTCCATCTTAGATTACTTGCAGACTGTAAAACTTAAAATAGTAAAACTAGAAAATTTAAAAACAAATTACTTGCAGAATGCGTCACTGCAGACCCTAAACAAACAATCAATCAATGTCAATGAATAATGAAGCTAGATTGTCTATAAATAGCCCTTGAATCCTTGATCGTTACTTACCAATCAATTATTTCTATCTTAATGGTATTAAATACATTGTCCTCGATATGTCTCTAAATCTTGCACAAAATCTTTTCCCTAAATACATGCGTGTGAGAATTGAAAATTTTGTCCTTAATCTTTCACATCTGTTAGTAAATCTTTTCTATTGATAAAAAACTGTCAGAAATCGGCTGTACAATTTGGGAAGTGGTGTGTGGTAGCCAAAGAATGTTGCTATCATTGACATGGCATTTAATTCTTTCCCAGTTAAGTGCTTTTAATACTCTGCAGACAACTTACCTTGATACGTGTCAACATTCCGGTGACTACCTCGACAATTCTTCTTCCTTCAAGAAATGTTGGCTGAAATTAAACCTCAGCCATTGATCTTGGATCATCAGATGGTCTGAGTTCTCAAATAATACATTTAACATAATTATAGTGGTAGTGGCAAATAATACATTATGCTTCCATAATATAAGGTCAAACAACCACATCTTTAAACCATCACTTGCCAGTTGCCAATAATTTATGTATGTTAGGTATGTTAGGTTAGGCTACTTATTTCCCATCTTTTGAAAATTGCCAATAATTTATTTATTTTTCCATAATTAACGAACGATTAGCCAATATAATTATTTTTTCACCCTTCAAAAGAAAAGTATTCGCTTCAAATATTAAAATTTTTTACTTGAAAAGAAAATTATTCGCCTCAAATATTATAATTTTTTACTTGAAAAGAAAATTATTTGCCTCAAATATTATAATTTTTTATTTGAAAAGAAAATTATTTGCCTCAAATATTATAATTTTTTATTTGAAAAGAAAATTATTCGCCTCAAATATTATAATTTTTTACTTGAAAAGAAAATTATTCGCCAGCAATTTATGAAAATTTCAATCCGGGGGGAAAAAATCGCCAATACAAACTATGAAAAATCATGGATTTGAAAAAAAAAATCGCCTAGATTAAAATAAATTACCCCATAAAATAATGTATGATTCGCTAGGACTTTACACTTTTTCCTAAAAGGGGGTTTCTTAAAGTTATCCCTGCATTCCTCTGCATCACTGTATACTATATAAAAATCATGGCCACCCCTCTCCATGGGATAATTGGAGTAACACAATCCTTGATGAGCACAATGGTACTTTAGTAGTCCACTAATTAGCATAAAAAGCTAGTAGAAATGTTTTTAGTTTTTTCAAATTAACCAAACCCTTGTTAAATACTGTATGGTGAAAATGTGACCACACTTCTATGAATCATTACATTCAAGAACACTCAAGAATGAGGTCTCAAAAATTGATCCATAGCTCCCTAGGCATGGAGTGCAAGGGTTTTAAGAATGCTCTCAGCTAGAGCTATTTAGCCTATAACCTTGCTAGTAAACCATGCAATGGGAGATTCAATGAAGACAAGGGCAAGAATGCCAATATCCTCAAGAATCAAGAATGAAAATGCAATGCAATGCAATGCTAGAAATGGAAATGCAAGCTAAGCTATGAAAATGAAAGATGCAAGTATTACAAAGCCTCCTAGTTAAGCTAGATGAATTAATCTAAAGCATAAAGGAAACTAAGCTAAGTATGAAGCTATGAATGCCATGACAATGCAAGAAATGAAACTATGATAACATGTAGATGCAAAAAGCCAAGAATGCTCCAAATCTCCAAAAGCTCCAAAGTGGCCTAGAAAACCTGCAGCATAACATTAGCATAAAAGAGATAGATCCCAAATGAAGAAGAGAGCTCTCCTTTTATAAGAAATGAGAAAGAATGGACCATGGAGATTAAGAGGCAAAAGATTTAATCAACGGTGGAGATTGAAGAGGGATCAATCCATGTGCACAAGTATCCTCCAATGAGAAAATAAGAGTTGACTTTTGTGTCCATATGAGACAAAAAGTGCTTTTTCCCTTTTTATAGAATAAGAATAATGCTTTATTTGTGCAACTTAGGATAAGAGGAAAAGTGGGGACTTTTTATTTAATAAAAGGGGAGGAAATATTCCTTTTAAATAAATAAAAACTTAGGATAAGATGGTTAGCCCATAGAAAATAATTGAATAAATGATAGAACTAGGATTTGATCAAGAGCAAGCAATTGATGATTTAGCAAAAGGGGCTAATAGTCTAGATGACCATTTTTAGGTGTATACATTTGCCCCTCTTTGACTAATGTGTGATCGATTTGGGAACACATTACATCAAAGAATAGATCAGCCAAGAAGGCAAGCAGATAGAGATCTAACTCCAAAGAATGAAGTGTAGAGAGATAGCAAATCCTGCATGGTCAACCTGGTAGCGACAGTATTGAACACTTAGGAAAGACATATCCAATAATATATGATGTGTCTGGCCCCTCGGGATCGAAAGCGAAATCCAGGTAGAGGGAAAGTAGAAGCAAGAGAGACATGATCAAATCACTAGAAATCATAATCGAAGAAAGAGAACATAATAACCATCAAGCAATGAAGATATGCCCCACACATGGGACACGGGGCACGAACCTATCGGTCCCTCAACCTGAAAACACCACGGAGGGGGATTTGAACTTGGGATTTGAAAGTGAATGAAAGATTGGAAGTTTGAAAGAGATGGGGATGAAGAGGTGAAGAATGCCCCAGTGAAGATCAAAGGATCAGGCCTCAAAAGGTCAGCCAATTGTATGAAAGAAGAAGAAAGGTGAACGTAGATTTTGGTTTCGATCCTGAAATGAAGAGAAAATGATGGGATATGAGAGACAAGAAGCGAAAGACATGATCAGGAAGAAGTGAAAGGTGAGTGCAGTTGATTAACAAGTCCACGTAAGATGAAAAGGAGAGCTCTCTCCATATGCAAGATGCAAAACTAAACTAACATGAGCCTAAGAATGCAAGCTACATGAAAAGTGGTTTACTTGCAAGGTCACAATGCTAATAGACATCTAATTATCATCATCGAGTGTTATTGGTAGCGTTGCAAGATCATACAATACACACTAGCATAACTATGTAAATTTGAATATGATCTATATCAAATAAAAATGTGGAAATCTCACCTAGGCATCAGGGACATGTAGGTCAAGATGAATAGTGCAGTGAGATTACCTAAGTTTGATATAGAAAGATTATGCTTGCATCGAGATACAAGAAAGTCAAGATGACTAGAAGCATGCACTTGCAAAATAGTCAAGGATAATACCTTGTAGATCCCAATGTCAAGTGGAACAAGCATAAATGCTAATGACAAGTAGGACCAACAAAATATATCCACAAGCAGAAAAAGCAATAAAACATGTTCTCATTCCCTCAGTCTTCTAGCTATGCATCATCGAAAATGATCATAGGGGGAGAACACTCAGCAAAGAAATCATCATAGATAGCACACAAAGAAATAAAGTCAAACAAATCTCAGCGAGTCAAGTGCATGTGTGTAGGTCATAGAGTCAAACTTTGAGTATCGCATCTACCAGTGAGAAATATTACATCATCTAGACTGCAGGTAGGACATCTAATAAGTGTTAAGAAACACTCGACGCTAGGGTAGTGTTGAAAAACACAGTTTGAACCAAGTTTCCCAAGAAACTCAGATGCATAAAGAGACCCAAGATAAGCTCAAAACAACAGATGCCCCCTAGACTAAGACAAGAATCAATTCCAGGCTAGGAGAGGCAAAGCGAGAAGTGGAGCGAAGGAGCACCATGCAAGACTAATAGACATAGATGCAAAGGGTCTCAAGCAGTGCCTGTTTCCAGGTTTTCACCACTTGATAGATTTATTTCAATTTTTTTAGGACTTTTTAATAATTTTTTTGTATTTTTGCTACCAAGGCGCCTGTTTTCAAGTTTTCACCCAAGCACTTTTTCAATTTTTTCAATTTTTTGAATTTTTTGATTTTTTTGGTGAGACATCAAAGCACCTATTGCTAAGTTTTCACTAGGATGCTCATTTTTTTTAGTACTTTTTATGCTTTTTAGGATTTTTTTAGCATCATATATGAATTTTTTTGGAATTTTTTCAGGATCATAAAGTATGTACAAAGAATGCCCCAGATAGAAATGGGCATCAAGAATCTGCTTCCTCTGATGTAGAGAACTGATAGGCCCCAGGCCCAAATGCTGCAACTATGATGATAGGAGGTATCAACCAGTTCGACCAATAATAACCAGCCCTAAGCAATGTCTGAGCTAGTGGAGGATCGTTAGAATGTGATCCACATATGCCATCGTGGATTTCAGCTAGCACTTTTTTGACTCCTCTATTTCTAGACACTTAAGGAGTGTTCCATCTAGACCCTTCCTATACAAGTCACCAAAGACAAAGGCAAAGTGTAAGGGATGGCGGAAAGAATGGCGTGGCAGAGTTTCAGGAGGAATATGAGGTGGAAGACATGAAAAGATGGCAAGATTGTAGGACTTGTAAGAAGGATAGCATAATTCATCCACCAGGAACTTGAAGCGAGATTTATGCTTTTTCATTTGTAAGATGGATGTCAAAGTAACCAAGGCATTACAAACTTTGTTCTTAGCTCTAGGAATGGGCTGAAGTGTAACAGATATGAGATCATGCTTGAAGTAGTGTACCATTTTTTTGTAGATAATTAGCTTGTCATCTTTTATTTAAGAATCATTATTTTTGAGAAGATTTTTATTTTTACTTTTCTTAGATGAGGATACCACCACAATGTGGTTTTCACCATCTGACCATTGCTCTTTTCTTTTGATTTGATGCTTGTGATAGTTGATTGCTGATTCAGTCCTTTTTGTTGCTAGTTTGTTGGTGGAAGAAGTAACAGGTATTGATGCGAGATGAAATGAAGTGATTGGTTCAACAACATTTATGTGAGGGGTGTCATCTCTGGTGATAAGAGAGGTTGAGCCTATATGGTAAGCTCCAAAAGTAGCTAGATCTAGATTCATCAAAGAAGGACCAATGTAGTCAACTAAGGCAATACGGGGAACAAACTCATCAGACCCTGCATGAGACTCATCAACTACATCGGGTGGGTTACGAGAGGTATGAACTACATCAACATCCATATCTCTCATGAAAGAATCTTCTGGAAGAGGCTTAAGATGCTAAGAAGTAGAGATACTCATGTCATTATGTGAGAGATCACCTCTTTGTAGCAGCCGTGCAATGTTGCGACGTTGTCTATCATAGTGCAATGATTCTTTAGGCACATAGGTTCTAGACATAGAGGCCTCAACCATATCATCAATAGATATACATTCTTCTCCCCAAAGAAGTGAAGTAGAAGGAAGATCATCTCCCATGTGAGCCATAATGTGTAGTGGTGACTCATCTATATCTGTGTCTGAATTACTGAGCATGGGAGTATTTATGGAATCTTCTCTATAGATCCACTCTTGGAAAACTGTTCTTCTCTTTCTACTTCTAAAGGAATGGATGAAGGAACAAAAGTATCAAAGATCATCATAGCAGAAGTGGAAGACTTCATATGATCAGAAGGTTGCCCATATGACCTAGGGGAAATAGGTATAGAAGCAAAGGAACCTAGCATATATTCACCCATACCAAGGCTCATCATTTTAAGTGTTTTCTCAGTAGCAACTAGAGACATACTAGCATCAATAGAAGGTTCATTGTGAGGAACAAATTTTTCAGCAGCAGCAAGAGCATTGATAGCAATAGTATGGTCACCAGGAATCACAACTTCAGTGCCATTGTATGGAAATTTGACGCACTGATGATAAGTGGAAGGAACAACCTGCATGTCATGGATCCAAGGATGACCCAAAAGAATGTTATATGTGAGTGGGATGTCCAATACTTGGAAGTTAATATCTTTCATGATAGGGCCCACTCAGACAGGTAGCATGACAAGACCTTTGGAAGATCTTTCCACTTCATCGTAAGCTTTTATAGTAATCTTCTTCTTGGAATCCATAGCAAATTCTGACAAACCCAACTATTGTATGACATTGAAAGAAACAATATTTAACCCTGCACCATTGTCTATCAGGACTCGGCGGACGCGGGTGTGATAGACTAAAATTTCAATGTGTAAAGCTAGATTATGAGGGTGAGCAATAGATATGTCATCTTCTGCAGAAAAGGAGAGAGATAGCGGAGATGAAATGTGGTTGACCATAGCCTAAAATTGATCTGGATCAATGTCGTTGGGAACACATGTTGTATGTAGAGCCTCATCAAGAATCTCTCTATGCGAAGGGGATAACCAAAGCAACTGAAGGATAGATATCTGTGCTGGTGTCTTTTGCAAATGTTGGACAAGATCATAGCTAGGGGTGGCTGAAGGAGCCGCTTGTTTGGAAGACAAATCTTTCTTGGGATCTTGCACATTTTTAAGGACAATATTGGCTTGCCCCCTAGTAACAGCATCCAGTGTCTCACTTCGGGAAGATGAACTACCACATGTTTGCAAGACCAACTTTGGCTTACCATGATTGGCTTTATTATCATCTAGAGACCTCAACATTAGAACACTCTCAATGGGCTCTATCATATTTATCACAGGCGTATCAGAAGTATATGTATAGTTGATCTTAGCATCATGATTCTTCTTATGTGCTTGAGAGGTTTCCCCCTTGTCATGCTTAGGTAGAGGATCTTTGAAAGCTGTGTGATCAGAATTTTTAGTTAAGCCATCAGTGGAGATTGTGTTGTTATCAATGAGGTCTTGAATATCATCCTTAAGCTTAAAATAATTGTCTGTTAGGTGTCCCTTATTTTTGTGATAATGGCAGTAATGATCCTCTCTCCACCAATTAGGCTTATTTAGCGAATCCCAGTTACCAGGTTTATCAGGAAGTGTAAGATATCCATTGTCAACCAAAGTCTTAAGGATCACATCGTAAGGTTCTGCCAACTTGGTATAGACTCACTTTCGAAATGACTTCTTAGGCTTATTTGCATATTGAGGTTTAGGAGCACTGTGAGCGTTGGCAGCCTCTTGTTGTTTTGTTGCATAGATAGCATTGGAGAGATTGAAAGCAGGCTCTTTAGCTTTAGGAGCATCAACAACCCCATCATTAAAAACATACTTGTTTTTATTCCAAGGTTTGTTCTTGTCTTTGACATTGCCTTTAGCATGTTTATTAATAACAATATCCCCTTTTCTTATAGCTACATCCTCAATTCGATATGCACTTTCAACCATGTCATGGAAAGAGGAGAATAGTTGTTTCCTTAGATCATAATATAGTTCTCGCACAAGAGTGTTGACAAAAATATCAATCTTTTCTCTCTCGGATAGCAAACGAGGATATTTAGAATAGAATGACCTCCAACGTTGTAATTAAGTTGCAAATGGCTCACCTTGATGTTGTCTTAGATTACCGAGATCTATCATGGTGACAGGTTGTTGGATGTTGTAAGAATAATATTGGGTAAATCATTGAGACAACTCATCAAAAGTCTTAAGAGGTGGTGTCAATTTCACAAACCATTCTAAAGCTTGGCCTCTTAAGCTTCGAGGGAATAATCATAGAAGAAATGTGTCTTCATGAAGAAAGTCCATACTAAGAGCATAAAAGTGATGCACATGGTCATGGGGATCACCATCTCCATCATACTTGTCATATTTGAGAACCTCAATATCCCTAGGAAACGGGACCATGTATAGACTCCTATCAAAGGGAAGAGCACAAATTGATTCTACAAAAGAGACCTTTAGAGGCTCTCTGTCTATTGTCATTTGAGTAAGGTGTTGATTTGTCCAATGCAGTTGGTACTCTTTGTTGGACAATTTGTTTGACATCATAGCTGAGAGGAAGCTTGTATCCTCTAGAAGTCATATATTGAAAATATTGATCACCATTACGCTCTAAAAGCTTATGCATCATTCGTTGGGAGACCACATCTTGTTCAAATCTCATAAGATCCTCACTCAAAATCTCATCATCAGCCTCTGCCTCATGTTGAGAGGGAGGAGGTATAGGAGGTGAAGAAGGAATCTCAAAAGTCCATTTTGGAGGTGATCTTGGTGGCGTGTTGTTGCCATTGTTTCCATTAAAAAGAGGTCTATGCTCATAGTTACTAGTCTCGGGTTGCTCATAAGACATTCCTCTATAAGCCATGCACCTAGTAGCATCCATGCTTTGTTGATTGTGTTCTTTGTCTAAGCACGCTTGGTTATCCTTATGCTCAAAGTGTTCTTGCAAGTGTTGGAATTTTTCTTGTTCAGTCAAAGTGAGTGAGACACTGTCTATGTTTTTGGGGGTCTTGAATGCGGAAAAGAGGAAACCTCCTTTGTAACATGGGGTAGCCTTAGAATCCTTAGATTGGTTAGAACTAGAACTGTTGTTTCTAATGGGCACTCATGAGCATTTAGTTGGAGAAGGTAACTGTGTATAATTGAATGGAGGATGACTCTCCTGCTCAAATTGAGACCGAGTTGTAACCGGCATGAAAAGAGATGTTGGTTGACTAATAGAATGAGACAAAGTTTCTTAGATTTGAGATAAGAAAATCTAATAAAGATCACTTGTCAAAGTAGAACAATAGAGAGATGGCTCATCAAAAGTGCTCAAGCACTTACAGTAATCAATTGACTAAAACCGAGCAGCGAGCAAGAAGCTCAATAAGCAAGTAGCTAGAGAGATAACCGTGATGCGACAAGTGATCAAGAGTAGCATTCGTTAAGCTCAAATCCAATAGTTTTAGCTCATTTGTTTCAGTCTAGAACAAATCTAAGCATGTAGATAATATATTAGTTTCAAATAAGAACATAAAAAGACACTCTACAACAAGTTAAAGTGCAAGTTTAGCAACTCCAGATTACAGCAATGACAGGACAACAGAAATGACCCAGGCAATAGTTCTCAGGCAAACAGGGTGATACTCCTAAGACAGAGTGATGCTTTGCCTTATACCAAGTGATAGACCTTAATATACCAGAGTGATAGACTTTAGGCAAAGCAAGTGATAGATAGCAGGCGTGAACTATCGTGCGATATTTCTCAGTAAGGCATGCAATACTGTTGCAGATTTGGGTGATTCTTTGACCAGTGAGCATAAAAATCTCAGTTTTGAAGCATTTTGATCAAGTTCAAAGGTTGGATAGTGCAATTTCTTAGTTTGACAAGCAGTAACAACAGATAAAAGACAGGTTTGCAAATAGTATAGGATCAAACATGTCATAGAACACTTGAAACAAGGGCAAAAGCAACCTCGCCAAGACAAGCACTTGTGATATCAAAATGAAAAATTCTATGAGTGCTACCATTTTGTTGAATGTTGAGAATGTTTACACTAGTATAGCACAATCGAAGACAATTCAAGCAATTACTACCTAGAAGGACAAGGCTCATTACTTAGCAACGTGGCCCACAACTTGATGCTTCCTTGCCTCACACCAAGTGGTTGCCCACAAAAGATATTGGCATTGTCATGGAGGTGTCAAAAACACAATCAAAGGAACACATATGGTGAGTGTCTTGGGGTGATCTGAGTAAGTCCACTTGGATCAATCCTTGCACCAAGAAGCTAAGCGGCTAAAATAAGGTGGCCTCTATCTAAAGGTTCGTAGTAAGGGCTTCCGTTCATAGCACTCCTCTTGCTCCTCATAAAGGACTAGGACCTCGCGGCCTCAAGAGTACCTTAAGCATTCTTGCTCAATGTTTTTCTCATGGTCACAATCCCACAAGTTACTGACATCAAGCTAAGATAAGTACTATGTCTACCAAGGTTTTGTGTCCTCGATAGCCTTGAGATTATAGTGGGTTGGAATAGCCGGTAAAAGGCTTGTCCCCACTTGGGTCATTCCTCTTGATTGCTCAAGAGCAGGCCCGCTAAAGGATTCTAAATCTAAACAAAGAGTAGATCAATTTTTGAGGTTCAAGGTTTTTGTTTCACCACAAGGGTGAAGAGCATACTCCCCTATCTCAAAAATTTCTCCCAAACACACCAAGCAAAGATTTAGTTACCCCCTTGCTTTCAAAATGCCAAGATGGGTCAAGATTTCTGTTTCACCACAAGGGTGAAGAGTATACTCTCCTACCACCTCAAAATTTCTACAACAAGGTATTAAGTGCCTATGAAATGAAACAACTAGTATATGCCGCACTCAATAAAGAAAGCAATTAAACAAGCACTTGATTTGGTTTTTATGCTTAGGGCAGCCCTGCAAAAACCATTAGTAGCCCTCTTTGACATGCATTCTTTTGGCAAAATATCTCAAGCAAGTGCACCTACAAACACAACTTGTTAGGCCCACAAGGTTAGCAAAATAAAAAATCAGATAATCTGCAAGTAAAATAGCTAATCAAATGACAAAATCTGAAAATGAAACTAGCATGGTTGGATTAGGCTTGAAAAGACCTTTCCAACAATATATCACACTTAAACTTTTGATACCATTTGTGAAAATTTCTAAAAAAAATAGGTGCCCATTTTCAAAAAATTTCAAAAAATTTAGCAGAGAACCCGAAACTTGCAAGATAGATAAAATAACTCAAAAATAGCTCACTGCCAGGTACAGGTGATAGTTACAGACACCAGAATTATCATGCGATACTTCTCAGTATACTGGGGCGATAATATTAGTCTATGCGATATTTCACCTGACACCAGGTGATAGTTCGCCTTACACTAGGCGATATTTCCTGTAACAGTTAGGTGATACTCCCGACAGGTGAAGTATCGCACTGCTATATAAAGAATTATTGCATGACACCAGCAAAGTATCGCCCGAAAATTGTAAAAAAAGGTCGAAAGCAGTAAGCTAAAAATGATGAAAATAAAGTGTGAAAATGCAAAAAAAGGACAAAATAAAACTATTCTGCCCCACGATGGGCGCCAAAAATGTATGGTGAAAATGTGACCACACTTCCATGAATCATTACATTCAAGAACACTCAAGAATGAGGTCTCAAAAATCGATCTATAGCTCCCTAGGCATGGAGTGCAAGGGTTTTAAGAATGCTCTCAGCTAGAGCTATTTAGCCTATAACCTTGCTAGTAAACCATGCAATGGGAGATTCAATGAAGACAAGGGAAAGAATGCCAATATCCTCAAGAATCAAGAATGAAAATGCAATGCAATGCTATGCTAGAAATGGAAATGCAAGCTAAGCTATGAAAATGAAAGATGCAAGTATTACAAAGCCTCCTAGTTAAGCTAGATGAATTAATCTAAAGCATAAAGGAAACTAAGCTAAGTATGAAGCTATGAATGCCATGTAGATGCAAAAATCCAAGAATGCTCCAAATCTGCAAAAGCTCCAAAGTGACCTAGAAAACCTGCAGCATAACATTAGCATAAAAGAGATAGATCCCGAATGAAGAAGAGAGCTCTCCTTTTATAAGAAATGAGAAGGAATGGACCATGGAGATTAAGAGGTAAAATATTTAATCAACAGTGGAGCTTGAAGAGGGATTAATCCATGTGTCCTCCAATGAGAAAATAAGAGTTGACTTTTGTGTCCATATGAGACAAAAAGTATTTTTTCCCTTTTTATAGAATAAGAATAATGCTTTATTTGTGCAACTTAGGATAAGAGGAAAAGTGGGGACTTTTTATTTAATAAAAGGGGAGGAAATATTCCTTTTAAATAAATAAAAACTTAGGATAAGATGGTTAGCGCATAGAAAATAATTGAATAAATGATAGAACTAGGATTTGATCAAGAGCAAGCAATTGATGATTTAGCAAAAGGGGCTAATAGTCTAGATGACCATTTTTAGGTGTATACAAATACCATAATTGGAAACAAACTTGATGTGATATGTATATAAGGAAAACAACATCATAAATCCTCTCTTGTTGAAACCCCAAAAAAATACGCTTTCATGGATTCAACTCCATCACATACATTCAAGAATTAAAAGTGCATAACCAGAAAATATTGCATACAATAGGACACCCAAAACCAAAGCCAAAGATTACAATACAATGTAAAGATAAAGTAAAAGAAAAATCCCTCATGTAGACTAGGGAAAAAAATATGAAACTTACATGGGATGATTAACAAGTAAGGAACGTGTTGTGTTTGTTGTCCCATAGTCAAACATTTGAAATGAGAGGTCACAAGTGGCATTTACAAAATCATTGGACTTGGGTGTCTTGAAAACTAATCCTCTGACCCTATTACATAGATAAATATTACAACACAAAGCTTCTTCTCTTTTTGGAATTCCATATTCATTCAGACAAAGCACCTGCAATTGAAGCACAATGCAAGATGTAGATAGAGGGAAGTGGTGGCTCTTGAAATAGAAAAGCTTGTCATTCCCATCTTTTCTTGGAGTATATAATCTACTTTTCAACTATTGCCTTTGATATATTATAGAGAAAGCAGTCGCATCCAATCTAAAAATGAAAGGAGACCCCGAGATTAGGGCCTTCAAGCAACTAGATTCTTGGGCTACCAAAGACAAGGCATGTGAACCATTCTGTACAATGCCACCTAGCCACAAGCCAACACGTACACAGTGAACAAATTGAAATTGTCCGTCACATTTTCTATCAAGTATTTCAACAAATATTGAATAAAGAAAAATAAAATACTACCGGGAAAAATGTTGGCAGCCAATCAAAAAAATGAAACCAAAAACTTTGAATTTCACTTTAATATAGAAATTACTTTAGACCATAGGTTAAGAAAATATTGCACGATTTCCCAAGAATAATTTAATGTTGGAAGAGCTATTGAAAACTTTAGTCTCCTGCCTTAACGACAGAGACTAATAATAAGTTCACCTTCAGTGCAATTAATATAATGTTTCTAGTTGTTTAGTTGGGCAGTTGGATATGATGAAAATTATATGAATTGTCTTCCCAACTTGAGTAGATGGGTTGAAAAATTGAATAAAAGGAGAAATTATTGCTTTATGCATTAAAATTTGTGTCATTCCCCACATTGTAGATGGTTATCTTGATTTTTATAGATCTTTACATATTTGTATGACACAATAATCAATTGGAAAAGGTCAAGGAGTGTCCTACCTTTTATTTGTTTCCGGTTTGAGAAGATTTCATTGAGTTTTCGGTAAGATATGGTAAAAATACCACTGGATGCCATGACAGTCTGAAAATATGCATAATAAGGCCTTGTACGGATTAATATGGCCTAAAAATCAATTGGAGAAGTTGAATAATGTTTTTATCTTTCTAATAGTTTTGGTTTGAATCATTTTCATTGAATTTTGTAGAAGATATCATCAATTTTGTATTGTCATATCAAAACCATGCCTAAGATTTCCAATTTAACAAAAAAAATTCATTTCTTTTTTATCGACATGGTGAAAAATCCTAAAAGTTTGTGGAGAGGACTGTATTGATGTATTTTACAATATCCAAAAGTTGCAGAGCTTAGAGTTAAATTTTGTGTGTAGTTTTATCTAATTGATATTTTAAAAAATTCGTTTGTAACAGTCTCTCATGACAACAAGGAAGGGAATTTGTTCAATATTTGTGTAATTTTTTTAGGGCTTGTCAACCTATTCCAACAAGTTTTAGACCATTACATAATGTTTTGCATGAAACATATTTGACTATTCTGAGAGGACAATGGATGACAGTTTAGGACAATGAATGATTGAATGATCATAGCTTATTATAGTGTTTAAACTTCATTGAATGATCATAACTGATCATAGCTTATTATAGTGTTTAAATGTGTTAAGAAGGGTTTGCAGACTTGGTTTAAGGATCTAGACATTAAAATTGTGTTGTATGTCTCATTGTTCCCCAAAATGGGCAGACCCATATGCTTGTCATGGGTGAAACCTTGTTTCATGCCTTGAGTCATTGTTGGGG
Organism: Chamaecyparis obtusa; assembly: GCA_027943335.1. Classification (NCBI taxonomy): domain Eukaryota; kingdom Viridiplantae; phylum Streptophyta; class Pinopsida; order Cupressales; family Cupressaceae; genus Chamaecyparis; species Chamaecyparis obtusa. The sequence goes on along the minus strand of BSBK01001835.1, from coordinate 1,228,208 downwards.
ATCGTAAAAGGAACCTTGGCCATCAGTAGTCAAAAGGCCTAGGAGATGTTTTCCTAAACCCATTGGTAAATTTCCAAGGAAGGGTGTGTATGAAAAGTCTGAGTAGTCACATGGGGACTGGTCAAGAACCAAGAAGGCCTAGTGCACCAATGACAGTTCAAATGCGTATTCGAATACCCCAGTCTAATGTTTGGTTGATTTAAGTCCTCTACATCATTTTTGGTATCAAAGAAAGGAAGATCAGTTAGAGTCAACAAGATAAAATAAAGCAAGTTGAATTGAAGACAAGCCAAGATGCCTCCAAGGGTGAATGTTGAAAGAGAAATGGAAATGATAGCCAAAGAGCTGAGGGAACCCCTTACCCAAGAGTTGAGAGAAATGAAAGAAAACCTTGATATAAGACTCACAACAATTGAGATTGATCAGAGAAGAGGAATGGTCATAAGATATTTGAGTGAACAAGAAGAAAAAGTTAGTGAGATGATCCACAATAAGAAGAATATCAAGAAGAGAAAGATGTTGAAGCTTGATAAGGCTGGAAATATTGTTAAAGGTAGTCAAGGGAGAGAGTTCCAAGGTGAAGATGGAACTTCCAGTTGTGGGTATATGCACAAAGATGGGCGACCAAAAAGGTGCCACTTTACTTTTTGGTCCCCCATTGACCATAGTGTGTACGCACTAAAGCGCGTGTGCCTTATAGGGCACACGCGCTATGGCTTGGACTTCCCAAGCCTTAGGCTTGGGCAATCTAAACCATAGCGCATGCACCCTATAGGGTGCACGCACTTTGTAAAACATTGAAAAGTGTTTTTACAAAGTGCATGCACCCTATAGCGTGCATGTGCTTTGAAAAAACACTATTTAGTGTTTGCTACGGTTGGGAAAGCTCATTTTGCTTTCCACAAACCCACATTTACAACTAAAAAGCCTTCCCAAGCACATACACAATATCATTTGGGCTTGTTGAATCCATAGTTTTCATTCATTCATCCATCAAATGGCTCCACGATGTCATCAATTTCGATCTGGAAGAAGAGGTAAGTATTTTTACAGCCCATGCCTCTTATTTGTTTTAAAATTTTAGTTTTGAAGCAATTTGTTTTGTTAAAATTTGTGTGTAATTAAGATTTTAAAATCTAGTTTTTTTAATTGCGAGGAAGAAATAATCTCCCTCAACCAAACCCTCCATGAAACCCTTTGTCTCCTCATGAAGAAACAAATGAAGAAAATAACCAAGAAAATGAACCTCAATTGCTTCCACCAATCGAGAAACCTCCTCTTGGAAAACAAGAAAATTTGATGAACCAAATTGAAAGAGGGAAAAAAGAATTAGAATCTTTAATTACGAGATTGAAAAATTCTATTGGTACAAATCTTGGAAGGGAAAGACTTGCAAAATCTTTGGAAGTAATCTTGACCCACGTAAGCTCGGTTAGTGGGCAAATTAATTTATGGCAGGATAAAAGAGAAGAACAAAAACAATATTATGCAAATAAATTATCTTATGTGGACATAAAAAATAAAAAAATCACAAAAGATGACATTTGCAAGCTATTTAAAAAACCAGGGGACACAGATACTCTTAGAAATACAACAAGGAGGTTCTCAATTCATTAGTGCTTAAATGAAGACATTAAAAACAACTTTTGGGAGAGATGGTGGATGGTCTTTGATTCGCCTCCCTGTAACAATCATGAGAATCCTATATATTTCTTGAGGAAACTCTATTGTGAGTTTGTACTCAAGGAGGTGCCAAATTATTTGGACTATCTAGATTCTCAGGGTAAACTCAAGGAGGTGCCAAATTATTTTGACTATCTAGATTCTCAGGGTAGAGGACGGGGGTCATCATTTGATAGAGCTGGGGCACATCGTGACCCTAACACACCTAGGGTTCCTATTGGCAAGCCACAGGTGGATCATGTTACTATTCTTTCCATTGCGAAGGAACATGTAGAGGCGGACACACTAGGCACAATTAGTGCTCTGACACAGACTCATTCAGTGTGCCACTCCTTTAGTTGAGGGTGACCATGGTCAATCTTTGAGGGGGCATATTTGTCGGTCATGTGGATGCTTGTGCACATTTGGTACTACTGAGAGAGAGGAAGAGGATCCTGGAATGATGACTGATAGTTTTCTAAATATGACATTTGGCATTGACACACAAGTAAATATTTCCAAGTTCATTAAATTTCTTTGATCATATTTCATTTATAAAAGAATAACTAATTAATTTAGTATCTATTGATTATGATCAAAATTCAGGGCAAGAGTGTCAGTGGTGGTGGTAGTGGCAATGATCCTCATGTCCCCTTCTACACATCATCGTCAATTCCACAATTATGTATCGAATAAAACATTTTAGTTAATATATTTGATTATTATGTAATTATATGAATAATTGTATCATAAATTATTGTGCATGTGCATTAGACTTTCATTGGTGGACCATCGACGTTCACAACAGACAACGAAGGGCATCATGCCACTTTCCTTGAGGTGTCTTTATTTTCATGTTAATTTGATTTACTTGATTATATTTAATTAATAAATGAATGAATAACTAAATTACTAGACAAATTATGATCAAAATTCTGAGGCACAATGATCACATTCTTTCACCTAGCTTTGTGACGTCACCATTGAGTCCACAGGTATATATGTAATAATGCATTATAATTAACATGTTAGTAGTACGTTCTTATATGAATGGTTATCTTATAATTTTCCATGTACATGTGCACTAGTTGAATGTTGGAGCTTCGACATCAACACCGCACACCGAAGGATGTGGTGGAACCTTCACAGAGGTATCATTTACTCATTAGTAGGGTTGTAAAAAATATAGGTAATCTTGATAACTGCATAATACTTTTTTTGTTTCATTTTCAGTTATTGACATCAAAGACTCTTCCTTCTGTTCGTGATACTTTGGATCATGGAGTAGCTGCAACAGTATCTAGTTCTGAAGCATTGACTGAGGTATGAAAGAGATCACTTAATTTTAATTGTTATTTTAATATTTTGTATTGAATTTTATAAAGATATTCATGTATGTATTTTAATTATTATTTTGATCATTTTTGTAGGGAATTATTACTCCAGATCACCAACATGAGCCTTCGATGGATGTACATAGTGACTATTTGCTAGCAGTAAGCGAATATTCAATTTTATGTCATTGTATAATTCAATTTTGATGTATATTATTTATTGATGCTTGAATTTTTTTTATCAGCTCGAGCTACAAAAGAGTCTAGACAGGAGGATGAGTGAGCGCACTTGAAAGACTACAATATCCACTGCATCTCCATTGACGTGACGATCGAAGACAGCTCGAGATTTTTTTTCTTCCCCTGGTGGGAAAGGACTAGATTAGGGATATAGATTGTATGCCTATATGGCATTAGTAGACATATTTTTTGTATATTGTATAAGTGATACGTTGTATATCCATTTGGCTTTGAGGAAGCTAGTTTAACTATATTGAATATATTCAATGTATGACATTATTGAACATATATATTTGGCTTCATGCCTTATGAATATATATATTTTTTATGTTTTAGGTATGCAATTCATGTGTTTTGTGTATTGATGTATACTAATTTATGTTTATGTGGATGTCTTATGCTTTGTAAATTTCCCATGCCTTATAGTTATGCTTGTATGTTTATCGATGTATATTGTTACTGTCACCCTAAGGAGACTAACTCAACAACATTCACTATCACCCTAAGGAGACTAACATTCCTTGTTACTGTCGACTTTGACAACATTCACTATCACCCTAAGGAGACTAACTCAACTCGAGGATTCTAAAAACAACTTGGAATCCACTCAAGGAATTAACCTCACTCAAGGATCTAGTTGAGTTCTCTAACTTTTTAAGTCACTCCCACAACCATAGTACTCAAATTCACTTCCTTGTTTCCTTGTTCCAATGCCTTCTAGCATCAACTCTATCCTAGGCCACCTAGTGCACCTAGTGCGTCCACCACACCAAAACTCAAACCATACTTCACACCCTCATCCTAACACCTTAGATCATCTCAAAATGCTATATTTTCCATGTTAAAACTTCCCATTTAATCCAAACAAATCATCTTTCACCCTTCCTCTTCTATAGCCCTTCTAGGCCTGCCTAGTAGCCCTTCCAACACTGAAATTAGAAATTTACTCTCAAACTCCCCAAACAACCTAGCAATGTTTTTACATTTTCTAGTACCATTTTTAGATTTTACTAAATTGATATCAATCTCATACTTTAACTCTTTGACTGGTGAAGACTTCCTTCACCCCCTAACCCTTCAACTAGGCCTAATTAGCCTCACCTAGCAAAGTAACTCCTAGAACCACTCACTTCCAGGACTCCACAACCCCAAATAGTCTTGATAAAGGATAAAATACAACCAATTTTCAACTTATTTTTCCCATACTCACCCATCTACACTCCCATTCAATAAACCCTCACTATTTGGGCTAGAACCCAAGAGTTTTGTAGAAAATGCCCTTCCCTACAACACCCAACCTCAACACTAGTCCCAACACCTTCTAATACATCCCAAAGGACCTTCTCATCCATCATCTACCCTCTTTAATCATCAGATAACTTCCAGCCATGACTGGTGCTTACCTTCAACTCCTTTCACTGTGATTTCACCAGGCCTGTCTCTGTCTCTTCTCACCTTCTATTCAACTTCCCTACATTCAAAGATAGATCTAATACATACAATACATCAATGGAAATCTCCCACCAAACATAGTTAACATAGAGGTGGGAGTTCCTTACATATTATGGAGGATTCAAACCTTTAACTTGCTGATTGTGCTACAAATGCCAGTCACTGTCCTCAATAACAGTCAATTCCTTGACTATAATAATAACAAAAGTAATGAAATAAATACAAAAATGTATAAATATAATATAAGTCAATATTTCTACATCACAACCTATCCAAGATCATGTGGAATCAAATATTTATATTCATTAGTGTGTTCCTTGTTCCACGAGACAGTCACAATATAAAGACATGACCTCAAATAGGTGAGGCAACATATGGCTAGGTTGTCATCTATTGACCCCAATACCGGGCCTATTTTGATCTGTGGGTACCCTAATATTGGCAAGAGTTCTTTTATTAATAAGATTACTAGGGCGGATGTGGATGTGCAACCTTATGCTTTTACTGTTAAGTCTATGTTTGTCGGGCATACTGATTATAAGTACTTGAGGTATCAGGTTATTGATACCCCTGGTATTTTGGACCACCCCTTGGAGGATAGGAACACCATCGAGATGCTCATTATTACTACCTTGGCTCATTTGAAGGTAGTTGTTTTGTTTTTCCTTGATGTTTTGGGGTCCTGTGGTTATAGTATTGCGGGGTCCCTTAGTTGCTAACTATACCCCTGTACCAGTCACTGTCAATACACCGGTTAAATCCTTGGTGTTTTCAGTGATGAAGGTAATGAAAATATATTATAGCCAAGTCAAAATAAATGCAAATAAATGTTCCTACATCAAACTAAACAAGGATCACATTCAGATCAAGTACAATAATTCACTATTGTTGACTGTACCCGTACGCCAGTGGAATACCAATGTGCAAAGAAATTTTGATTTTATTGATTCAAGCTAATACAAACTTGATCCATTTTAGATCAACAACATTCTCACCCTGTCCACTCATGTGGATCCCTTCTAAAAAGACTCTAATCTTCCAAAAGACCAACTGGAACCTACAAACTAACTTCTGACTATCCCCTAACTGACTGATTGTTAATGACAAACACTAGAATTAGTTGTCAAGTTGAAAACAAAAGTTGTCAACTCGACAACCCAAGACCCTTTTCCCACTCTAACAACTTATAAAAGGTTTAGAGACAACCTTTACAAACCAAACTAACTTAGACTTCCTACTAACCCCTACTGACTCCAATTAAGCCCTATTTGGCTTATATTGCCAATATAGGCAATTTACAATATTGTTCACATTTACTGCTTTTAACACTATGTAAAGGCTCTAATGACCTTAGTACATATCTATAGATCCTTATAGGTTATTTCCATCAACCCCTAACCTAGGATCAATACATAACCATTCATAGTGACCCCTAGGTACCTTTTAGGCTTCTCAGTGCCATTAAGGCTTACATTTAAGATTGGGTTACAATATGATCAATACATGATCCAAATAACATTCCATGATCCAAATACATAATCAAATTTCAAAATGGACCACAAGCCCATTTGCATCTAAATACATATTTTCACTCATCCTCTAGCTCACCCCGGAGTGGTCGGCGGTGTTCGAACGACTATGTGTGCCAAAAAAGGTTGTCAGTAGCATTTAGTCAGCCATTGAGAGCTGTTGGAATAGATGGTTTGATGCTACGATTGATGGTTTGAAAGATACACAATGTTGGCCATTTGAACTGAGGAACACTGTGAGTTTTGACATCAACCGAGAATGTGTTGCCAAATTTAAACAAACTTGAATCTTTGAAAATTGAGATAGGTTATTGTAGGCCCTAGAAACACAGTCATGTAGCACCTAACAGCTTGATGCTACCTTGCAAGAGCTTTTAGATATGACCCCATAAAGATTATTGATTTCATGTTGAAGGGACCTTGAGGGACACTTCGGCCCAGAGTCATCAACGGCATTCAAACAACTGTGTGTGGCAAATGAGGTTTCCCCTGACATTTACCTAGCCATTCAAAGTTGTTGGAATAGATGGTTCAATGCTACGATCGACGGTTTGAAAGATACACAATGTTGGCCATTTGAACTGAGGAACACTATGAGTTTTGATATCGACCGAGAATGTGTTTCCAAATTTAAACACACTTGAATCTCTAAAAATTGAGACAAGTTATTGTAGGCCCTGACAACACGGTCTCGTAGCACCTAGTGACTCGATTATACCTCGCACGAGCTCTGAGATATGACCCCATAAAGATCATTGATTTCATACTGAAGGGGCCTTGAGGGACACTTTGGCCCAGAGTTGTTGGTAGAATTTGAATGAATGTGTGTGGAAAACAAGGTTTCCCCTAGTGTTTACCTAGACATTCGAAGCTATTGGAATAGATGATTCGATGCTACGACTGACAGTTTGAAAGATACACAATGTTGGTCATTTGAACTGAGGAACACTATGAGTTCTGACATCGACCGAGAATGTGTTGCCAAATTTAAATGAACTTGAATCTCTGAAAACTAAGATAGGTTATTGTAGGCCCCAGTAACATGGGTCTCGTAGCACCTGATGGCTCAATGATACCTCGCATGAGCTTTGAGATATGACCTTGTAAAGATCATTGATTTCATGCTAAAGGGACCTTGAGGAACACTTCAGCCTGGAGTTGTCGGCGGTGTTTGAACAACTGTGTGTGGAAAAAGAGGTTTCCCCTAGTGTTTACTTGGCCATTTGGAGCTGTTGGAATAGACGGTTTGATGCTACAACCGACGGTTTGAAAGATACGCAATGTTGACCATTTGAACTGAGGAACACTTTGAGTTGTGACATTGACCGAGAATGTGTTGCCAAATTTAAATGAAATTGAATCTCTGAAAACCAAGATAGGCTATTTTATGCCCCGGCAACACGGTCTCGTATTACCTATCGTCTTGATGCTACCTCGCATGAGCTTTGAGATATGACCCCGTAAAGATCATTGATTTCATGTTGAAGAGACCTTGAGGGACACTTCGGCCTGGAGTCATCGATAGCGTTCAAATGACTATGTGTAGCAAACGAGGTTGCCACTAGAGTTTACCCTACCATTCAGAGTTTTTGGAACAGACGGTTCAATGCTACGACCGATGGTTTGAAAGATACGCAATGTTGGTTGTTTCAACTGAGGAACACTGTGAGATGTGACATCAATCGAGAGTGTTTTGCCAAATTTAAATGAACTTGAATCTCTAAAAATTGAGATAGGTTATTGTAGGCTCTAGCAACACAGTCTCGTAGCACCTGATGGCTTGATGCTACCTCACACGAGCTCAAAGATATGACCGCATAAAGATCACCAATTTCATACTGAAGGGACCTTGAGGGACAGTTCAGCTCAAAGTGCAGTCTAAGACCAGTGAATTAAAATATTTGCATAAAATGTGATTTAGATTGGTCTATGATGTAAGGAATTTGCCTTGGTTTTTATTTATCTTTCCAGAGGAAATTACTGGTGTTCTTGATAGTGATTGGATTTGGGGTCACAATCAGTTATTGGGAGACCCTTGTCTTGGCACCAGTCATTTTGGTGAGTGCAAATACTTAAGAGTGGATGTTTTTATGATGGATTATGGATTTTGGGATCCATGCTGATGTGTTTGATCAACTTGTTTGATATGGAAGAAGTTGTAAGGTTCCATTTGTGTAGGCCCTAGTTGTGTGACCCTAGAAACAAGGGTTTGGTGGCTAGAAGAATGGGTTCAGGAACATCAATATGGATCCCAAAATCCATAATCCACCATAAAAACATCCACTCTTAAGTATTTACACTCACCAAAATGACTGGGGTTCAAGAAGCCAATATATTATTGTCTAAAGGATATTTTGGTTTCTGTGTTTTGTTATGTGTTTTTTAATAACAGTGTTTAGATGGTTCTTAAGGTAATGTTGCTTATTTTATGTAAAAATTTGTTCTATAGACAACATTGAACACATTTGTAGATAAACTCAAATTACCAAGAAAAAATAATGGTGACTCTTGTGGATCCTAACATAAGGGAATGGCTTGTATGATTCCTCAGAGATCTCCCTCAAGCTTCCTTGATTCATAGAAGGAGATATTTTTCAATTGCCAATAATCTTGAGGATGGAGATGCCTACATTTTTTAGCGGGTAGATGATAGCAAAAACAAAGTTAAACTTAATGTCCATATTTTCCCTGTTGTCAAAGAATGTAGTCCTTACAAGTATTTTAAAGGAGGACAAGTGCATAATAGCCTTCCATCATGTATGAATAAGAAAATACAAGTCTTATGCAATGATTTTGTCACCAATTTTCCAGCAAATGCATCTGGACTTGAAAAGGGAAAATGTGTGAAACAAGGAATAGAATAGTTGCAAGGGAAGAAGGTAAAACCTAGTAATGGAAGAAAATGTATTAATCTGTATAAACCAAAATGTAAACCTTCCATTTCAAAGAGGGAGAAGTTGGAAAGGAAATGAGATAGTCCATCCTTGAATAGAGTTGGTTCCTTAAGGCTCTCGCATGGCCTTCCAAGTAATCTAAACAAATAACTACAAGTAAACAGTCATTTAAACTAACTGTAACTGGTTCCAGGAAGTTGGCTAGCCTTAGGAAGGATTATTTGTTAGTATAGGCATGAATAGAGAAGTGTGAGGAGTGTAGGGTAGATTCATAGGCTGTGTGGATCAAAAAGACAATGTAAAAAGAACTTTTTGTATCAATAAAAGTTTAATTCTCTGCAAATTTAGTTCTTTGTCGGGGTACAGTCAATATAGACTGACTTCAAAAATGTGATTGGCAATGTATTTTTTATTGGATCTTGATGTAAACAACCTTCTTTTGTTTTTGTGTACATGTTACTGAATTCATTTTAGTGTTTTGTTTGGGAATAAGGTTAAGGCACTCACTGGTATACATGATTATGCCAGTATTGGGCTGTAGACAACAATCGGAGCAAAGTCTCCATAAAATACTTTGACTCACCCACCAATGTGTTTATTATGATTGGTGTAATGAGTAAAATGTACTATAACTCCTTGTAATACATTGACCTTATGTAGGGATTTGGGAAGGAGTGTTGAAGAACCCAAATGGAGAAAGATTACTGATTAAGGAAAACCAGTCATGGCTGGGAGTAATTTGATAGATGGAGAGGGTATTTAAGGGTTGGGATGGTCTATTTGGATGCATTTTAAGGTGTTAGAACCTTTATTAGAGTTGTGAGTGGTTTGATAGGGTGATTTCTCTAAAACCCTTGGTTTCTAGCCCAAATAATGAGGGTTTATTGAATAGGAGTGTAGATGGGTGAATATAGGAAAACTAAGTTGAAAAATGGTTGTCTTTTATCCTTTATCAAGACTATTTGGGGTTGTGGAGTCCTGGAGATTAGTGGATGATAGAGTTGCTTCTTTGGACAAGGGCTAATTAGGCCTAGTTGAAGGGTTAGGGGGTGAAGGAAGTGTTCACCAGTCAGGTCATGAAAGTCTGAGAAGGATATCAACTTAGTAACTCTAAAAAGGGTATTTGAAAGTGTAAAAACATTGCTAGGTTGTTTGGGGATATTGTGAATGAATTGATGATTTCAAAGTTTGAAGGGCTACTAGACATGCCTAAAAAGGCTATAGTAGAAGAATGGTGAAGGATGAGTGTATAGGAGTGAATGGAAATTGTAACATGGAAAATGTACCATGTTGAGATGATCTAAGGTGTTAGGATTAGGGTGTGAAGTCTGGTTTGAGTTTTGATGTGGTGGAGGCACTAGGTACACTAGGTGGCCTAGGAGGGTATTGGTGTTTGGAGAGATTGGAACAAAGAAAAGTGTTAGTGAACTCATGATAATGGTTGTGGGAGTAACTTACAAAGTCATAGAACTCAATTTTATCTTTGAGTAGGACTAATTCCTTGAATTGATTCCAAGTTACTTGTTGAATCCTCGAGTTGAATTAGCCTACTTAAGGTGATAGTTAGTCACAATCGGTGATTGGGAGAGCCCTGTTTTGGCACCAGTCATTTTGGTGAGTGTAAATACTTAAGAGTGGATTTTTTTATGGTGGATAAGAAAATACAAGTCTTATGCAATGATTTTGTCACCAATTTTCCAGCAAAGGCATCTGGACCTGAAAAGGGAAAATGTGTGAAACAGGGAATAAAACAGATGCAAGGGAAGAAGATAAAACCTAGTAATGGAAGAAAATGTATTAATCTGGATAAACCAAAATGTAAACCTTCCATTTTAGAGAGGGAGAAGTTGGAAAGGAAATGAGATAGTGCATCCTTGAATTGAGTTGGTTCCTTAAGGCTCTTCCATGGCCTTCCAAGTATTATGTGTCTGCAAATCATTGGCATAACAACATAAAGTTTTTTTTATTAATAATGAAAAATATTTTTACAACTCAGCTCAATAGGAGCACCGAAGGAAATAGATGAGCAGAGAAAACCTCTGGTATTGCCCCAAAAAATAGAAGAGAAAGGTTGTCATTAAATCTTACAAACTTCTCGTTATACATACGGGGTAATGCATGAGCAATGTACAATCCACCCAATTTACAGTGCTATATAAATTTGACATTACAATATGTTGTATCTCCATTTAGTCCAATGAACCAATTGGATCTGCCCTACCCTTGATTGTCTCAAGTATTGCCTCGTGGTCTGGCTCACGAACCTTCCAAAGAGTTTTATTATGCGGTCTTCCCCCATATCTGATCAAGTGGACATTTAATGCAATGAAGAGGTTTGAATAATGAAGAATCTTTCTGTGTGTCTCCCAATCCTTGAACAACCACAACCTAGGGTTCTTCATAGCATACCGTCTAAGCCATGTACCAGTTACAACCACTACTCCTATAGGGTATTCTAATTCTTCACCATCGATAACTGAGTGATCCGATTTCTTTTTTGCCTCAACACAATGACACACATAATAATATGTCCCTTCTTCATTGTCTTCAGGTGCAATAACAACAAAAACATGGCCTAAAATGATATAAACATAATGAGGACATTAGTTTACTGAATATTTACGATAAAATACTAAATTTGAGATTACTTGTATGTGGAAAATTTTACCTGGTTGTACTAGATCATATAAGCGATCAAAGTCAATGGATGATTCCATTTTTGTCAGTTGTAGTGATTCATGGGGATGATAGGAGGCAAGTGAACTCAAAATACGTGTATACCATTCTTCAACCCATTCCTTTGACTCACACCCATTCCAATCTTCTTCTACACATGATGAACAAAAGTACACCATATGTTGTGTGTGGATACTCCATGAACCTACATTACAACTTCTAAAAGAGTGTAGCTCACTCGATCCTGTCAATGTACAACAATCCTCATATGGTGCAATGTTAGTTTCATCCATCAACCAAAAAAATCTACAAACCGTAGACTCACCTTCATTACTTGGACCCATTGTAGCATTACACCATTGGACAATATATCTCGCATCTGGCAATGTTGTTTTCTCTTTTTACTTTAATTCTTCACATGCTAAGGATCTTTTAATACATGCACCTGCACCATCGTGCTCTCCCTTTCCATGACCGACCTCTGTGAAATTTCACATATATTGAATTCCAGTAATCTTATGCATCCTACACAACCAATAAAACATCCGAGAATTATTGAATTGTGATGCACAATTATCTGACCATATGATATGTCGATGATATTTTATGCCCTTGTTTGCCAAATGACCATAAAATAGTTGAAATCAACCGTGTACAAACTCTGTAGAATGTGAGCGATCATCATTGATATAAAAATGATACTCCCTCAATATCTTTATGTTCTCCTCTATACTGTTCGATGAATGCATGAATGCTAGATGAACAAATATAGCAACCTGTTGAGAGCTGTAATACTTTGCTTGCACCTCATTCTGTGGTTGTAGTATGTATTTCTCTACATAGTCCACAACTAAAACAATGGTATCAAGTGGGAATGTGTCCTTGCACAACTTGAATTGCATATCCAACCATCGCGCTCTATGTGTATGCCTTGCATACTCATAAATAATTTTTTTACAAAAAATGTCCATGAACTGATACATTGGATTTTTTCAATTACTAAATCACATATTTTAGCCTCTTTTCCATCTTTTAGATTGTATGTCACGGTCTTATATTCCCAAATTCCACTATTTCATTACCGATTGCATGTGTATTCTCCATATGTTGACAAATTGGCAAATGTCGCAAACCTCCGCAATCTATGCATGTACCATTCAAGCATGAGAGCTTGTAAAATTCTTGATCATCCACTCTTTCACATAAAATGGTAGATATTAATTTCCTTGAAGATCTAGGTGGGATATTTATGTTACAATCCTGCAAAACAATGTTAGAGTGCAAATCTACACATATATTCCTATAAACTTCAAAGTGGTTAGAAAATTCAATATGTACCCTACAACAACAAGTTGTGTGTGTGTGATTTATCTTCACATAGAAAGGTTTACACATTTCAAAATATCTCTGACTAATTTTAATTTGAGGATACATATGCATAAATTTTGCAAAGAATTGTGTCTAACTTGAATCCAAAAAATGTTTTGGATGTGGAACACAAATTTGACTACCAATCCTCCTTCTTACAACATCTCTTTGATTAGGAGATACTTGTGTGTTATTCTTCCAAAATTCTTCAATCAAGGATTTTAAAGCTTCAAAAATTGCTTTATATTTTCGTGGTAGTCTACTAGAAAATGCCCATAACTCATTGCTATTTGGATCTTCCACTCTTTGACGCCTTCACAAGGCTCTCATTAGAGACTTTCTACTTATTTTCAATGGTTTTCTTGTCTTTCTAATGAGTCGATATTTATTTATTTGAGTGCTTACTATCATTCATGTAAGTACACATCGTGTGACATTACTATCTTTTGTGTGTGATGTAGAACCCACACTCTCATATGCAGTCATTAGATTCTTTACAATAGATTTTTCACTTGACTCATCCATCATTCTTAGCCCAAGAATCTTCATGATGGGCCTAAATTTTAGATTTCTCATCATTTCAAAAAATAGTTGACATCTTCCTGTCATGTTTAAATTCTCAAAAAATGATCTCCAAATATGATTAGCATTTCTTTGACAAGTATGCTTGGGAATCTTGTCGGGCATTTCTTGCAAAATTCTAGTATCAATATCAATCAAATATTTTGGCTTTCTATAAATAATTCTAGGAGCATCACAAATATTATGTGTGAATTACGTACCATCTTGAGTGCCTTCAACATGAGACGATATTGTTCCTACACCTTGGGATGTAGACAATGGTGTGCCTTCAACATGATACAAGGGGGTACGTACACCTTGGGATGTAGATAATGGTGTGCCTTCAACATGATACAAGGGTGTGCCCACACCTTCAGAAGTAGACAATGGTGTGCCTTCAACATAATACAATGGTGTGCCTCCAACATTGGATGATGATGTCTCTTCAACTTGGGAACTCATAGATGATGTGCCTGCATCTTCATAATTCAATTGTCTTGTTGCACGCAAGTTTCTCATTTGTTGTCTTTTTGTTTCGAATTTCAATTCTCTCTTACTTTGTATTGATGTTTCATGTTCCTCATCCAAAGAAAAATCTTCTTCTATGGTATCCAATTTTTTTTTTCATGAAGTTGTCTCATTCTTTCCCTTTTCTTCTCTTTGTCTCTTTCATGCTCTTCTGGTGTTAAAGTCTTTGATCATTTCTTTGGCATGATGATGATTTCTACATATGAATTGATTACAATTTTAAAAATATAATATAAATGTAAAATAATAAGTCAAATTATAATATAAACCTCTTACAATATGACAAATTATAATGTAAATTTATTACAATTATATCAAATTATGTATTGAACAAGTCTATATCATACCAATTATAAACTAAAACACTCTTTATTCACATTTGACATGTAAAAAAATAAAAAACTTACCTCAATCGATAAATTTTGGTGATAATGATTGAGTGTCATAATTTGATGTTGATTTTTAAACAAAAAGATGGTGAAAATCGATAGAATATGCTTCTTTGTCACTATGAATACCATGAAAAGTGAATATTTGTCAGATAGCACGTAGAACTCAGACAGCATACAGAAAAAGTGGGCCTCTTTCATGAGATCTTTATTAAAGAAGACTGTTTATTTTAGTCTTCCATAGTGCGAGCGCGCTATAGCGCGTGTGCTCTATGCAAAACTAAAAAGTGTTATGCATACTCTTGCATAGCACGAGCGCGCTATAGCACATGCACCCTATGCAAAATGAGAGAGAGAGAGAGAGAGAGAGAGAGAGAGAGCACGCGCTTGGTAAGGAATTAGAATTTACCAATCCTAAGGCTTGGATTTACCTTGGAGATCCAACCCAAAGGCTTGGAGGGTTCAAATAGGCCTGAGACGTGTTTACCAGCAAACATGCAAAAAATGACAACTTTTTGTGTGTGCTCTTCGTCAGGTTTACTCATGGTTCAATAACGTAAAAATTAGATGACTTGATATTGCAGATCTCTCTATTAGCTATCTAAGCATATAATTTATTTTGAATTATGATTATGTTAAGTTTTTCATCTCTAATTTCTTTTGTGTGCATGTCCATTTTTTTGTAAAAAACTAACGTGTAGTATTTTGGGCATAGATTTTGGCCTGTTCATCGAATTTTGCAACAAGTTACATTTTTAGAAACTAGGCTCCATTCTACACACTTTTTAAAAAAAATGATTTTTGATTGGTTTTAAATGATTTCTAGGGGGAGCACACAAAATTTTCATGTTTTCAGGATGTGTGCACTTCGTAAATTCATCAAAAATTATACATTCATAAAAAAATTAGCAAAAAAATATGAGATAAACTACGTGGTGTTAGCTAACTTCTCACTGAAGCGATTAAAAAAATTCAAAAAAGAAGTTAACATTTTAGGGGGAGCACACCAGACGCTATGTTATATTTTTTCACAAGAAATAGGACCACTTTTTGTGCTCCCCCTTTTTGAGGGCCTTAATCTGCACCATTTTCAAAACAAATTAGTAGTTTAGGAACTAGATTTAGAGTATTACAACTCTTGTTCTTGTCACATCTTAAAATTTTGAGTCTAACTATCTTCAATTTCTTCTTGAAGTTCAGAGTTTGCTGATTTCAGGAAAAAAGTGGCATCTTATACCCCTTTTTGGTCCCCCATCTTTGTGCACTTACCCTTGTAGATACCAAAAAATGGACATAATTGTGAACTAGCATTAAGTCACTAATTATTCTTCTAATATTTAATGGTTATTGAATCATTAATTAATCATCTTATTTTCCTCTAAAAATCTATTCTTTTAATCAGTTAATCACCTATCTAATATTAATAAAATAATTAAGTTTTTTAATTAATTACCTTTAATTAATTGATCTTTATCAATTAATTGAATTCAATTTCATATTTCCCATGATTTAAATTTAATTATTCAAATTAGCTAATTATTCTTTCAAATTAAATTAATTGAACAAATTAATTTAATTTCACATCAATTATAATTAATTTCATTTCTAATTTCATCTTTCTAATCAAATTGAATTCTTAATTCAATTAAATCTTCTAAAAAATAGAAAAATAAAAAATATGAGGTAATTATAATTTCTAAAAAATTCAAAATCATCATAAATTGAGAAAAAGGAATTCTCAAAATCAAATCATTTTTAAATTAAAAATCAATTCTTTTCTCAAAATTCAATTTGGAAACTTTTATCTTTCAAAAATCAACTAAATCCTCTTATATGTATCTTCTTTATTTCTTAAATAACTCTATGCTTTTTGAGTTAAATTAGAATTAAATCCTTTTATTTTAGAAAGTTACCCAAATATTCTCCAGTCTTGAATTATCTCATCCGTCCAATCTGCTTTCCCAGAATCGATCTCAACCATTTATAAATTTCTTAAAAATCTATATAAACAACCCTCATCTCTCACATTTTCATCTCTGAATTTTGCATCAAACATATCTTCACAAGATTAGTGAAGCAAAATGAGTAAATTAAAGTATCAGCTACCAAGACATTTCACTATATTTTAGATGACATACCATTTTTAGAATGAATTTTCTTAAGACAGTTTTGTATCGTGGGTTTTCAAGATGCAGAGGTCCCAACCACCATTTTCAGAATGAATATTCCTTAAGACAATTTTTTGAGCATCGTGGGTTTTCAAGTTGCAGAGGTTGGTGTAGCCTCCATTAATGACCAAATACTTTCTATTTTCCTTTTGTTTTCTATTTTAGCTAACTAAAAATCTCGTTGCATAGGAATCTCCAAATTATTCGTTCACACGATTTTAATTTTACGTGTATGGAGGAATAAATTGGACAAAGACGGATATGAAAGGACAAATCTAATGCCATTGGTCAAGGCCTAAAATGGCACTAGAGTCCTTGTAAGGTGACGAATTTTGGTCAATCAAGCATGAATTTCTACTTAATTGAAGAGTGTATTTTTTTAATAATTTTTTATATAGCTTTTTATCATAAGCTTTTTAAGTAATCTAAGTGAATTTGAAAATATCACATCTACTATTCTAATTAATTTAAGAATGTTGTATAATAGAAAGAACTACATGAAAATGTATATAAAGATTGTAAATGTTAACATTATTAAAATATGTTCTATTTTTTGAAAAGATTAGTGAAGCAAAATGAGTAAATTGCACATCTTTATCAAGTTCATCAGTGTACCTTCTCATTTGTTTGTCAATATAGTGTACAATTGGACTATCCAGATACCAAAGGACATATCCTTGACCAAGTACAATATTTGAGAAGTAAAATAGTAAGAAAATTGCTAGCGTTCCAAATCAGAACACCATGTTCTTCTTTATTTTCTTTATTTTCAGTAAATTATCAATGAACTACTCTGTAAAGAGCTTGCATAGGTCACATTCAATACCATTGACAACTATATCATGAGCTATAAATTTACTGTCATAGAAGAAATCAATTTTTCTTTGTTCGAATAGTGGACTTTTTTCCAATAACATGTGATTTGTACCTCAGTGCTAGGTCTAGAATAGGATTTATTGTAAGGGACCTTCCATCATGCACTTCTTGTGTGAGAGATTCATCTTCTTTTCACTTCGTCACCTTTATCTTTTGTACACAACTGATATCATTACTTGACCAGTCACAACCTTCATCACTTCCTTAGTTAATAGGTGACAATCATCTAACTACTGAAAGGTATCATGAAAATGGCTCATCACTATTCTGGCCCATTTTTATTCTCCACGAAGGTTAGGAAAGTCATTCCAAACATCTAGCTTCTTCTTGACCAAAACCCTATATTCTAGTTTCAGCTTCAAATCTTTGGTAGATAGCTCTTTGTGTCATAATTCAAATGGCTTAAAGTGATCAAACTCATCGAATTTTTACTTTAGATGGATTCACACATCCTTGATAAGGACAAAACCATAAGGGATTTGAGATAGACATCTCATCAAATCATTCTCAATGGAAATGTCGAGAAAAGGTTTAAAAAAATACGAGGTTCAATTGAGGCATCAACTAGAATAGGAGTAGATCAACTAGCCATTACAGAAAAGTGAATGAAGAATACTAAGAAAAATACCTTTGATTCATACTAAAAAATCATGATTTGCAACTTCTCCTATTTTTCCTTATCTCTCCCCAAAAATCATTTTCACTTTGTGAGGAAATGACTTGTCTGGAACGTATTTAAAGTATATCCTAAAAAAAACCCTTAAATGCACTTAATGCATCATAGAGCCACTATGACCACTTTTACCAGATGTGAATATATTCCTAACTTTTCTCTTTATCAAAGACTCTAGGCTGATGAAGTAGATCTGATATTTCGATAACCATTCATACTTTGCAAGATAGGATACATACACTAAAATTTTATCCCCTTGAAAAACAACCGAGAGGTTGATAATTACTGAAATAGATCCATGTGCCAAAATTAGAGAAACTATCTTCCTTCTTCCTCCAGATCTGTCACATCCATTCTTTGACCTCTTCTTTGTTTATTCTCTTTATCAGTTCGGTCTACTTAACTTTAATTGATCTATAGAATCTTTCTATATGACCAACCTTATTGCATTTGAAACATCGATTGGTCTTCCTCTCTTGTCTTGACCTACTCTAGTTAGCCTTATGTCCATATGCATAAACAATAGAAAAACAAATAGTAAACTAATTGCCTCTATTATCTTTCCTACATTGACTTTCCTTATGACCATAAATATTGCAATTAAAATATCTATTGGTTATTCTGGTTTGATCTATTTCTACAATTCTTAACTTTCTGTCCAAATTTATTGTAATTGAAATAATTACCATTAAAAGAATGGGGTTTCATACTTATCCAGGGTTTCATTGAAGCCTTACCTTTGTCCTTTTGATTAGATGTAGCCTTATCTTCACTTACTAGATTCAGATCTTCTTTTTCTTCAAAATTGTTGTGAGAGTAATCGATTCCTTTCTTATCTGCTATATATCTTTGAATGTTCAATATTTCATTTAGCTTCTCCAAACTAGATTTGATTTTTTTTTGCTCTTCTTGGATTCTTCTTGGTTTGTCTTGAGGGACTTGACTTTTTGTTCCAATTTTTTGCATTCATCATATTTTCTCTTAATAACATTGTTCATATGCTTCTTGGTCTTTTCATTTTCTTTGCTTTTGGTTCTTAGATTAGAAATAGTTTCATTTTCTAGATTGAGTTCATTTCTAACTTTCTTAAGTCTTGATTTAAACTTCTAAATTTTCTCTTTCAATTTCCTAATATAGTAATTTTCCATGTGAATATTTTATGATAAAATGTTGTTCTCATCTTCAACTAATTCAAGATCTTTATACACGAACATAAACTCATTCTCATCCATGGTGTATGTCGGTGTAGTATGTTATGTTATCTATATTTGAGCATTAAGTATTGTCATTAGTATCAAAGAAGATCAGTCAGTTACATATGTTATTTAGTTGGTAAAAGGAAGTACTACAAGCTAAATATGCTATTCAGTTAACTACATAAGCCTTCATACCGAGTAGTCACAAGGCAGTACCGAGAACTAAAAGGAAATAGTTTTAACCAAGCACCAAAGTAGTCTTACCAAGCATCAGTGTATACTAATACCAAGCATCAGTAAACACCAAGCAGACTGGACACTAAGCACCAGTGCATTCACCAAGTAGTATTGATAGTGTTTACCGAGCAATCTAGGAAAAGGTATAGTAATCATTTTTGGAACATTTATCTATGCAAATGGTTACAATAGAATCACAAAACATTTTACCAAGATCGAGGATCATTTACTGTAGATGTAATCATTAATTGTGATGATGATCTCTATGTAATTGTTAGATCTAGGTTATTTTTGTATACTGTAGATCTTAGGTTATTTTCCTAAGATGATGTAAACCTAATTAGGTCATGAAGGTTAAGCGGTGATGGAAATCATAGCAGTATGTTATATATTTTTATTTTCATGACATTTTTGAATATAGTCTTGAGAATTTTTTGACATAAGAATACGAAGGACAAGAAGGAGATCTTGAAGCATGCAATCATCTTCAAGACATCAATATTCAGACAAGGTTGATCAGTATTCAGAGATATTCAGTCAAGGCTACTGAGAAGTACAAAGGAACAATATCTACACATTAAGGTGATATATATATTGATATTTCATATATCTATTTCAGACAAGCATTAGTTTTCATCTAGGGATACTTTCTTTTATTCTCTTATCATTGTAACAAAGTTGGCAAAATCTCTTAACAGAGTAAACCTAATAGTCTTTTTGTAAATCTCTTAACCGAGTACACACTCAAGTAGTGTTGTTAAAATCTTGTAACTAGGTAGATATAATTGATCTCATTGTTACTCCTAACATGGTAAGATCATCATAAGTGATCACAACTTGTAGCCTTAACTGGCATACTTTATTATCTACAATAGTGAAGAATTTGTGGGTCTCATCCCCACCATAGTTTTTTACCTTCTAACAAGGGTTTGTGTATAACCAAAATACTTGTGTTATGTGATTGAATTGTTGTTTTTTTACATGAAATTTACATTTACAAGTTAATTGAAAGAATGATGCATGCAATGGATTGAGTTGGATAGACAAGTTTACTATTGTTTGTTGATTAAGTTTGAAGTTAAAAGTTTTTGAGGGCACTGATTCACCCCTCCCCTCTCAATACCTTATCTCTCCATTCCAAAAATTGGTATCAGAGCTCAGATCCCTTATTAGACGGTTTAACCACTGAAGAGTAAAGATCTAATCATGGAGAGATACAAGTTGGACAAAACTATAGAGAATCAAAAGATTCAGATGTAGATGTTTATTAAGAAATACAAAAAAGCTAAGGATGCATTGAAGAAGTTACTGGTTCAAAGAAATAACTTGGCTATTCTGGAAAATGAGACTAACTACCATGAAGAAGAGATTGATGACTTATTTGATAATATTGGATCTAGTTCAGGCAGTATTTGTGATGGTTCTGAAAGTGTAATTTCTAATTTGTCTGAGAAAAATCTTCATTTGACTAAACAAGTCAAAGCCCTGCAGATCGGTCAGGAGACACAAATGGTGAGAATGATTAATGTGATAAACAATGCTAGACAATCAAAACAAGAGAGAAATTTGGTTGTTGAAGATAGAAGATAGATGAATGAACAAATACAAGTAAAATAAACAGAGATACTGAGACTTACCAAACATCACTTTGAAATATCCAATCATATGATTATTGTAAACTAGGAGATCAACCGAGTAAATGGTGAGTTGTCAAGAAAACTAGAAGATATCGGAGTACTTAGGGAAGAAAATGAAAAACTGAGAAATGAAGTAAAGATGCAGCTACAACATAATGAAATGATGAAAAAGGCTGAAGATGACTCTAAGAAAATAGATGATTTGCTTATTAGTCAAAGAGGACTTGGAAGCACTACAGGATTAGGCTATACTGAGAAAGGAGAATCATCCAAGAAAGTTGAACAGGTGAATAACAATCAGAATCAAAGACCTAAGACACTGACATTCTATCACTGTGGAAAACTAGGATACACTTCAAATGTTTGCAGGAGTAATGCACAAGGTAAACCTAAAACCACTCCTAAATTTAATGGTCATTTCTATAACTGTAACAAGTTTGGACATCAAGCATGTGAATGCAGATCTAAGTTGAATAGGACTTCTAACAAACCTCACATGGAGAAACTTTGTTATACTTAAAACAAGTATGGACACACCTCACAAGAATGTAGAACAAAGATGAAGCAAGTATGGACACCGAAATGATAGAATAAATCATATCAACTGAGAAGACAAAATAATGCTTACACTTGGGATTATAACACTTGGGTTAACTACACAGTATGTGGAAGGTATGGACATATTGTAGCTAATTGTATGAGGAAGAGATGGGCTGGAAAATCTTGAAGCTGGACAAGAACTAGTATGTCACAAAGTTGGTCACCTAAGCAAATATTGTAGAGACCAAGCACCATAAGAAAAAACATTTGAGAATGGAAATACAATTGTAGATATCATGAGGATAAGAAACACTATGTGGAGAAAGGCATCAAATGAGAATACTGAGTCAAGCAATGCAGTCGGTGAAACCTCATCCATTGGATTGGGTGACATTGACACCTCCACTTAAGTTGAAAAAGGTATGTTTGGAACTGATAATTCAGATTGATCATATTTTACATTCAGTTCCTTATATTTGATGTACACATACCAAATCTGCATGAATTAAGATGCATTATGGTTTATAAGTTTTGAGCTTTCAAAGTTATACAGTCGGTATATGTTAGACTGAGTAAAGAGTTACCCATCGATGACTATTATGCAAGGTTAACCGAGTATCAGTATTAACCAAATTAAAAAGTCATGTGTTAACCGAGCTATTGATGTTTTGCAGTAATCACCAAGTTGACAACTGTCACCGAGTTGTAAGTAGGTCGAGCATTTATTACGAGTGTTTTGTGCGGTAATTTGAAAAAGGCTATAAATAGACGGAGAACTTATTTTATTTTTCACCAAGTAATTTTAAAGAGCAAAGGATTTTCAGAGACCGATTTCAGAGCAAAGAGTTTTAGGTGCATTCAAAGCAGTTTCAAAAAATTTTGAGTGATCTCGTAGGGACTTTTGAGTAAGTACAGTTACTACCGAGCTAATTCAAAGTATTTACTGAAACCCTAAGTTAAGAAAAATGGCATCTGCATCAAATTCTAAATTTGTAGAGGAGGAAGAAGTAAATTTGATAGTGACAGCTACCTGTGACGAACCCCGATACAAACTTCACCCTGAAGTTGCATCAAAAATTGATCCAGCAGGATCTTTTTCAAGCATACCACCTAGGGTTCTGTTAGTCGAGGATTCACTGCAAGATTGGTGAAATAGGTGATTTTGAGATGTATGCAGCTTATCAAAAGCTATGCAGAGATGATGGAAGACTTAAACTAGAATATAAACAAGTCAAAAGCATAGGATTAACCAATGCCCTGAGTTTTCTGAAGACTTTCAAAAATGAATGGATTAAGGTTGTGCTAATTTGATTTCACGATGGAAAGTTTTGGTTGGATGAGCCAGTTAAATTTACTAAGAACATGATTCACATTGTCACCGGGTATCCAACAACCAACAAGTCCAAACCATTTCGTAGTTCATCTAGGGAAAATATTGAAAAGAACATCGGAGCCAAGTGGGATGGCAGAGCACTGAAGATTGGTTCAATCAAAGACCCAGAGGTAAAATTTGCAACTCATGTCATCAGATACAAAATTTATCAATCAAGCAGACTGAATAGTGTGCCATGTGGAGCTGTTGACATTGCTTACAAAATGGTCAAGAAAAGTTTCCAGTTAGACCTCACCAAACTTATTTTGAGGAAAATTGAAGAGAACATGAAGACTATCCAGTTGGCAAAGGCTAACACATGTAAGTTTGGATCCCTACTAGTTTTCATATTCTTCTATGTGCAGTGATTTTTCCCTTCTATCAGTAATATAGAGTGATCAATCAACAAGCCAGTTATAGTGCAAATTTTAGAATTGATTACAACTTTGGGAAATAATCTCAACAATGTTTTAGACCACTACTTTGAACAATTCAAGAGTAGAATGAATTCTCGGAGCAGAATTCCTAGTCAACTAGTGGAAGACTATGAGTAGGATATATATTTTCTTGTGGACATCGACCACACATTGATAAAGGTTGTGGAGCCTAGGACTAAATGGCTAGCCCCCAAGGGATATGAAATGGATATTCATTTGTCTTCAAAATCAATTAAGGCTCTATTGGCTACACTGAAGGATGTAAATGCTGAAAGGTTTGGTACATATGAAGAGGCTAAGACAAGAATAAAAATAGGCCTAGTTATCAGTAAGATAACAAAGAAATCTAAAAAATGATGAAGACTCTAGTAGAGAAGTTTGGAGATGATTCTAGATCATTTGATAGTACACCGGTTGAAGCATCAACTAAAGGTTAGTTAATGCTAACTGACAAACCACATGACAGTGAAGAAACTAAGTCAGATAAAGATGTAGACTCTACACTGGTTTCCCCTTCACCAACTCCAAAGAAGAAGCAGTTAAAAGTGCAGACAAGGGAATGCACAAGGTCCATAACTGCAGCCTCACCGCCACTGAAGAAAGGAGTTGTGAAGTTTACAAAACCAAAGGTAGCAGGACCAACAAAGACATACACAAAAAGAGGTAATAAATCTACTGCTAAATCCCCAAGGAAAAGAAGAAAATTGATTAGGGGTAAAGAAGATTTAGATGAGGAAGAAGATGACAATAATCAGTTTAAATTTGTTAGCAATAAAAGTAGATCAGTTGATGAAGTTGCAAAAGATATAATTGAGAATGGTGAACTTAATGATCCTGAAATTAGTCGATTTGAACACCTGTCAATCAAGGATCAGAATAAACTCGAAGAGGAAATTATCCAAATGATGATTCAATTCAAATGAGTTCCCATTGAATTTTCCAAAAATATACTTAAGGCACTAGATGATAGAATTGCGCAAAAATGGTTGTATGCCTTAGATACCGAAAAGAAAATGAGGGAACAATCCCTAGTTTTGGCAATACCTCAATTGACAGTTCTTGAAATTGAGGAATACATGAGCAAATATGAAAAGAGGTTTAGAGTGAAGAGCTAAGAAATACAGATACTTGATGAAAATATGGTAGACATAGATGAGAATAGTCAACTCATATGGACTTCAGTAGTTGCAGCCCGAGAGCAAGCTGAAAAGATGGCTTTAGCCAAAACATCTTAGAAGAAGCTGAAAACAAAAGGTAAAGGACTTCATAATGATGATGCAGACTTGACACTGAAATAAGGTAAGATAGATATATCAGATACTGAGGTACCTGATACTATAGAGGCCATCGAGGAATTGAACTTTACATAGGATTCAACAGATCAAGGTGAGATCCAAATCTTAGAGAACACTACACTTGATGTACTCATTGAGGACATCACAAATGGTGATCCTGATGACATAAATGCTGATGAAGATGTGACTATTACTGGAGCACAAACATGAGCAGCCTTAACCGAGCCAAATTATTTTCATAAGCACATACTCAAAGTTCAAGAACTTAGGCGGTTAAGAGAAGATTTGAGGAAGCAGGAGAGCAGGATAAGTGACCAAGTCACTGAGCTACAAACAAAGTTGCTTCCCCATCTTAAGATTTTTGAGAAGCATATAGTCAAAGCACAATCTTTAGTTGCAACACCAAAAATTTCTATGTTGGAAAATATCTTTGACATGCATGCACAAGTCGGTCTTGAGCACATTTCTCTAACCAACTTGAAAGAGGAATGGGCGAACCTCTTAGATTTTTTGAAGAGAACCCACTAGCACATTTTTTATAAACTATAAGTACATAATTTTGAGTTTGGAATTATTATCAAAAAGGGGGAAAACTAATGTATATACCAAATTGTGTAAATATGATAAGTGTACTACATACATACCGGGAGCATGCACCGAGGGGGAGAAAATTTTGTTGTGATAAGGTATCTATGTATATATGGAAAAGTTAGAATATTTTTTTTGAGATATCAAGTTTATATACATTCAAGGTTTTGATACTAATGCCAAAGGGGGAGATTGTTATCTCTATTTGAGCATTAAGAATTTTCATTAGTATCAAAGAAGATCAGTCGGTTACCTATGCTATTCAATCAATAAAAGGAAGTACTACAAGCTACATATGCTAGTCAATTAACTACATAAGCCTTCATACTGAGTAGTCACAAGGCAGTACCAAGAACTAAAAGGAAACAATTTTAACCAAGCATGAGAGTAGTCTTACCAAGCATCAGTGTATACCAATACCGAGAGTCAATAAACATCGAGCACCAGTGCATTCACCGAGTAGTATTGATAGTGTTTACCGAGCAATCCAAGAAATGACATAGTAATCAGTTTTGACACATTTATCTATGCAGATAGTTAAAACATAATCACAAAATGGTTTACCAAGATCGAGGATCATTTATTGTAGATGTAATCATTAATTATGATGATGATCTCTATGTAATTGTTAGACCTAGGTTATTTTTGTATACCGTAGATCTTAGGTTATTTTCCTAAGATGATGTAAACCTAATTAAGTCATGAAGGTTAAGCAGTGATGGAAATCATAGCAGTATGCTATATATTTGTATTTTCATGACATTTTTTAATATAGTCTTGAGAATTTTTTGACATAAGAATACGAAGGATGAGAAGGAGATCTTGAAGCATGCACTCATCTTCAAGACATCAATATTCAAACAAGGTTGATCAGTATTCAGAGATATTCAGTCAAGGCTACTGAGCAGTACAGAAGAACAATATCTACACATTAAGGTGATATATATATATATATATATATATATATATATATATATATATATATATATATATATATATATATATATATATATATATATATATATATATATATATATATATATATATATATATATTGATATATATTGATATTTCATAGTTTTGTTTCAGAAAAGCATAAGTTTTCATCTATAGATACTTTCTGTTATTCTCTTATCATTGTAACAGAGTTGGAAAAATCTCTTAACAAAGTAGACCTAACAGTCTTTTTGTAAATCTCTTAACCGAGTACACACTCAAGTAGTATTGTTAAAATCCTGTAACCAGGTAGATCTAGTTGATCTCATTGTTACTCCTAATAGGGTAAGATCATCATAAGTGATCACAACTTATAGCCTTAACCGAGATACTTTATTATCTACAATAGTGAAGAATTTGTGGGTACGTCTCATCCCCACCGTAATTTTTTACCTTCTAACAAGGGTTTGTGCGTAACCAAAATACTTGTGTTATGTGATTGAATTGTTTTTTGTTTTCATGCAATTTACATTTACAAGTTAATTGAAAGAATGATGCATATAATGGATTCAGTTGGATAGACAAGTTTACTACTATTTTCTGATTAAGTTTGAAGTTAAAAGTTTTTGAGGGCACCGATTCACCCCTCCCCTCTCATTACCTTACCTCTCCATTCCAACATGTTCAACCTCCTAGTTTTTCTTCGAGTGGTTAGACTCTTCTAAAGGATCTACCTTTGATACCAATTGATCAACATTTGGCATACTAAGGGGGGAGGGGTGGATCATATATCCTTGAAAAAATTAAAACATTTGAGTAGTTGTCCACATAACATACTTCAAAATTGCAAAAAATAAAAGAACCAAAAGTAAATAATTAAACACCACATAACACCAATTTTTTATCGTGGAAATCCAAGATGTGAAAAAATACGAAGAGGGATAACTCTCAAGTATTAAGTAACTAGTTAAATAATACATGGGTGGTTCACTATCAGTGTATCTCACTGTTGGTTCTAGCTCACTTCTTGAAATACAAAATGTAGTAGTAGCTAATGATACAAAAATTGAGCCATTAAGAATGCACCAAAACATGCATAAAGTACAATTCTCACTGAATTAAGGACCACCTTCTATACTGTCACATATTTACATACAATAGTTCACTATATACAACAACAATTTTCATATACAAAGCATAATACATATATACATCATTATCATAAGAGTTACTAATCATATGCTGAGGTCACCTTTATTATATACCATCATTGGTATGCATTCCTTCCATGTCGACTAAAGCTAATTGTGTCGACTGAGACCAAAAGATAAAACATTATGAGCAACCAAAATGTGTTGAAGTAGTTGGCCATAACATAAACGTCTCTATATGCTTGATCGATATCGATTTAGGCAAAAATTAACCATATGCAATGGTAGACTTAAGTAATTTCATTAATGCTATTGTTGGTGAGGTCGTGGGACCGTTAGAGTGTTGTACAAAAATATCTAGAAAGATGACATCAATGCCAATCAAAAAATGGGGTAACCTAATAGATTCAAGCTAGGAAAAAAAGACCAAGACCCTTAGAATCAAACCCTAAGAAGAACACCAAAGGTTCATGCAAAAAGAAGAAAGAAAAAAATGACAAAGGGGACACAAAGAAACCTTTAGATCAAATCTAGGAATAAAACCAAAGAGAAAATAAATGAAAACACCTGAACAAGATATAGTAGGACCTCTTACTAAACTCAAATCTAAAACTCTAATGCCTAACATGAAAGGATGCTAGAGGGTGTCTAAATTATCACTTTGATGGAAGCTATATCACAAAGATGTATAGTAAAAAAGGCTATTGGATGTATGATAGCTCTAAAATTATAGGATTTAAAGTAAATGACATGCTAAAACACCCTTTTATAGGCAAGTAGGCCTAGATTCATTTGGCACCTACAACAATAAATGTGGTAGAGGAGTGGTTGGAGGTAATGATGTTATTTTTAGGTTAGGGGTCAAGGTTTTGGGGGATTCTATATTACTATAGATCTCCTATTCCCCAGTGTCTAATATATGAAAGGAAAGGACATTAGGGATTGGGGGTTAGGGTTTTGAGGATCCCATATCACTATGAGATTTATGATTCCCAATGCCCAATCCCCTATCATAAAAAGGTAGAAATGAAGCTAGGTGTAAAATGTTGAATGTGCAAGACAACTGAGAGGGGGGATGAATCAATTGTCTATAAAACTTACAAAATTTTAAACCTTTAATTAGTTCCACAAAACTTTAATCCTTTAAGACGTAAACATGAAAAAAATAAAAACTATAAAATACATGAAACACAAGATTTATGTGGAAAACCTTGTTAAGGGAAAAACCACAGTGAAGATTAGTTCTCAAATATATGAACACTAGTTAGGGTGGTTTACAAAGAAGAGTTTACTGCTAGAGGCTCACTATTGAAAGGCTCACTTCCTAGATGAATAGGAATACAAGATAATAGATCTACCACTGTATTGACCAAAAATCAAATAAAATATCTATAGCCACCTTTGGCTCACTACTTTAAATAGCTAACACATTGAATTCCACAGTAATGTGCACTATAGTTCATACTACTTCATAAATACTAGTAGACATATACTTTTTCAAGAAACCTCATCATGTACACACATGCTTGCACATGGTTCAAAAGTATAGACATATGACACACACATCCTTTATTTATACCAATATTTTAACTACCAAGTCTTCCACTATCATCTAGGCAAGTAATCAAACATAATTTTTATTAGGTCGGCACTGAACATTCCCACAATAGAAAGAAATGATAAGTCGACCAGAACATGCCTTATCTAGGACCACAAATATTATCATGCACATTACATATTAAATTGCATTAACTAAGATGTAATAAATTGAAGTTTAAACACCCATGGTCGGACAAACCTAGAGTAGAAACACCAAAGAACATTGAAATCATGTCTCCAAAATTTATAATCTCGTGCCAATGGAAATGAAATAAGCTAAGAACATTAGAACATTATGATGAACTATAACTGATTTAGAACCTGAATGAAGAATCTATGATTTAAGATCACTGAGGAGTTGCTGATTAGATATGCAAGATGATTAAATCAGTATTATATTGTCATTGATGTCAACTAGCTTGACAATACTTATCTTGTAAGTTACTATACCGAAACATCTAAAGAAAGGTGAAAGAGATGAAGAAAAGAAATACATGAGGAAGATGTATATGTCAGATGAGGATAAGGAATACACTAAGTAACTTGTTGATGAGTCTATGACTTGATGATATCGACTTTATTATGTTGCATTCATCTATGATGAAGAATAGAGCAGAAAGACACAAAGCAGTGTTGTCGATAAATGAAGCATTCTAGTATACACCAACGGAGTGTACTATATACTGAGCACAGTGTTAACTGAGCTTGTGTTCACTGATGCATTTCTTTGTTAACCGAGTAGAACAAAAAGGAATTAAATGATTAGTTTAGCCAAAAAATGGATGAGCTGTAAAGTGTATAAAATCGAGGTAACATATAAGGTTTGTTATGAAGATTGACAGCTAACATAATTCAAGAAAGATCTAATGGAGTAGATTGAAATGTGTTACTAACACATCAGCCAAAGAAGGTTAGAGTGGCAAAATCAATGAATGAGATTAAGTGGCAAAATTTGATGGACAAAAAGAAAATGATTTACTCGTCTATATAAGAGACATTGGTTTCATTGTAGAAAGAATGCCGGAGGAAGGAGATACTGCAGAATTATTGCATGAAGGATTTTTCATGCATTCTGATCATACTGGTTAGTAAGAACCGAACTGTAGAACAATTACCGAGCTACAGAGAGTAATTACCGATGGACAGTAAGTTGATATAGTATTGAATCTAAAGTGATATATTGATCATAAAGGTTTGAATGAGCTGAACATTGATCTGTAAACTGCAATAGAAGTTGTTTCAAGGTAGATCATCTATTGTTACATATTTAACAATTGTACACAGTCAAATCTCTTAACTGAGTGGACTAAGAAAGTCTTTTTATGTTTCATTCATAGAGTGAACATTGTTATCCTTTCAACCCCAAAGTGACTATTGGTTGGATGATAACTTCTGGTCTAAAATCCTCTAACAAGGTCACACCTAACAGTGTGTTTGTAACCTTTAATGGGGTTGGGTCTTCACTGACCTCACTTCATAAGAGTGAACATTTTTGGGTTGTCAGTCCCAGGTGGTTTTTCCCTTCACAGGATTTCCACGTTAAATCTCTTGTGTTATGTGTTGATTGTGATATTTGTTTGTTATCATACTTTTCATATTACATGTTAGATATGATCAGTAACTACTATAAGTTTTAAATTGATAATCGGTAAAAACACAAACAATGAAAGTATTGTATGTTTACCGAGTAGCAGAAGTTGAAGAATTGTTTTGGATTATACATTTTGTTTTGGAACACTGGATAACGGATTCACCCCCCTCTCAGTTATTCTAACAATTGGTATCAAAGCTTCGGTTGCTTTGAACAGAGTTTTAAGGACTCCAACAAAAAGATCTCAAGATGTATAAGAGGGAAGTGCCAAAGCTGAACAAAGAGAACTTCACAGTATGGAAAAGCCGGATGAAGATGCACATATCTGGAATTGGGAATTCTGCACTAGAACTGATGCAAAATGGCTACATTGAACCGACACCAGGACCCCTGACACTTGATCAACTAAAGGATAGGCATGAACACAATATTACTATGATGGAACTTGCTATTGCCTGTACCGATGCCAAATTTGAAGACATTAAGGGATGCACAACTGCCAAAGCCATGTGGGATAAACTAACTCTAATATACAGTGGAGATTTGAATGTTAAGAGAGCCAGAGCAGAAAGCCTAAGAGGTTGATTTGATGATATGAAGGTGAAAGATGGTGAGAACATTATGCAATACACAAATAGACTAAAAGAGCTAGTACATGCTATTAGGGCATTAGATGGAATTATTGAGGATGAAACAGTGATAAGCAAGATTCTCAGAACTTTACTACCAGTTTATGCAATCAGGATCTCTGCAATTCATGAAACAAGAGCTACATCCAACCTTACTCTTGACACACTAATCAGTAAGCTTACAACCTTTGAATTGAATAACTTTGACAATAGTGTTGTACCTTTTGTTGAATCCGCTTTCATGTCTTCTTTGAAGATTGGTAAATCTAGTAGCATGAATAGTAAGAATAATGATAGTAATAGTGGTACCAATGATGAACTTGATGAGCTTGAAGCTCTTATGGCCAGAAGATTACCCAAAGGTAAAGGAAGGTATAGAGGTAAGCTACCTTTGGCATGCTTTAATTGTAAAGAAGTTGGCCACATCATTGCTAGATGTCTAAATAAGAAAGATGATGATAGATCTAAAGACCGATATGACAGAAGTTATGGGAGAAGAGTCAATAGAGGCTACTGACATAATAACAGAGACAACCGAGATAGCTATGACAAAGGGAAAAAGGTATGTTACATAGCCAAAGAATTTGAATCTGAATCTAATATTGATGATGATGTAGAAGTAGTATTTGTTGCTATGAAAGATGACTCAGAGGAAGAAGAGAAACATGAAGAAACAACACTAATTTCTAAAGTAAGTAGAAATGATACATGGATCATAGACAGTGGTTGTACACATCATATGATTGGTGATATAGAGAAATTTGATCTACTTGATGAATATGATGGAGGATCCGTAAGGATGGAAAATGATGCACCCTGTATGGTAAGAGGTAAAGGTTCACTGATGATCAATGATAGAATAAAATGTGAAAATGCATACTGGGTAGATGGACTGAACTATAATTTGTTAATTATGGCATAGTTGAATAACTTAGGCCACTGACTTGCCTTTGAGAACAGGAAGGTAAAAATCTATGATGATGGAGGAAGACTTGTCAGAACCGGTACACAATCTAGAGGTAATCTATTTTATCTTGATATTGATTAGTCTTCTTGTTTATTAATGAAGGATGAATATGCATGGTTGTGGCATAAAAGGTTATGCCATGTGAACTTTGATAACATGATCAATATTAGTAAGAGGAAAAGAGTTAGAGGGTTGCCTAACTTTTCAAAACCGGATCATGCTATGTGTCATGAATGTCAGAAAGGTAAGATGACTCAGTCTAGTTTTAAAAGCAAAGACTACTCAACAAAGAAGATACTTGAGTTGGTTCATACTGACCTATGTGGTCCTATGAGAACTCGGAGTTATTATGGTGATAGATACTTTATTCTTTTTGTTGATGACTATACTAGACTGATGACTATTATGTTATTAAAAGAAAAATAGGAAGCATTTAAGATGTTTAAGTGGTATAAGGCAAAGGTAAAAAAAGAGACTATAAAATAATTAAAATGCTTAAGATCTAATAGAGGAGGTGAATTTATCTCTGATGAATTTACTAATTTCTATAATGAGCATGGTATCAAAAGACAGGTCTCTGCACCAAGAACACCTCAGCAGAATGGGATTGTTGAAAGAAGGAACAGGTCAATCATTGACTGTGCAAGAACACTAATGCTACAAAAGAATATTTCTTAGACATACTAGAGGGAAGCTATAAGTACATCTGTATATGTTCTTAACCGAGTACAACTGAAGAAGGACACCAACCGGACACCCTATGAATTATGGTTTGGATGCAAACCTACTGTAAGTTATTTCAAAAATTTTGGAAGAAAATATTTTATTCTGAAAGATGAGAGAAATGGGAAATTTGATTCTAAAGGTGATGAAGGAATATTCTTAGGATATTCTACTAAGAGTAAAGCATACAAATTTATGAATAAGGTTACAAATAAGATAATTGAAAGTACTAATGTTTGTGTTGATGATTTTGATGACAAGAACACAAAGGAAACTAGAAAGGAACCAGAAGACTATGTTAGATTCACTTACATTGAACATCCTAATTATCTACCGAAGTTGCAACCTGTGATAACCGATCAATAGGAAAATAACCATGAGGAACAAGAAAGGGAAACTAACGAACAAGATGGTGCTACCGAGAAAGCACATGAACCTGAACAGGATGAACAAGAAAGGAGAAACTAAGTACTGGCTAGTTTTTTTAGAAGACATCATCCTAAGACACAAATTATTGGAGACAGACAAGCTGGCATGAAGATAAGAAGCAAAACAAGACAAGGTACATGTCTAGTTTGTGAATTTGAACCAAAAAATGTGAAAGTTGCATTAGATAATGAATAATGGGTTAATGCAATGAAAGAGGAAATAGAACAAATAGAGAAGAACAAAACCTAATCCTTAGTACCATGACCTAAAGATAAAAATGTTATTGCTACTAAGTGGATATTCAGGAACAAACTGAATGAAAATGGTGAAGTAACAAGAAATAAAGCTAGATTGGTATGCAAGGGATATGCACAGGAAGAAGGCATTGACTATGGTGATACATTTGCACCTATTGCTAGATTGGAAGGAGTTAGAATGCTACTTGCATATGCTACACACAAGAAATTCAGATTTTATCAAATGGATGTGAAGTCACCATTTCTGAATGGTATACTTAAAGAAGAGGTCTACATAGAACAACCTAAAGGATTCATTGATCCAGACAACAGAGACATGGTATGTAGATTACACAAAGATTTATATGGTTTTAAGCAAGCACCGAGAGCCTGGTATGAAAGGTTGCATACTTACTTGTTAAGTATTGGATTTGTAAGAACTAGTGAAAACAATAATTTGCACATGAAAGGTGATACTGATGACACTATTCTTATTGCTGAGATATTTGTTGATGATATTATTTTTGGAGGTCAAGATCATGTATGTAAATATTTTGCTGATGACATGAGGAATGAGTTTGAAATGTCTATGTTCGAAGAGATTAAATTCTTTCTAGGATTACAAGTGATTCAGCAGAGTGATGGGATATTCATCACATAGTCTAAGTACATAAAGGAAGTCTTGAAGACATTTGGCATGGAAGATGCTAAACCTATGGGAACACTGATGGCTACTAGATGTAAACTGACTAAGGCAAATGAAACTACAGAGGTAAACCAGATACTTTACCGATCCATGATTGGTAAGCTAATGTATGTAGTTCACAGTAGACCAGATATAGCATGTGATGTGGGAATTGTTGCTAGATTTTATGCTAATCCTAGAGAATCACACATGATTTCTACTAAAAGAATCTTAAGATACCTAAAAAAGATAGAGGATTATGGTTTATGGTATCCTAAGGAAGGTAAGTTTGAATTGATGGTCTATACTGATGCTGATTGGGCTGGAAATGTGGATGATAGAGAAAGCACCACTAGAGGAGCATTCTTCTTTGGTGAAAGACTTGTAACCTGGACAAGTAAAAATCAGGCTTGTATTTCTCAGTCTATAGCTAAAGAAGAGTATGTTGTTTCTGCTACTAATTGCTCAAACATTGCATATATCAAGCAAGTGTTGGAAGGAATGAATGAGGTAATCACTGATCCGGTGATTATATACTATGACAACACAAGTGCTATCAATATTTCAAAGAATCCAGTGATGCAATCTAAGACAAAGCATATATCAATTACGTATCACTACTTAAGAGAACAAGTGCAAGAGAAGCAAGTGAAGTTAAAATTTGTT
The DNA here is from genome assembly GCA_027943335.1 of Chamaecyparis obtusa. Taxonomy (NCBI): domain Eukaryota; kingdom Viridiplantae; phylum Streptophyta; class Pinopsida; order Cupressales; family Cupressaceae; genus Chamaecyparis; species Chamaecyparis obtusa. The sequence continues at coordinate 1,192,944 of BSBK01001835.1, read as the reverse complement.
ACATCTAAAGACCAACTTGCATATATCTTTACAAAATCTCTACCGAAGGATACATTTGAATATTTGAGGACTAGACTTGGGGTCAATCCCATGTCTATCAGTCACTAATGTGATCTGGATGTTGCATCGGCTTAAACTTATTAGAAGATCACACATGTTGATGCAACATAGTTCACACTTTGGATAATGTTCAAGGTGTACACACTAAAATATGCACTTCTATGAACCATTACATGCAAGGTTACTCAAGAGTGAGGCCTCACAAAGCGGCTCATAGCTCTCTATGCATGGAGTTGCAAAGGACTATGTGTTTTGCTCTCAGCTAGAGCTACAAGAAAGTGACCTTGCTAGTCAACCACACAATGAGAGATTCACAATGAAGACAAGGGCAACAATGCCAATATCTCCAAGAATCCAATGTGAAATGCAATGCAAACTATATGAGAATGCAAATCTAAGCTATGAAAGGAAAGTACAATGCAACTAATCTATGAAAGGAAATAGCAATGGATTACAATGCCTCCTATTTAGACTATGTGAGCTTATTCTATTGCATAAAAGGAAATCTATACTAAGATGCCATGAATGCAACTATGAAAGCAAACTAAATGAAATGCAACCACAATGATGAAAGCAACAAGTCTTCAATGTCTTCAAAAAGCTCCAAATGTACCTAGAAAACCTGCAGCATAACAATAGCATAAAATATGGATATGCAAATGAAGGAGAGAGCTCTCCTTTTATAAGAAATGAGGTGAAATGGACCATGGAGATTAAGAGGCAAAAAGTCTTAATCAGCGGTGGAGGTTGAAAGAGGAGCAATCCATGTGCACAAACATCCTCCAATGAGAGTGAAGTGTTGACTTTTGAGCCTCATGTGAGACAAAAAGTGCTTTTTCCCTTTTTATAAAATAGGAATAATGCTTTATTTGTGCAACTTAGGATAAGAGGAAAGTGGGGGCTTTTTTATTTAATTGAAAGGGGAGGAAATATTCCTTTTAATTAAATAAAGACTTAGGATAAATGGTTAGCCCAAGGATAAAAATCCAATATATGATCGAAATTAGGATTTGATCAAGAAATTGATAATGTTGAAAATATTGATAAATGATCAAAATGATTCAGGATTGATAAATTGAATAAATGGGGCCCAAAGTCTAGGCGACCATTTTAGGGTGCATACATTTGCCCCTTTTTGACTAATGTGTGATCGATTTGGGAACACATGCAGTCAAAGAAGAATTGAAATGTGAGATCGATTTGGGATCACAAAACAACTCAGATATGAGGTCGATTCGGGATCACATCCGGACAAAATATAAACAAAAGCTTAGACCAACACCGTCGCTGCTAGGTGCAAATCAAGCTTTAGACAAAACTATCACCGTCGCTGCTAGGCAATAATCAATGTCTAAAAATGGGAGATAAGAATCTCAAATTTTGAGCAAAAGCTCACAAAAGATGTCTGAATCAAGAAAATCAAGGAAATCAAGGATGAGAATCCCATAAATACTGCCCCCTCGGAATCGAAATCGAAATCAGGTAGAGGAGAGACAGCAAATCGATAAAGATTTGATCAAATCAGAAAGAAGTCATAATCGAATGTAAATGATAACAGGATAACCATTAGGCAATGAAACATGCCCCAGCGATGAGCTAGAAGAAAAGAGATAGGCGAATGAAAGACTAGAAAATTGAGAGACATGAAAAGGAAGGAATGACGATGCCCCAGCAAAGATTAAAAGATTAGGCCTCAAAAGATCAGCCAACTGCGCAGAAGGGGGGGAAGAATTTGAAACGCGATTTTGACTATGAAGATGACCTCGGATTTCGATTTCGAGTCCGAAAATGGATCCAGGACGTCGAAATTAGCTAGGGGTGCAATTTTCGCGCAATTCCGAGGTGTTTTGAAAATTAGGTCAAAAAGTCAAAATGCTATAAAAGGGGTCAAAATGTCATTTTCAAAAATCATTTGTCTTTTAGTGATTTGAGAATTTCAAAGCTTTAGAGAGAGAAAATGGCTCAGCAAGCAGGAGTTTCCGTCCACAGGCATCGATTCGAGCGCGCCCGGTTGCATAACCGGCCACCACACTATCCTGCCCCGGTATGTTTTCGAAAAACTCGAGTTCTTTGGCCATTTTTAGCATTTAATAGCTGTTTTAGCACGTTTTTATCAAATTTTAAATTTCAAAATTTTCGGTTGTGCGAAATATCGCGCGATACTTTAGAAGTATCGCGCGCTTTGGGGAGAAATATCGCGCGATACTTCGCGTGCCCCAAAAGTATCGCACGCTTTGGGCATCAGTATCGCACGATACTGGGCGAAAGATCGCGCGATAGCGGGCGAAGTATCGCTCGTCATAAGGTTTATCGCCCTACTATAGGGAGAAGTATCGCACGATACTTCTCCAAAAAAGAATATCGCCCAGTTGAAAATTTTGATATTTAATGCATTTTTGAGCAAAAATGACATGGGTCTAGACAATGTTTTTAAGATGTTTTATACTGAGTTTTTTTTTTTTTTTTTTTTTTTTGGACATCCATCATGATATGTACTAACAACGGGTTTGGTTTTGGCTTGCAGGAGGTTTTTCCGGCGCTCATCATCAGAGCGCCGAAGGTGACAGGATTACGGTGTGTCCGAGATCTGGATGATCCGGGCAATGCCGATATCAGGGCTATGGGATTCCGGTATCTGTTGAGGTACCCTTATATCCGAGCAGACCATGGGTTGTTGACTGCGCTGGCCGAGAGATGGCACAGCGAGCACAACACCTTCCATCTACCTACTGGAGAGGCATCGATCACCTTAGAGGACGTCTATAGGATCCTCCGAGTTCCATGCCACGGAGAGCCTGTAAGTATAATCATGTTTTGAGATATAATCATAAATGTAATGTTTCCATGAGATGAAAACTAACATGATTTATGTGTTTGTCACAGGTGTACTATGATCAGGACGTCACTGAGGGGCGTCGATTGATTCAGGAGATGTTTCAGGATGTGACCATCCTAGACAGGCATGTCAGCTGGGAGCGACTGCTTGATGACTTCGGCAGAGATTATCCGGTGCCATGCATTGTGGCATCTATCATTTCACAGATCCTGATGACTGATCGCAGTCAGAAGGGATTCCCGCTCGGATGGGGCAGGCTACTGGTAGACTTGGTAGGCAGGCCTCGACGGATGGCATGGGGGCCTGCGATCTTAGTAGAGATGTATCATGAGCTGCATGAGATCATCTACAGGGACGGTCGGACATGGGCGTGTGGTGCCATCCTGGCACAGGTATGGGCATGGGAGCACATTGTTGTAGTGCGTCCCAGGATTCAGCCGAGGGAGAGGAGGTACCCATTCATTTACAAGTACATCGGATTTATATCACATGCCCATTCAGGGGATGTGACCTACTATCGGCGGATTCTGGATGAGATAGCCTCATTCACATGGAGGCCATACAGGGATGTGGAGGGATGGAGTGATGCAGATGAGGAGCTCAGTTATATGCTATGCAGTCGGCCACTGGTAGGTCGACATGCAGATATCATAGAGAGGTTTTGCATCAGTCGGGTGTGGCGGCAGTTCGGGAGGCAGCAGCGAGTCTCGACAGAGACTACCACATATGCCAGGGCCAGAGACGAGGAGGGACATGGGTGGCTACCCATGCTAGATTATCAGCAGGCTGTCGCCGAGACAGCAGCTATCAGGAGCGAGCCTTGGGATTATTTCCCAGATGTGGCAGACGCAGGGGCTGATGGAGCCTACAGAGCAGAGCGGCGGAGGGTACCATTCCCTCGATTTACAGTACCAGATGCTCAGGTGCCAGCGCCGGGAGGAGAGGGAGGAGAGGGAGGGGACGGAGGAGACGGAGGGGACGGAGGAGAGGAGGGAGGAGATGGAGGAGATGGCGGGAGGGGGAGAGGGAGGAGGATGGAGAGAGGAGAGGGGTCAGGATCAGGTGGCCGGAAACGGTCACGGGGACAGAGATCAGCCACTCCTGAGGAGGAGGCGAGACCAGCTCGCCGGCAGGCAGAGGTACAGCAGGAGCAGCCTGCGGGGGGAGAGGACCTGAGAGCCCAGATACAGGCTCGGGAGGCAGAGATACAGCAGCTGCGGACCACCATAGCTGTGAGAGATCAGCAGCTCCTGGATCTGAGGGCAGAGCGGGATCAGCAGATAGCTGATCTTAGAGCAGAGATAGCACGCCGTGAGGCGATGGCACAGACTGAGGCACTGGAGCTCCGACGGGAGTCAGCGAGGGCTGCTTACTATCACGGATTATATCTGCAGGCCGTCCCAGAGGGTGAGAGAGCACCATCATACTCTCAGCGGGCAGGGGTATCAGACGTGGCTTTTGATAGGAGAGCTATGCCTCCTCCACCACCACGAGCTCCTCACGAGGGTGGTAGCGAGTCTTAGGGTTAGGTCTTAGGTTGTTTGGACATATTTTGAGACTTTTGATCCAGATTTTGGGATCTCATATTGTATATCATGACATTTATTAATTTATGAGATTACTGGATGTTCGGTATATCATGTGTATTTGTCTCACTTATGATGGATGTATCAGTTTATGTATATTATCTTGTCATTTTGCTCAAAATGCTTATGTATGTGCTTATGTATGTTCTCTCTCATAGTTGTATGTATAGTTCTCATGTGTATGATATAGACCTATGTTTCTTGAAAATGACAGTTTTGATATAGGTATGATGATGTGATTAACCCCTTGTGATGAACAGGAACAGGTTCGAGATGAAAAAGACAAGGAGCGAAAGACATGATCAAGAAGAAGAGAAGGTGAGCGCAGTTGACTAACAGGTCCATGTAGGATGAAAAGGAGAGCTCTCTCCATGTGCAAGATGCAAGACTAGACTAACATGACCCTAAAAATGCAAGCTACTATGAAAGTGGTTGACTTGCAAGGTCACAACGCTTATAGACATCTAATTATCATCATCGAGCGTTATTGGTAGCGTCGTAAGATCATACAATGCACACTAGCATTACTATGTGGATATGAATATGATCTTTATCAGATAGAAATGTGGAAATCTTACCTAGGCATCAAAGACATATAGGTCAAGATGACTAATGCAGTAAGATTACCTAAGTTTGATATGGCGAGATTATGCTTGTATCAAGACACATGAAAGTCAGGATAGCTAAAAGCATGCACTCGCAAAACAGTCAAAGATAATACCTTGTCAATCCATAGTGTCAAGTAGGACCAGCATAAATGCTCATGACAGTTAGGACCAACAAAATATACCCACAAGCAGATAAAGAAAGAAAACATGTTCTCATTCCCTCAGTCTTCTAGCTATGCATCATCGAAAACTTCTCAGGGAGAGATCACTCATCAAAGAAATCCTCATAGACAGCACACAAAGAAAAATAAAGTCATCATATCGCAAGTGAGTTAATTGTTTAAGTGTGTGTGTGTGTTGGTCATAGAGTCAAATTCTGAGTATCATATCTGCAAATGGGAAATATCGCATCATACTGTGGACTATTGGGTAAGACATCTGATAAGTGTTAAGAAACACTCGACGCAAGGGTAGTGTTGAAAAACACTGTTTGGGGTGGTGTTGAAAAACACCTGTTGTGAAATGCCCCAAGAGACAAACGCACCAAAAGGACCTATGCGAACAGTTATGCCCCCTAGACAAAGACAAAGACCAATTCCAGACTAGGCCAAATAAGGTCAAGGCATGATGGAAAGTGGTTAAGTGTCGAGGAAGCATGCTAACAAATAGGGGTACAAAGGCCTCAAGTAGCGCCTGTTTCCAGGTTTTCACCACTTGGAATCATTTTTCATTTTTTCATTTTTTTGGATTTTTGCTACCAAGGCGCCTATTGCTAGGTTTTCACCAAGGCACTTTTTCTTTTTTTTTTCTTTTTTTTTCTTTTTTTTTTTTTGATTTTTTGAATATTTTGATTTTTTTGTATTTTTTCAGGACTTTTTATACTTTTTAGGATTTTTTCAGCATCATATATCAATTTTTTTGAAATTTTTTCAGGACCAATAAGATATATACAAAAGGTGCCCCCAGACAGAATGGGCATCAAGGATAGAACTTCTTAAGGTGCACAATGTTGATGGGATCAGGGAGCTGTTCTCCATCAGGATCTGACAGTAAATACGCACCAGTACCAAAAGCAGCTGTGATGACATATGGTCCAAGCCAGTTAGGTTCAAACTTGCCCTTTTGCTCTCTGTTTTGCTAGTTCTTAGGGTTTTCTCGTAAAACAAGATCACCTATTTGAAATTCTCTAGGGCGAACCTTCTTGTTGAATGCCTTGGACATACGCTTCTGATACGCTCTCATATGATCAAAGGAAGCCTTACGCTTCTCATCTAGAAGTTCTAGTTCCTGCAACCTCATGGCACGGTAATCTTCATCCGTAATCAAACCTTTGAGTGAGACTCTAAGGGATGGTATCTCGACTTCTAAAGGCAATATTGCTTCAGCGCCATAGGTGAGAGAAAAAGGAGTGGCCCCTGTAGGTGTGCGAATGCTTGTTCGGTAAGCCCATAGTGCTGGATTGATTTGTAAGTGCCAATCCCTACCATTCTTGTGTACTGTTCTATGAAGAATCTTAAGAATGGTTTTGTTAGAAGCTTCGGCCTGTCCGTTTTCTTGTGGGAAATATATGGAGGACCAATGTTGCTTGATTTTAAACTTTTTGCACAGGTGCTTTAGGTCTTTATTCTTAAATTGACCTCCGTTGTCAGTAATGATCTCAGAAGGCACTCCAAATCGGCAAATGATATGGTTCAAGATGAACAAAGAAATGGTCCTTCCGGAAGCAACAGAAAGTGGTACGGCCTCCACCCATTTTGTGAAGTAGTCAGTGGCAGTAATGATGAACTTGTGTCCACCTGATGAGTTGGGGTGAATTTGCCCAACCAGATCAAAGGCCCAGCGCTGAAATGGCCAATGAGAAATAGAAGGGATTAGCTCCCTACCCGGAGCATGAATCAGGTTGCCGTGTTTCTGACATTTTTCACATGACTTAGCAAAGGTGACTGCGTCTATCTGCATTGTGGGCCAATAATATCCCGCCCTAAGCAACCTCCGGGCCATGGCAAGACCATTAGAATGCCCACCACAAATGCCCTCATGGATGTCAGCTAACGCTCGGTTGGATTCCTCCTTTTCCAAGCACCTAAGGAGTGTCCCATCTAAACCCCTTCTATATAAGTCACCAGAGATGAGGGTGTGGCGAGAGGCATTACGGATGAGGTTTCAGCGTTCGGAGCGGGTGAATGTGTCAGGGATGATGCCATCACGAAGATATGAATAGATAGCACCATATCGGGAGGACTCGTGTGTGATAATGGCACAAATGACACGGCTTTCAGATGAGTCAAAGATGGGATGGTGTAGCTCTTCCACCAAGAATTCAAATCTGGATTCATGTGTCTCCAACTGAAGAAGTGAAGCTAATGTGGCCATGGCGTCTGCAGCTTTGTTCTCCATCCTAGGGATTTGTTGAAACGTCACAAATGTGAAATAGCGTTTCAAAGAATCAACCATCTTTTTATAGGGTATCAATTTGTCATCCTTGGTTTGATACTCCTCATTGACTTGGTTGATGATTAGCTGAGAATCCCCAAAGACATGTAATTCTGTGATATTCCATTCTATAGCCATTTTCAAGCCATTAGTTAATGCTTCGTATTCTGCAATATTATTGGTACATGAGAATAATAGTTTATAAGACTTCAGAATGTTGTACCCATGTGGAGAAACAAATAACACTCCAGCACCTGACCCATTTTGCATGCGGGAGCCATCAAAGAACATTGTCCAAGTGCGAGTAGTGGTATATAAGATGTGTTCATCTGGGAATTCCACTTGGACTGGCATACTATCCTGGATTGGAAAATCAGCTAATTGGTCAGCAATAGCTTGCCCTTTTATTGCCTTCCTTTCGACGTACTCTATGTCAAATTCAGTGAGGACCATCATCCATTTAGCAAGTCTACCCGTCAGGGCAGCCTTACCAAGCAAATATTTAAGGGGATCAATTTTGGCAATCAAGTGTATGGTATGAGCAAGCATGTAGTGGCGCAACTTTTGAGAAGCAAACACCACCGCGAGACAAGACTTCTCAATATTATTGTAATTGATCTCATAAGAGACTAGAGTACGGCTGATATAGTAGATGGCCCGTTCTTTCCCAGTATCATCTGTTTGAGCCAATAATGCCCCCAGAGAAGTGTCTGTAGCTGAGATATATAGAAGCAATGGTTTCCCTGAAATAGGAGGCATTAAGATCGGAGGATTAGCCAAGTATTGTTTGATCTGATCTAGGCTCTTTTGACAATCCTCGTTCCAAACACAAGAAGCACCCTTATGCAATGTCTTGTTGAAGGGTTGCGCTCTATCTGCAAGCTGAGAAATAAACCTCCTAATTGATTGAAGACGTCCTTGAAGACTTCTCATTTGGCTGATATTTCGAGGAGGTGGCATATCTAGGATTGCTTGGACCTTTTCGGGATCAACCTCGATACCTTTTGCTGATATTATGAATCCTAAAAGTTTTCCTGAGGTGACGCCAAATGCGCACTTCTTTGGATTCAATCTGAGTTGAAATTGTTCCATACGATCTAGAATTACTTCCAGATCATTGAGGTGTGTGTTCCTTTTTCTTGATTTTGCCAGGGTATCATCCACATAATCTTCCATATTTTTGTGCATCATATCATGAAAGATAGTTGTCATAGCTCTTTGGTAGGTTGCTCCTGCATTCTTTAACCCGAATGGCATGACGTTCCAACAATAGGTTCCCCATGCGCATGTAAAGGCTGTTTTCTCTTGGTCTTCAGGAGCTATTTTGATTTGATTATACCCCGAGAAACCATCCATTAGGGAATATATGTCATAGCCTGCCGTCATGTCCACTATCATGTCAATGTTTGGAAGTGGAAAGTCATCCTTTGGGCATGCTTTGTTTAGATCTCTAAAATCTGTGCAGACACGAATGGACCCATCATGTTTGGATACCGGTACTATGTTTGAGATCCATTCTGCATAATCGATGGCTCTAATAAATCCAGCTTTCAAAAGCTTTTCTAATTCTCCTTTGACAAGTAGAGCTATATGTGGATGCATTTTTCTTAGTCTCTGTTTGACTGGCTTGACTCCTGGAGCTATAGATAAGTGATGCATTATGAGATTTGTGTCAAGCCCTGGCATGTCTGAGTAGGTCCATGCAAAATTAATTTTCTTTTTCTGTAAAAACTGTACATATGCCTTGGTCTCTTCCTCTGATAAAGACTGAGCAAGATGGACTATCTGAGGGTTTTCTTCTGTGTTTAGATTGACCGGCTTTGTTGGTTCAATCAATATTGATGATCTATCCTGGAAATAACTCGGCAAGTTATTAAGTACCCCATCCTTAGGTGCCTCAAAGAGGTTTTCACCTTTGGATGCGTCATTTCTTTTTACTATTTTTGGTTTTGACACCACCACAAAGTGGTTTTCGCCATCAGACCTATTTTTCTTTTTCTCTTTTATTTTGAGACTGAGGTACTTAATATCAGGCTCCGTCATGCTGGTTGTTGGTTCACTGGTGGAAGAAGCCATGGGTTCGAGAGCATTCAGATAGCAAGCAATCTCGTAATCGTTGCGAAATGTGAGGAATGTGGGCTCGTGGTGGCACTGGGGCCAGTCAATCAGGTCAAAGTGGACAAGGGGCAAGTCAATGGTAGGTTCGATGTTGTGAATGTGAAAGGTGTCATCTCTGGTGACCATATAATCGGAGCTCGTCAAGTCTTCTCCTAAGATACCTGAATTGGGGCTCATCCTATCAAACAAAGCGTCATCTACTAAGGCGATTTGAGGAGGGCAATCCTCTAGTCTGACACTAGGATCGTTAGTTGCATCGGGTTGGGTACTATAGGCATGAATAATATCCACATCTAGATCAATTGTTGCATCTGAAAGCGAATCCCATTCATATTCATGGGAGTCTGTCTCTGAGTCATCATTTAGGCCTCGTGATGTAGAAGCCTCAAGGTTAGGAAGGGTTTCCCCTTCTCTAGTGCTAGTATTGGTACTATCCGTCGCAGCTAGGACAGTAACACTTTCCTTTGTTGATCTAGAAGTCACACAATCACTATCCGTCGCAGCTGGGATAGTAGGATTATTAAGCATCAAATCTGTGGAATCTCCCCAAAGGAGATTCGTTGAGGGCACCCAATCATCAGACACATCTTGTTGGTTGGAGAGATCGAGTGTATAATCTGCATCACTATCACTGTCCGTTGCAATTGGGACAGGGATACGTTTCTTCTTCTTATTCTCAAAACCTAGGCCAATCGTGGACTTATTTTTGCGTCCAAAAAGAGCATGATCAAGAGGCTCAGCTTTAGCGTCCAGCCTATGACTAAGGGGACCAAATCCCAGATATCCCATATTTTTGACCAGTGTATATCCTTTCCCATAAGTTTCAGGTGAAGGAGCAAAATTCTCATTATGTTTGTATTTCTCTTCGTGATATATCCAGTTCCTTACAGCAACTTCCTCTTTCTCTTCTTGAATGGGGACCGAAGACTCAACAAATTTCCCAAATAACGTCATTGCTGATGATGAAGGCTTCACATTTGGGGAGGGTCTCCCATAAGACCTAGGAGAGATTGGCATTTTTGTAAAAGAATCAATCTTATAATCTCCCATCCCAAGGTCCATGGTCTTGAATTTCTGCTTGCATTGTTCAAGTGAACTACTAGGATTGTCAGCTTCTCTATTCAAAGGTACATGTGATCCTGCAGAAATGGTATTAACTGATAGAGCGCTGTCTCCCGGGATGCAAATTTCTACACCATTATGGGGGAACTTAACACACTGGTGATATGTCGATGGGACTGCCTGCATTTCATGAATCCATGGCCTACCTAGCAAAATGTTGTAGGCGAGAGGTCCAACATCAACAATTTGGAATAATATGTCTCTTTCTACAGGACCAATACGAATAGGCAAAACAGCCACTCCCCTAGAACTTCTTTCTGCTTCATCATATGCTTTGATTGTGATTCTTTTCTTTGTGTCAATGACGTTCTCAGAATACCCTAGAGCTAGCAGCAAACTCAGAGTACAAATATTGAGCCCCACACCCCCATCTATCAGTACACGCCTAACACGGGTTTTATGAATCATGACCTCGATGTGTAAGGCCAAATTATGTGGGTGACTAATGGATTTGTCATCTTCTTCTGAGAAGGTGAGGAAATGAGGGCTAGCCAAATGGTTGACCATGTTTTGGAATTGGTCGATATCTAAGTTATTAGGGACATTGGCTGCTCGCAAGGCATCCTCAAGAACGCGCTTGTGCTTAGGAGATAATTCTAAAAGCTCAAAAATGGATATCTGAGCGGGTGTTCGTTGCAGTTGGTCAATAAGGTTATAATTGGAATCAGGACCAACGACAGGTTTTGGAGGAGCACCTTTGGACATGGGTTGTTTAGACTTGCTAGTGCTAGGACCTTTGATGATAATGGGTGCTTGAGCCTGACCCCTAGTGACAACATTGAGGGACCAGGGCATTCCTTGTGTGTGAGGACCTCTTATCACCACAGCGGGTCTTTCATTAGTCATAGGAATTGAGTCCACATTATGTCCATAAGGATCTTTCTTTCTCACCATGTTGATATTATCGTCAGCCACTTCAAGCATGTTAATCACATTATCAGCGTGTGTGTATGTATAGTTAATAGCCGCCTTGCCATTCTTACTAGAATTCTCTCCTTTTTCATATTTAGGCAAGGGCTCTTTAAAGGCTTTATGGTCTGCATTAGTAGTTAACCCATCCACTTGTAATTGTCCTTTCTCAATAAGGTCTTGGACAAGATGCTTGAGTTTAAAACAATTTTCTATGTCGTGTCCAATCCCATTATGGAAAACACAAAAAGCCTTAGCATCCCACCAATGAGGTAAAGGATCTGGTATTCGATGTTTTGTAGGATCCTGTGGGTGCGCCAGATTATGAGCAACTAGTGTCTTAAAAACATCTGCATAGGATTCTCCCAATTTAGTGAATTGTCTTTTCTCCGTTTTAGATCTCTTTTGATACTGAGGTTTGTCTTGTTGCGTTGATGATGTTTGCAACTTCATAGCTTGAACTGCATGAGAGAGATTAAGAACTCCTTCATTTTTGACCTAAGATGAATCAACAACTCCGTCGTTGACGACTTGCTTGTTTTTGTTCCAATAAGAGTTCTTTTTGTCCTTGTTACCATTAGTATTGTTATTTTGGCTATTGTTGTTATTTGTTGGTTTAGCCAAAATTCCTTGTTCTTTTAGGACATCCTCAATGCGACATGCCACCTCTACCATAGTATCAAAAGAATTCAATGGAATTTTCTTGACTTCATACTTGAGTTCTGGTATTAGATTGTTCACAATGATATCAATTCTCTCTTCTTCAGGGATTGTCCTTGGGTATTTCGAACACAATCGCCTCCATCGTTGTAAAAAGGTGACAAAAGATTCCCCTTGATTTTGCTTAAGTTTACACAAATCAAGCATGGTGACCGACCTAGATAAATTGTAAGCAAAATGTTGTACAAATCTTTGGACAAGTTCTCTAAATGTCCTTACTGGAGGGGAAAGGTTGGTGAACCACTCCATGGCTTGACCTTTTAAACTCCTTGGGAATAATCTCAGCAAGTAGGAGTCTTCGTGGTGAAAGGAAAAGCTCATTATGTAGAATTGTTGAACATGGTCATGAGGGTCACTCGTGCCATCATATTTGTCGTATGTTGGGAATTCAACTTTCTTAGGGAATTCTACCATCACCACACTTTTGTCAATGGGATTAGGACATATGGAGTCCAAATGAAATGTACTCTTGGGAGCCTTCATTCTGTCTATATCCTTTTGCATTTGTAAGATTAACTCATCAGTTGAAGGATTCTGTTTCTTGATTTTTTGGTGAACATCAAAGTTATATGGAACTTTAGCGCCTTTGTTGATAAGACTTTCCAAAAATTGGTCTTTGTTTTGTTCCACGTATTGCTCCACATAGGCTTGAAAGGATGGTTCTTGTTGCATAGTCATGAAGTCCATATGATCAGATTTAGCATAACTGCCTCCATGTTGTGAGCCATGATGTGCTCGTTGGGAGGGTTGCTTTGAATGTCTATGAGACGATTATCTCCTATGATAGTCATATCTTGAAGTCCTTCTTCCTCTAGGACTTGGGGATCGTGAGGGTGTCTTTGATCTTCTTCGAGGGCTAGGGGAAGGGGTAGATGGGGGCGAGTTGGTCCCACTATTGGCTCCCCTCCTGTTAGATCGATTTTGGAGTTGTTGTGCATAGAGTCTATCTTCTTCTTCTTGGGCGACTCTTTTCTGTATATCCAACAATGCACGTTCCTCTTCCTCTAGTTGTCGGAATTTTTCCTTTTTTGCAGCCTGTTCATCTAAGTAGGCTTGCTTCTCTCTCTCAATGCTTCTTAATCTTGTATTTGCATATCGAGAAGTTTCCTTAAGTGGGGAGGTTTGTCTTGAATGCTTTATTGCATTAGCTGCGTTGATGTGGTGATCATTAGATTCGTTGTTCTGGTCTTCGTGTTGTGACCCTGAATCTGAGTGGGCTGACTTATGCTGTCTTTCAGCTCGTTGTTGAGCATCAAAATACCTTGCGTTGTTAGGAGGTGACCCGGGTGGACTGGCATGAGAAGAACCACCATACTCTCCTCTGTGTCGTTGAAAGATATCCTCGAGAGTTTGATTCATGGCTTCTCTTTGTTGCCGGGTGAAAGTGTAACTCATGTCCATGCTTGATGAAAGTGGTATGAAAGAGGTGCTCACTTCACTAGGGTTAGCTCCCGGATTGAAACAAACCTCAGATTCACTCTTAGGAGATTGGTAAAAAGGGGTCCTTTTCCCTTAGGTTGTCGACGGGTCTTGATAGGTGGTAACTGGCTAAAGGCAACAGGGGGTCGCTTCCCTTGATTAACTTGGTACCTTGTCGTAACTGACATGAAAGAGAAATATTCTCAATGATAAGGTGACCTTTCAAAGTGTCAACACCAAACTAGGATAATCGAAATCCTCTATTGTCCAAAGAAAGATGAAAAAAAGAAAAGAAAGGGGGCTTTACCAACACTGTCAAAGAGGTGCTTCAAATCAAAGGGTGACTACCCTTGCACTTTTGAATCAGGAGGTTGGACTAGGCCAAAAGATAATTGAAAATGAAAGCGATTTGGACAATAAGAGAACTGAAATTTTCCCAGAATATAGCTAACAATTTTAAAGATGAACCTTGGCACCAAGAATAGCTTTCTAACTTGACAATTATTCCAAAGTGACTTTGTGAATCAAATGATGCTATCCCGGAGAACTAAGAACCAGAGATTTGGAGTCAAGACAGATCTCAAACGTCGGGGTGAGAAGCCTGTTCTAAGACCTGGCCTAATTGACAGCAACTGAAACTGACCAAAATTTAAGCACGACAAAAATGAACCAGGCGATATACTCCAGGCTACTTGGGCGATAAACCTCTACCTGTGCGATACTTCTCCCTAAGACAGGCGATACTTCTTAATACTATAGGGCGATATACTCCAGGCAGGCAGGGCGATAGTCCGTCAGGGGCGAACTATCGCACGATATTTATCTTCAAAGGGTGTGATATTTCTAGCATGTGCGAAGTATCGCATGATACTTCGCCTTACAGGGTGCGATACTGTTATAGAATTATTCAACTCTTGACCAGAATTGTGTGAAATTTGCATTTTTGGGTCTGTTTGGTCAAAATTTTCAGTCTGAGGGTTGATGTTCTTGGTTTCAGTCACAAATTCAACAGCATTTGGACAGGTTTGCAAATAGTAAAGGATCAAACATATCTTCAAACACTTGAAACAAGGGCAAAAGCAACCTTGCCAAGATAAACACTTGTGATATCAAAATTGAAAAAGCACCCTATGAATGCTACCGATTGTTTGTATGTTGAGAACGTTTACACTGGTATCACACAATCGAAGACAATTCAAGCAATTGCTACCTACAAGACAAGGCTCAATACTTACCAACTTAGCCCACAACTTGATGCCCCCTTGCCTCACACCAAGTGGTTGCCCACAAGAGATATTGGCTTTGTCATGGAAATGTCAAAATGACACAACCAAAGGGACACATATGGTGAGTATCTTAAGGTGATCCGGGTTATTCCACTTGGATCAATCCTTGCACTAAGAAGATAAGCGGCTGAAAAAGGTGGTTTCTAATCTATGGTTCTTAATAAGGGTTTCCGTTCACAACACCCCTCTTGCTCCTCGTAAAGGACTAGGACCTCGCGGCCTCAAGAGTACCTTAAGCATTCTTGCTCAATGTTTTCCTCATGGTCACAATCCCACAAGTACTTACATCAAGCGAAGACAAGTGTTATGTCTATCAAGGTTTTTGGTGTCCTTGATAGCCTTGAGATTATAGTGAGTTGGAATCACTTGCCACCAAGGAGAATGATGACAAGGTTGTCCCCACTTGAGTCGTTCCTCTTGATTGCTCAAGAGCAGGCCCTCTAAAGGATTCCTAAACTAAACAAAATGGATCAAATCTTGAGGTTCAAGGTTTTTGATTCACCACAAGGGTGAAGAGCATACTCCCCTATCTCAAGAATTTTTCCCAAACACACCAAGCAAAGAGATCAATTACCCCCTTGCTTCCAAAACCTTAAGATGGGTCAAGATTTTCTGATTCACCTAAAGGTGAAGAGCATACTTCTCCTACCACCTCAAAATCCCTTTCACAAGGTATTAAGATTCCTAATACAATTAGTAAATGCCACAAATGAAAGGAAAATAACAATAAGCAAGAAATGGAAAAAAAAAATAATTTGTTTTTATGCTTGGGCAGCCCTGCAAAAACCGTTAGTAGCCCTCTTTGACATGCGTTTTTAGCAATTTTTAAGCAAAGGAGAGCACCTACAAACACAACTTGTTAGGCCCACAATGTTAGCAAAATCAAAATCCCAATGTAAATGTGCAATAATCTAATGGATTCAAGCTAAAAAAAATGCAGGTTAGACCTATTTAAACAAAGTAAAACAGAACAGCAAGCTAAAATAGTCGAATTCGGACAAAAAAATTGAAAGTGCAAGTCTCTGCCAGACCAGGCGACGTTTCTCAGTCTCCAACAGTATCGCGCGACACAGTTTCCTATAGTCGGGCGATACTTCCCCAGTCGAGCGATACTTCGCACGATGTCAGGCGATACTTCACCCGATGCCAGGCGATAGACTTCGCTATAGGCGTGCGATACTTTTTCCGAGCGAAGTATCGCGCCAAGACAGGAAGTATATCGCGCGATATTTCTGAGAAGTGTCGCGCAATAATCTGAGACAGAAAACCAGAGACACAGATTTTTCCGACAGTTAATCCGAAAATGACGAAAAATGCATCAAATAAAAGGACAAAGCTATCTACTCTGCCCCACGGTGGGCGCCAGAAATGTACACACTAAAATATGCACTTCTATGAACCATTACATGCAAGGTTACTCAAGAGTGAGGCCTCACAAAGCGGCTCATAGCTCTCTATGCATGGAGTTGCAAAGGACTATGTGTTTTGCTCTCAGCTAGAGCTACAAGAAAGTGACCTTGCTAGTCAACCACACAATGAGAGATTCACAATGAAGACAAGGGCAACAATGCCAATATCTCCAAGAATCCAATGTGAAATGCAATGCAAACTATATGAGAATGCAAATCTAAGCTATGAAAGGAAAGTACAATGCAACTAATCTATGAAAGGAAATAGCAATGGATTACAATGCCTCCTATTTAGACTATGTGAGCTTATTCTATTGCATAAAAGGAAATCTATACTAAGATGCCATGAATGCAACTATGAAAGCAAACTAAATGAAATGCAACCACAATGATGAAAGCAACAAGTCTTCAATGTCTTCAAAAAGCTCCAAATGTACCTAGAAAACCTGCAGCATAACAATAGCATAAAATATGGATATGCAAATGAAGGAGAGAGCTCTCCTTTTATAAGAAATGAGGTGAAATGGACCATGGAGATTAAGAGGCAAAAAGTCTTAATCAGCGGTGGAGGTTGAAAGAGGAGCAATCCATGTGCACAAACATCCTCCAATGAGAGTGAAGTGTTGACTTTTGAGCCTCATGTGAGACAAAAAGTGATTTTTCCCTTTTTATAAAATAGGAATAATGCTTTATTTGTGCAACTTAGGATAAGAGGAAAGTGGGGGCTTTTTTATTTAATTGAAAGGGGAGGAAATATTCCTTTTAATTAAATAAAGACTTAGGATAAATGGTTAGCCCAAGGATAAAAATCCAATATATGATCGAAATTAGGATTTGATCAAGAAATTGATAATGTTGAAAATATTGATAAATGATCAAAATGATTCAGGATTGATAAATTGAATAAATGGGGCCCAAAGTCTAGGCGACCATTTTAGGTTGCATACACAAGGTTGTGATTACGTTTGAAGAACTGAAACAGATTGGGATATCAGTATACAAAGATACAGAGAATGTATTCGACAATAGAGAGTTACTTAGCTACTACAGAGCTGATTATTTATTTGTTTCTTTGGCATTGTTGTCAAAGGGAGAGATAAATAATATGAAGAAATGAAGAAAAGTTAAACATTCACCGATGAGAACTATCTAAGGGAGAGATAATCTGACATAAATAGAACATTGAAGATCAATTACAGAGAACAGAAATAGGAACAAGAGAGCTGCAAAGAGCATATCTAATGATTGGCATTACAGCATTATAAACATATGTTTAGTAATGTAGTGATTAAACATATTGAGCTAGGGAGAGCTTGTACAAAATTTGTTCACAGATTTGTAGAACACATGTTTGGTATGTGTATGGTACACTTCATATTACTTGAGTTGCCATCAATACCAAAGGGAGAGATTGATGAACTACAACTGATTTAGAACCTGAATGAAGAATCTATGATTTAAGATCACTGAGGAGTTGCTGATTAGATATGCAAGATGATTAAATTAGTATTATGTTGTCATTGATGTCAACTAGATTGACAGTACTTATCTTGTAAGTTACTATACCGAAACATCTGAAGAAAGGTGAAAGAGATGAAGAATAGAAATATCTACATGAGGAAGATGTATATGTCAAATGAGGATAAGGAGTACACTGAGTAACTTGTTGATGAGTCTATGACTTTATGATATCAACTTTATTATGTTGCATTCATCTATGATGAAGAATAGAGCAGAAAGACACAAAGCAGTGTTGTCGGTAAATGAAGCATTCGAGTATACACCAATGGAGTGTAGTGTCTACCGAGCATAGTGTTAACCGAGCTTGTGTTCACCGACACATTTCTTTGTTAACCGAGCAGAACAGAAAGGAATTAAATGATTAGTTTAGCCAAAAAATTGATGAGTTGTAAAGTGTATAAAATTGAGGTAACAGATAAGGTTTGTTATGAAGATTGATGGCTAACATAATTCAAGAAAGATCTAATGGAGTAGATTGAAATGTGTTATTGAAACATCAGTCAAAGAAGGTTAGAGCGGCAAAATCAATGAATGAGATTAAGCGGCAAAATTTGATGGACAAAAATAAAATGATTTACTTGACTATATAAGAGACATTGGTTTCATTGTTGAAAGAATACTGGAGGAAGAAGATACTACAGAATTATCACGTGAAGGATTTTTCATGCATTTTGATCATATTGGTTAGTAAGAACTAAACTGCAGAATAATTACTGAGCTATAGAGAGTAATTACCGATGGACGGTAAGTTGATATAGTATTGAATCTAAAGTGATATATTGATTAGAAAGATTTGAATGAGCTGAACATTGATCTATAAAATGCAATAGAAGTTGTTTCAAGGTAGATCATCTACTGTTACATATTTAACCATTGTACACAGTCAAATCTCTTAACCGAGTGGACTAAGAAAGTCTTTTTATGTTTCATTCATAGAGTGAACATTGTTATCTTGTCAACCCCAGAGTGACTACTGGTTGGATGATAACTTATGGTCTAAAATCCTCTAATAAGGTCACACCTAACAGTGTGTTTGTAACCTTTAACAGGGTTGGGTCTTTATCGACCTCACTTCAGAAGAGTGACCATTTTTGGGTTGTCGGTCCCAGGTGGTTTTTCCCTTCATGGGGTTTCCACGTTAAATCTCTTGTGTTATGTGTTGATTGTGATATCTATTTGTTATCATACTTTGCATGTTACATGTTAGATTTGATCGGTAACTACTATAAGTTTTAAATTGATAATTGGTAAAAACATAGATAGTGAAAGTATTTTATGTTTATCGAGTAGCAGAAGTTGAAGAATTGTTTTGGATTATACATTTTGTTTTGGGAAACTGGGTAACTGATTCACCCCCCTCTCAGTTATTCTAACACATTATTCCCAAAATCACATCGTTTGAAACCATTGTGCAGCAAAATATGAAGCATGCATTTCACATAGAAAATATTGTCAATCACAAGCTTGCTTGGACAAATATCAATTCCACCATTATATGATCTAAAGCATAAAAACTTGAATTTACTAACTTTAAAAATCTTACAAAAACATGCCAAGACCTCATCATCATATATACAACATAAATAATATGCGAAGAAAAATACTATATAGAAAACATGTTGACATCAATGCAACAATGTGTTGACACGATGACAACAATACTAGAAAACCATACTAATTCAATACTTATCCAAACCAACTCATTCTTATCAATACTGCAATAGAAAGAAAGAAAAAGCTAGGGACCAAGGAAAGACCATACAAAAACTAGATAGATATAGCACATCCTTTAAGCCCACAAGAATGGGTTCAACTTATGAGGCACACCAATAACTTATAAATATGTATGTGCATACCCATTATATTTTATACTGCTCTTTCTAGTATATACTATCATCAAAGTGCACAACCCAACTATTGGTGTTGTCTTAGAGTGCTAATGATTGGAATTATTTCTTAGGAAAAGAATAATGGAATCCCTTCTAGCTTCCTAAATTCATGGTTTTCATTCATAATAATAATAAAATATTCCAATACTTGAAAATTCTCTTTCATTTTTTTTACATCAATATAAAAACCACATGCAACTTTCATTTATAAATCATAGATTCTATTTTTGATAAAACATTACAACTTCATACTAAATGAAAAATGACCTTATCACATTTCAATTTCATCATTCTCAAAATATGTTTTCTCATTTTTTTATGAGGTATAGCCACATGTATACTTAAATGTTCTACCTCCACATGTAGAGATCGATGAGTCTAATTATTGACTCAATTTTGTTATGATCTTTATGTTTTGTTGATACTCTGACAAACATTTCCAAGACATTTTATTACTTATGCTTATGTGAACCTATGCCAAGTATAGCCAAAGCCACAAAATCTAAGGGTAGCCTAAATGATATGTTTTGCCAACTATTATAAATATAATGAAGTATTTCATATAATTATTTCAAGCTTTGTTCTAACATCTAAGTAGGAGTTGAAATGTTGACTTGCATATGTGTACCGAATGTACTAACCTTTCAGGTAAACGTGGAGTGGTATGAAGAGTGGTGCATCTGCATTGAAGAAGGGAGTTAGAAGACCAACCATGGCAAGAGAATTCAACACGATTCCAATGGAGGTGCTGAGCTTTGAAGGAGTTGTTGTTCTAGAAAATATAGGGAATTAGTTTGCTAAATTTCCTCAGAACTGTTATTCTATTGATAGCAGTAATTGTATCATGTTATGGTTGTTTTATCTCCTTCGTATGTGGCAAGATTTGATGAGACTTTTCTGTTATGTTTTCAATAAGTGTTGATCCTTGATATCAAGGGATTTTGAATGAGTTAGTAGGTAATGGAGAAAGATAGAAGGATGTATTCAGTATAATAGAAGTTACTCTATTTTTTTCTCTTCATGAGTTATTCAGTTATGTAACCAGTTAAGAAGATTTTAATGGAAGAGTGATTTTGGATTATTTTCTTGTGTTGAGTAGTTAGTAGAAGCCAACCAAGGGGGCCCACTTGGGAGGTGAATTAGATTAAGATAGAATAGATTTTCTTTCTGTACTTTTCCTATTTTCAAATAGAGCTACTGTTTATTCCTACGGTATTATATCTGTGGTTGTTCCTGCAGCATTTGCAGAGACAAGTATAGTGAATGTTTTGAGTGTTAGACAAACTTAGATTCCTTTCATAAGTTTTCTTCATTAATTCCATTCAATAGTCAAGTGTTTTTACTTTCATGTAGCAATAGCATAGATTCCTTTCATGCATTTTATCTTCCTATAGCATAAGTGTTTTGACTCCTAAAGGAACTTAATGCACAAACTGTGCTATCCCATTTCAAGTCTACGTACCTGGGTTGACAATCTAAATGTATTTCATGATGGGGATAGGTAATTCATAGCATAGATATATTACCCTTAAGAGAGAGACAATGGCATGATTATCTCTACCTATTGTGAGATTGTTCATTTTTGGCACCGTTGCCGGGGATGGTGTCAAACTAGGAACCTCAAAAGAGTCATTTATTTTTCAGATTAGTTTCCTATTTTTTAGTTAATACCAAGAAGTTGTAAGCTTGCTTCACAAGTCATCAACTTACTTGCATGCATCGAAGAAGGTGAGATGCTCATGGCATATTTCTTCCAAAGGAGCCTGTTAAATTGAAAGAAGAATTTGAAGAGATTGAATTACCATTTCTTGATGCCAGTCCTAAGTTTGTTGCATCATCTTCAACAGAAGAAGAAGAAACCCAAGAAATATTTGACCTCCATCCTTTTGTAGAAATATTGGCTAGTTTTCATAATAATAATCCTATTCCTAGACTGTCTATTGCTCAAAACCCTCCAGTCAACAATATATTCCCACCACAATTTCAATATCCAACACCTCCAATAATGGCAGCTCCTACATTTCCATTTCCAATTCCAAGTCTTATTAATAATCCAAACCTCAAAAACATACCTACCACAACACTTCCAAAGTTCTATGGACTTGTTACGGAAGATCCTGACACCTTTTTGTTCGAGTTTGACATACTGTGTCAAAGTTTTGACTACAATACTGATAGTCATAAGCTTAAGTTGTTCCCAGCAACACTAAAGGATTCAGCCCTCAGATGGTTCATGGGCTTAGGAGCGAATGCAATAGCTGATTGGGATAGAATGAGAGATTTGTTTCTAAAGAAGCATAAAGACTACTGCAAGGGAAGTGATTCAAAAGGACATGACATCTTTTGTATGTCACAAAGGGAAGATGAGACATTAGAAAACTACATATCATGCTTCTTATTTAGTCTACAAAAGAATCCGCAACATGCATTGCAGGAGGATTCACAGAAGCTAATTTTTCTAAGAGGAGTGAATGAAAACTGTCTTGAAGCTTTGGACCTCATGGCTGGAGGTGATATATCTCAGTCCTCCTGGGATGACCTTAAGAAGATTTGTATGAACTATTCTAGAGCAGCGGTCAAGAAAGGAAGAGGATTTCACTTAGCGCTAACAAAAGGGAGTGGCTCTGGTATTTCAAAGATGGAGATTTCAAACCTATTAATAGGACTTCAAGCCAGACATCATAAATGATGTTGCTACACACCTAGACACTATGACTACCAAGAAGAAACATGTAGACGCAGAGGCACAACTGGCAGAGTACTATCCTCATTATCGCAAACAAAAGAAGGATTGTCAGTGTAAATTGGTCACAAACTTGGAGAACCAACATCTTCCAACCGAGTACTTGAAGATAGAAGGAGAGGACGAGCAAGTATTCTTCATTGCTCAACACTGACCATGGGCCATGAGACAAGGTATGCCTCAAGACCCATTACAAACTTCAAGTCCATATAATAGTTAGTGGTAAAACTAGAATTTCCAAAGTCCTCCACAATATAATCAACCCACTTGGAATAATGCTTGGCCAAATAATCAACAAAATCAATGGTATCCTCCACAACAACCCCAATGGTCACAATTTCCAAACCAATGGAAACAACCACAAGGAAATTGGCAACCCACTAACCAGTGGAGAGGACCTCAGTAATGGCCTAACCCAAATCATGGATATCTATCTCTACCACCTCCAACAAATATGCCTACAATAATGCCACCACCTCCAAATGTGGGACCCCAAAAGTAGACGTAATTACCTGCTCAACCTCAACCAAATCCAAACAATCAACAACCACAATAGAAAATGTATGCTATTGATGCTCAACAGTACCCTACCTATGCACTTGCTATAGCTAATATACCCCTAAGATCAGGTACTACATTGCCAGCACCTGAACCACCCCTTATCACTGAAGTGCAAGACCTTCCTGCAGCAATAGTACCAATTCCAGAGAATGGTTTACCAAATATTGTTGCATCAAAAAATGTTTCCAACTCAGCTAATATTCAAACATCAGTTAAACCACCTTTTCCTCAAAGGCTCAGTGATCTGAATTATGAATCAGATTACAATACCTGGTGTGAAACCTGTAGTATTGTGAAATTGGACATAAAAATTGAAAAGACTAACAACAAGATTGCAAGCCAAAAAGTGTCTCCATTCTATTCAAAATTGGAGTTTATACAATTCGGATGGATCCCAAGGGTCACACAAATCCCTTGGAATCGAAATGAAGAGTCATCATAATGTTTATTACAAATAAACTATTAAAACTATCAAAATTTATCAAAAAACTATATATAAAATTTAGGTCTACTTGGAGAAGGCATAACTTTCTCATCCTAGCTCCGAATTGCAAACCATTTGATGTGTTGGAAAGGTATTCAAAAGATCTAAAATTGCAATTTACTAAAACATATAAAATTTTGAAAAAAAAAAATATTTTAGTATTTTTCTAATTTAATCCTGATCACTCAGCATGGAGAAACTCATACCAAAAGAAGAAGATCAACCATTTGATATCATTGACCAGCTTAAGAACATGCATGTCTAGATTCCCCTATTTCAAGCAATAAAAGATGTACCAGTATATGGAAAATCAATAAAAGAAGCTTGTCTTAAGAAGCCTAGGAGAAAGAAAAAGGATCCTACAACAGTTCATGTTATAGGACAATTAGCTGATATCATGCTAGGAAAACTAGTGATACCAAAATATTTTGATCCAGGGAGTCCGGTTGTGAATATCATCATTAATGGCCAGTCTATCAAAAATGCATTAATAGACTTAGGTGCAGCCATTAATGTAATGACTAAGGATACTATGAATAAGTTGAGCATTGAAGGGTTGAGAGCTACTCCAACAGTATTACAATTAGTAGATAGCTCTACTGTTACTCCTGATGGAATGATAGAAGATATAATAGTTTCCTTAGATTCTTGGGAGTACCCTACTGATTTCATGATCCTTTCACCAAAAGTCAACCTTGTTGGTTACCCTATTATTCTAGGACGTCCATGGTTAGCAACATCTGATACAAACATAAGTTGTATATCAAGGAACATGACAATTTCAGATGGGCAAGCCACTAAGAAATTAGCATTGTATCCTCCAACTCAACTGCAGCTAGATTTGAGTACACCTATATGGCCAGACTTAGGAGATGGGGAAGAAGAACTGAATTCTGTGGTTTAGCTCATGATGTTACATAGGCAATCCTTTCTAAAGCTGCAAGGGGAGGATGAATTCATTTGGAGAATTCTTAAGAATGACTTTGTTGTGATCAAAGATGTGTCTGAAAGTTCTATCTTAGAGTTAAGTACATATGAAGATAATCCTAAGGATTGTGTATTACCTTCAAAACCCAATATTATCCACCAGTTGCTACCTAGTGAAGTGAACACAAGTCTTGTACCTGAAGTATCCATGCTTGACCTTACAACCACTATTGAGCTTTCTAAAGGTCATAATCTCCATGTGAATAACAAGTTGCCTCCACAACAAATGGAACAACTCACTAAACTACTGCAAACACATGAGAAAGCCTTTGCATGGGATTATGGGGACATGAAGGGATTGAGCCCAACATTATGTACTCATAGGATATATATCAATGAAGGAAACCTACCCCTTCGTCAACCTCAAAGAAGGATTAATCCAGCATTAAGGGAGATAGTAAAAATAGAATTGCAAAAGTTATTAGATGCTGGCTTTATATATCCTATATCTGACAGTAAGTGGGTATCCCCTTTGGTTATAGTACCTAAAAAGGGAGGCAAATGGATGATTTGTGTGGATTACATGGAGTTAAATAAAGCTACCAAGAAATATCACTTCCCACTACCATTCATTGACCAAGTACTTGATACTTTGGCTGGTAAGAAGTATTTTTCCTTTCTTGATGGATATAGTGGCTATAATTAGATAATTATTGCTCCAGAGGACCAGGAGAAGACTACATTCACATGTCCATGGGGGATATATGCATATTCAGTTCTACCTTTTGGATTGTGTAATGCTCCAGTAACATTTCAAAGAGCTGTAATTAGTATGGAGATATATATGGATGACTTTATAGCATTTGGGGTAACATTTGATGAAGCTTTGAAGAATCTTAAAAAGGTACTAATCAGATGTAAAGAACATAACCTATCCCTTAATAGTGAGAAATGCTTTATGATGATGTAGGAAGGAGTGGTACTTGGGCATTTCATTTCAGCAGTAGGAATTCAAGTGGACCCAGCTAAAGTAGAGGTAATACTAACACTACCTACCCCTACTAAACAAAAAGATGTAAGATCTTTTCTAGGACATGCTGGATACTATAGACGCTTTATTCAAAATTTTAGTCAAATTGCTAGCCCTCTATATACACTTCTTACCAAAGAAGTTGAATTTAAGTGGACACAAGCATGTGATGAGTCCTTCCTACAGCTTAAGAAACTCCTAACCACTGCCCCGGTCCTCAAAGGACCAGATTGGTCTATTCCATTCTACATCCATATAGATGTATCTGATTATGCCATAGGTGTTGTGTTGGGACAAAAATCTACTAACCTTGAGAATGTAATTTACTATATCAGTAAAAGCCTCCAAGGCCCTGAATTGAACTACACAATTACTGAAAAGGAACTCCTAGCTATAGTTTATGCATTGAACAAATTTTGACATTATGTCACATGATATCCTATTTTTGTTCACACTAATCACTCTGCAATAAAATATTTGATGAACAAACCTGCTATAACAGGAAGGTTGGAAAGATGGCTCTTACTATTGTAGGAATTTGATATAACAATTGTTGATAAGCCAGGGAAGGCCAATGTAGTTGCTGACTACTTGTCTAGACTACAAAATGATGATGAAGACACTACTCAGGTTGAAGATACATTTCCAAATGAACACCTATTCCATATAGCAATCAATAACCCATGGTATGCAGACATAGCCAATTATCTAGCAGCAAATAAGATGCCCCCACATTTTTCTCAAAAAGACAAGAAAAAGCTTGCAGAGAAAAGTTTTCAGTTTTCATGGATAGATAACAATCTATTTTACACTGGTCCATATCAGATTACGAGAAGATGTGTGAGAGAAGATGAAGTGTATGATGTACTCCATGTTTTTCATGATGAGCCTTGTGGAGGTCATTTTGCAACAAAGCAAACAGCCCTGAAAATCCTAACCATAGGATATTATTAGCCTCAATTACATAAAGATGCAGCCAGTTATACAATAAAATGTGATAAATGTTAGAGGATGGGCCGACCAATGAAATCAAATGAGATGCCACTCAATCCACGGGTAGTAATAACACCTTTTAACAAGTGGGGTATGTAATTCATTGGCCCAATTAATCCACCATCAAATGGAAAATCCTACATCTTGGTTTGCACAGACTATCTAACAAAGTGGGTAGAAGTGAAAGCTATGTGGAATGCAAGGGATGAAAAAGTAGCTAAATTTTTGTATGAAGAAATATTTACCAGATATGGAGTACCCAAAGAGCTTGTCATGGACCAAGGAGCACAGTTCACATCAAACCTGATCACAGAGCTAATGAAGCAATATAGCATAAGGTATCAGAAATCTAGTCCTTATCATCCGCAAGCCAACGGACAGGCAGAGGTGACAAATAGAGAAATAGAGGCCATGCTAACAAAGATAGTATAGTTGCATCACAAGGATTAGGGTAGTAGATTACCAGAAGTATTTTGGGCTTACCATACCACATAGAAGAAAACAATAGGGTTCACACCATTTGAATTGATGTATGGGAAAGCAGCAATGTTGCCCATAGAATTTGAACACAAAACATTGCACACAACACTTGAGCTAAACATCAATCTTCTTGCAGCACAAGAAGAACGTCTCCTCCATCTTAACTCCTTGGATGAAATGTGCAAGTCAATGTTAGAGAGAACATAACTAACACAAAACCAAAGGAAAAGGTGGCATGATTCACATATCAAGAATAAGCAATTTCAAGTAGGAGATTGGGATTTATTATATGATTCTAGATATAAGGAGAACCTAGGAAAGCTGCAAACCAGATGGCTCAGACCCTATGAAATTCAACATGTCTTTGATAATGGAGTAGTTCAGCTAACCACACTTGGTCCAATATAATTTAAGCTGCTAGTCAATGGACACCGCTTGCACCTATATCATAAGCCTCAAACCAAAGAAGAATTCTTACAATAGTTCAACATGCCTAGTTTAAAAGACTCTCAGGAAATAGTTCCTGCAACAAAAGGTGAAAGCCTTCCTCCTGTAGCCTCACCATGACATGCTTTATCTCAGCATTCATAATAAAACTTCATTTAATGAGGTATATTCATTCATTCATTTTTCTATATTCTTCTTGTCAACTCATCTCATTTCTATATCTACCACCCACCCAAATTCCATGTCACCCACAATTTCTCTTTTCAAATGCTTTCAATAAAATGCCACATCAGCAATCTTAAGTAGCCACCAGAATCAACACTCTAATCAACTCACATTCATGTACGATAATTCATTGCCAAGTACAAATTTCTAACTCTTTACTTATTTTTAGCACATAGGTTTAATTAATTATATCTAGTACTGCATTAAATATATAATATAAGCACTAAGCCAGTTTCCCAACCTCGTGCCAAATTTAACAAGTGAGGAAACTTGTTCAATTTTCGTAGGGGGTAGGGGAAGTGTACTAACTTCCAAGTGTCATTCTTAGACCATCCTTCTCATACCCTTGTCACATCATTGTTGTACTTAGGTTGTGTTCCATTAATTTTTAAATCCTTCACACATTTTCCCCATACTTTCAAATTCTAATTTCCTAAACTTGACATGCCTTCAAAAGGATCATAATTAATCTATGAGGTAACTCACACTAAATGTATTGATGTCTTATGAAATCAATGACATTATTATAGTTCATGTCAAGTGAAATAAAGGTAATGCAAGCAAAAATATCGACATTTTTCAAAGAATTGCAATTGCATTTCAAAAGAGGGAATTTGCAAAAGAATTGAAAGTTTAACAGTGGGTTGGAGAGCTGAGAAGTTAGAAATTGGGCACTATTAAGATGGGCAGACATTTACAGGGACATGAACCAGTCATTCATGGTATTTTTCTGGCGGATGTTGAGGCAGTCCACAGGTTCAATGCATGTGGCTGGCTTCGTTATTTTCTATAGCTGACAAAGTTTAATGAGAAGGTTGTTGTGGAATTCATGGGTACATTTGAAGAAGGGCAAGCGATAATGTGGGGATTGATAGTTATGGCCACTAAAGAGAGAATTGCAGAAGTTACAGGATTACCAATTGTGGGCAAACATTATCCAAATGAGCATGACACTAGGTCATCTCATGCTTAGTTTTCCAGGCCGGGTGATCCTTCGCTTGAAATTACTAAGCAAGGGTGCAGCAGATTATCCCTTCCTTAGCCATTTCCAGGACTAGCTATGCACATCATCAGGTATTTAACCTGTGAGGGGAGATTTTCAAACTTACATGCTCACCATTTTAAGCTACTTATCTATATCAGACATAATCTTCAGGTTACTATTCCCAATTTTGTTTATAATATGCTAAGTATTGGTGCTGAGGAAACTCAAAGAGGTAATGAAAACTCTATTAGTCACCATGCCCTAATCAAGCTTTTAGTAGAAAAATCTCTTAGGGATGTTTCCCTAATGTCATGGGCAGAATTTGTCCAAACTAAAACTTTACAACCTCAAGAAAATCCTGTGGCCCAACCTCTAAATGATGCAATAGAATCCTCTGACCCTATTGAAGAAGTAGTTCTGAAAGAAAAAGAACCAGAATTACCACCAGAAAACCAACCCCCTAAACATACTCCAGAGAGTAGTGTACCCACTTCTTCATCAAGAAAAGGAAAGCAGAAAGTTAGGAAAGAAATCCCTAACTTAGAAGGAGAAATTTCAAACCCTGCAATCCAAGTTAATAAGAGGAAATGGTCGAGTCCTACAGTAACTACTCCTGTAGCATCTATTCCTGCAACACATAAAGTAAAAAGGTCTCACCAGCCTAAAATTGTAGTGGTTGAAGAGGCATTTGTGTGTAGAAGCCCTCAAATAAGAGGACAAGTGACCCCACCTTCTCTTCAAAAACTAGATATCCCATCACCAACACCGGCTAAAGAGTCCTTTGTTGAAGTTATTCCTGATGATTCTCCTTCACAAGAAGAACCCCAACACATGGAGGAAACTCCTAATAAGCAAGAACCTAGTAGTAGCATGCCTCAGAATGATGAAGGAGTGCCTAAGCTAAACCCTGAAGTAATACCAGAAAACATTCTTGAGAATGTTCAATCTACTTCTCAGCATCTCGTGTATTCTGATGTGTCCATTATACCTTACCAATCATCCTGGTTCACTGATTTATTCCAGTGGACTATTAAAGAGAAGAAAAAGAAAGCCCAAATGCAAGAGTTCCCTCCATCAACGATTCAGTCTATCCTCTTTCATCTGTATAATCATTTTACCTTTCAGAAAACATGGTGGAAGTAGGAAAGGAATCAAATGCAAAGGGAAATATTTGAGAAGGATGAGGAAATTGAGTCCCTCAAATAAAAGTTAAAGAAACAGAAAGAGAAAATGAACAAGGCCTTGAAACTAGCTGACCAAGTGATAGCTTGTAGGCCACCACCTAGAATATATGCTATTTTCTTAAAGGAGAAATTTCTTTTGTTCCAACTTATGATGACAATGAAGGACATTGATTGTGAATTCAAAACAGCCCAAGAATTCTATGGTTTGTATCAGACTTTGCCAACATGGCAACAAAATTTGTTATGTGAGTTTTATCTGCATAATTTTGTTATCCCACATGAAACAAAGTGGAATCCCCTGCTCTATATAGGGTACATTCACCTAAGGGCCTTAATGTCATGGATACATAATGAGACAAATTATGACAAACAGTTGAACACCTACAGGGAACTAGAGAAATCTGAGCCTCTGCCATTAAGGGCTGAGTGACATAAACGGGATGTTCTTCTAAGGGATTGGCTCAATTTGACATATGGGAGACAAAAGCCAGAAATTAGGGAGAAAGTGTTTGCATTAAGGGATAAATTTTATAGGGATTATGAGACACTACCCAATTTTACAACTCAAAGAGCTCTTTTAGGGGTCAAAAATAGGTGGAATAGGATGTCAGATGCTTTCAGAAAAGCAGAGCCACATAGCCCCATTAATTAGCTGTCAGTAGAGTGGCTAATTACATAAAGTTGGGATGACAACCCAGAAGGGAGTTATGGATGCCCTTATCATTCCAGCCAACTACACTCTTTTGGCCATTATATGACATCGGTACTTCTAGGTTGGATCCATTGGTTGAGGAACATCAAGGAAATCACTTGGAGCACACAAGAGGGTTCTACTACACTTTCAGAAGTGGAAAGAAAGGAAAGACTACTATTGGAGATTTTAGGACAATTGCAAAGAGTTACAATGCTTGAGGACAAGCATTTTGTTAGTAGGGGGCAGATGATGAGTCTAAGTATTGACTCAATTTTGTTATGATCTTTATGTTTTGTTGATACTCTGACAAACATTTCTAAGACATTTTATTACATATGCTTATGTGAACCTATGCCAAGTATAGCCAAAGCCACAAAATCTAAGGGTAGCCTGAATGATATGTTTTGCCAACTATTATAAATATAATGTAGTATTTCATATAATTATTTCAAGCTGTGTTCTAACATCTAAGTAGGAGTTGAAACAATGACTTGCATATGTGTACCAAATGTACTAACCTTTCAGGTAAATGCAGAGTGGTATGAAGAGTGGGGCATCTACATTGAAGAAGGGAGTTAGAAGACCAACCATGGTGAGAGAATTCAGCATGATTTCAATGGAGGTGTCGAGCTTTGAAGGAGCTGTTGTTCCATAAAATATAGGGAATTAGTCTTGCTACATTTCCTCAGAACTGTTATTCTATTGACAACAGTAATTGTATCATGTTATGGTTGTTTTATCTCCTCCGTATGTGGTGAGATTTGATGAGACTTTTCTGTTATGTTTTCAATAAGTGTCAATCCTTGATATAAAGGGATTTTGACTGATTTAGTAGGTAATGGAGAAAGATAGAAGGATGTATTCAGTATAATAGAAGTTACTCTATTTTTTGCTCTTCATGAGTTATTCAGTTATGTAACCAGTTAAGAAGATTTTAATGGAAGAGTGATTTTGGATTATTTTCTTATGTTGAGTAGTTAGCAGAAGCCAACCAAGGGGGCCCACTTGGGAGGTGGATTAGATTAAGATAGAATAGATTTTCTTTCTATACTTTTTCTATTTTCAAATAGAGCTACTATTTATTCCTATAGCATTATATCTGTGGTTGTTCCTGTAGCATTTGCAAATACAAGTATAGTGAATGTTTTGAGTGTTAGACATACTAGATTCCTTTCATAAGTTTTTTATAGTAATTCCATTCAATAGTCAAGTGTGTTTACTTTCTTGCAGCAATAGCATAGATTCCTTTCATGCATTTTATCTTCCTCCAGCATAAGTGTTTTGACTCCTAAAGGAACTTAGTGCACAAACTGTGCTATCCCATTTCAAGTCTGCATCCCTGGGTTAACAATCTAAATGCATTTCATGATGTGGATAGGTAATTCATAGCATAGATATATTACCCTTAAGAGAGAGACAAGGGCATGATTATCTCTACCTATTGTGAGACTATTCAAATATCTAAAAATAGACTACAATTTTATTTCATGATATGCTTTCATTTTTGTAAAACATCAAAGAAAGTTATTAGATAGTGAAAAAATATATTTAATGATGTCTTGGATCATGCCCTCGATGAGGTGTATGTTTCTTAGGTTGGAGAAGTGTTCATCCCTTGATCCCTCTCTCTATTGCAACTACCCTTCTCTGCATAAAAGAAAGATAAAAAATTAAAAGGGGTCTTCTTATTCTTGTGACATAAGTGGTTTGACAACTTACCAATTATGTTTTCACTTCTAACATTCTTTACAATACATGTGGATCATTTTACGTAAAATAATATATGTTTAATAATAAACCAATGGATGAGCATAGGTGAGGGATGTTGGAGTTGATGAAAAGCAACCCACAGCTCCCAAGAATCCCTGCATGCAAACACCTATCACAGAAAGAGAGAAAAAACTATGGAGGCATGTAATCACAGATCTAAGAAAGAGAAGCCATGATTGAGAATAAAAAATGAGAGAGAAAATCTCAATACAATAATCTATTCTCCATTATGATCCAATAAGTGAATGAATAAAATACAAAGAGGGAATCCTTATAAAAGGATACCAAAACCCTAAAGGTGAAAACCCTAAAGAATAATAAGATGCCTAAGTTTAACTTAAGTGTAGAGTATAATAGGCTAATAATTAAATTAATTAATTATTAGCTATAATATGACAACTCTAACACCCCCCCTTAAGTGTAACTTAGGGAGAAGCTAAACAAATAAGGACTAAAAGATGCATGAAAACAAAATGCATGAAAGAACTATGGGTCTCGGCAACTAGGCCTGATCAGGTACCCAAATACAAGAAATGAACTAGATGAAGGAAACAAAGCCTCCAATCTAGGGAAAGTCCCAAAGAAAGGAACAAGAAAGAGCATGTATAGCATCTCCAAAGCATGAAGCTGTAAACACTGTCAGAATTAATTGCTGGAACCTCCACTGAAGAAGTACATGATTAGGTAGAGAAGACAAAGTCTTAAGAGCTAATCAATCAAAGAGGTGGCCTCCAAAATTAGGAATGAATGAGTGTCTATATAGTAGATGATCCATCTTACTGAAATGCATAGGTGCCTAGCCACTGCATCCACCTAGTACATAGGAACAAAAACTGTATACGTAGATCACTCAAATGAACCAAGGAAGCAATAGAACCAACAGGTTAACCCCCCATAATGCTGAATAGAGAGAGGTGTGACAGGAACACTAAAATGCAATGCCAGAAACATCTACAAGAAGAAGAATTAGGAACACCAACAGTGCAACAGAAGGACAAGCACAGGATAAAGGGCGGTGTCATAGACACACAACATGGGCTAATGTCATGGAAGGTACACTCACTTGACAAAGGTGGATGAGCACAAAAGGCAAAACATCATAAACCCCCATGGCACTTTATAACTGAGTGCGAGTACAAACAAATACAAGGTGCTCAAAATCCTAGATATGCAGAAGTAGGCACTTTATCTTAGTGCATTTATAGAAAAGAGAATGCTACATAAGAGAAGTATACAATGCTCAGAAGAAAGAAAGAAGAGTGAGCCAGAAGAACAGAAGAAGAGATCCCAGGACCTGTAGAATCCAAGTAATCTGCCAGAGTGTGAAAGTGCAAAACTTAGAGGAGAAAGAACCTGGAGTAGAATCTAGATAAAAGACCCCTGCCACTACAAAACTCATAGAACTAGCTTTCTAACAATATCTATTTTTCCCAAAAAGGAGTCCGGATGACCAAGATATGGCTCCCGAAAGGCAAAAACAAACATCAACTTTGACAGAAAAAAATGCTATCAAAATGGAAAAATGAGAGAATCAAACCTCTACCATTGGATTAGGCTTGGAAAGAGCTTTCCAACGATATAAAGAAGTCAAAAATTTGATACCGTATGCTCAAGATACGGCCAAAAGACCACAAGCCGCTCTAGAGAACAAAAAAGTCAAAAAACATATGCAAAGTACCTTGAGATGCGTGCCAAATTTTTACATCGAGAAATATACTAAAAAATTAAAAAATGATGACTCAGGAATCGTGCCAATTTTTTTCCTCGGGATGTGAAGTTTTCCAAAATGGACAAATTTTTTATGGATTCTGGGGTTTGGGGGTGCTCTGAGCACAATGGTGATGTCCGTTTGAGCCCAAAATGACCAGAAACAAAGGTCCCCCCTAAATTCACATAAAAATCTTTTGAAAAACATAGATTTGAAGAGCACAACCAAACCCTCTCAAATAATGAATAGGGGCATGAAGATCTGAAGCTCTGATACCATGTTGGAGTTGACGAAAAGCAACCCATAGCTCCCAAGAATCCCTGCATGCAAACACCTGTCACAAAAAGAGAGAAAAAACTATGGAGGCATGTAATCACAGATCTGAGAAAGAGAATCCATGATTGAGAATAACAAATGAGAGAGAAAATCTCAATACAATAATCTATTCTCCATTATGATCCAATAAGTGAATGAATAAAATACAAAGAGGGAATCCTTATAAAAGGATACCGAAACCCTAAAGAATAATAAGATGCCTAAGTTTAACTTAAGTGTAGAGTATAATAGACTAATAATTAAATAAATTAATTATTAGCTATAATATGACAACTCTAACACAAGGGATGCCCATGTTACACATAGATCCTATATAGATAGTGTGAATTAGGTTTACCATGAAATTACCAAGACTATATTTAAAAAATAAATAGAATATTGATTATTAAGAAATGATGATAGATAATATGAATTTAATAGAGATATAAAGTTCTAAAGATTCAAAATGAGAAGAAAGATCTTATAGCTAGCCAGCAATGAAGACTTCTAGCATGCTTGTCCATTCTACTCTTCACCTACACAAAAAGTGGGCAATAAAAAATGTGGGGTTGTTTTTTTTATAGGCCTACAAAATTCAACCCCTTACTTTGGTTTTCCACCTCAACATACAACTGAGATAGATAGATATTCCATAACCATGATAAATGATGAAATGATAAAAGCAATACACTGTTGCTATGCTACTTTTAAATCTACAGAAGAAAGATCATATAGGATAAGTGACTCATGTTTGATACCAAGAAAATGAAGTTTAGTGGAGGGAAGGTGAGAATCAGTTAATGAAACTTGTGCAATGGAGATGAACAAGCATTTGCATGAGGTTGTTTAGAGAGTGTTCAAAATGGCCAAGAGGCTATGAGAGTGACCCAAAATATGTGAAAGTAAGAAAAAAAGAGCCAAAATAATGCCAAGAAGAATGTTAAAAGTAATCCAAAGGATTCCCAAAGTCAGCGGCTTTCCATAAGAGCCATTAGACTATCAATAATAGGAGGTGTAATGCTCCAACAACTATCTTCAAATTAAAAATTTATGGGACAAGTGCATGCCACATGAATGTCTTTGCAACACAACATGTGTATCATAAGTCAAAACAATCCATGTATGGTCAAGAATATAGACAAAATAAATGATAAGGAAAGTAGGTGAAATGGATGCTTAGATGGAGATTTTGATTTGGCTAAAGTACAGGTGTCGTGTGAAATAAAATTGTACAACTTATAATATATGACATTATAGTATGACATCATAAACGTTACTTCTAAAAAATGTTGATTACCATTAAAAACCAAGTTATTCAAAGTTACGCAAATATATGCACAATTTAGTTTTAATTTGTTTCAAAAAATAATATTTAGAACCTACATTTTAAAATTTCACAAATTAGTAATTTTGTTCATCTCCAATTTTTTAATCGTTTAGCTATTCTAAGTGTAAGAGATTGAAGATTTGGTATAAAATGTTGATTTTAATATCAAATTTGGCCAAAAAGTGTAAGCCACTATTATGGGATCCCATAGGGATCAATGATTGATTATCCTCGATTCCTATTTAAAACTTGAGCCTACTATCTTTGACACTCGATGTGTGAATGTGTGAGGCCTCACCCCATACCATCATTTCGTAGCAGTCTATTTTCACCTTATGACTATCTAGATGATACATTATTTTATCATGTTGGACTATTTGGATAGAGACTTTATATTTTTGACACTATGTGGTGACCTATGATTATGTGTATGATGATTTAGGACTTACTTTCATGCTTTGATTATTAGGTCTAGATTTATGGTATTTGATGAATCGTTTCATTTAGAATATTATGATTTAATTTTATGCTTATGCAAGAAAAATTCTATGTAAAATGATCATGGTTAATATGTTAGGTTAATAGATATATCATTGTGTTCTTGGATTAACTTACTTTGAATTTAGAAAATGTATTATTGAAATTATGTGATTTTCTTGTGATAAAGTGTGGATGCAATTGGTATTATATGATGTATTTGAGTGTGATTATTATGATAAATTTATATGTATATGTTATTCAATCTTTCATGAGCTACTGATATTTTATCTAGTTTGCAAGAAATGACCATGGATTAAATAAGGGGAAATTAAAGATGGATGCATGTGAAATCTTGTAAAGTCAAGGTTATCTCCAAAGGGAGAAATAACCTTGTTGGTTGTTGTGTTTATTTCATGTTGAGTGTTCCTTAGTGACACAGGTCAAGGGATGGTGGATCCAATTAAGGATAGTCCAAACCTTGCAGCTGCAAAATTACACAGTGGAAAACACAACACAACAAGATGTTCTAACTCAATTTTCATTAACATGCCCAGTTGTAAGGCCTTCCGAGTTAGGGCTAATTACAAACAGTAGTAATTCTTCAAGATCCACATAGATCCAATACAATCTCAGCTAGTTCAACTCTGAAAACAATCAGCAACTGATGGAAACCCTAAGGCAGATCTAAACTTGAGCTCACAAGCCTCCAAGCAATCTCCTTGTCTCCAAGTGTGCAAACCACTAGCTTTGCAATTACAAACTATCAGATAACAATCTGATCTACAAGATCATACAAGATCTTTTCCATAACTTTGCCAACTCCAGCTTTCCAGCTTCTAAGTCATCCAAGTCCTACCAAACATCTACCCAAACACCCCTTAAATACTAATCATCAGCCACAAGTCGGCTGGATGAAACCCTTAACTCCTACAAACAAATATTAAATGCCATACAATTCAGCTTAAAAATTTCTTTACAAACATTTAATTCAACATGTCAACCTGTAACAACAGCTACCAACAATAAATGCACCAAGTCGGCCCAACAAATCACACAAAACTTCAGTCGGTAAACTAGAACTACCGAGCAACAGTGAAATAACCAAGCATGCCAAGCATTTTCAAGCACCAGTGTCAACCGAGCACCATAGACATGACCAAGTAACACTTTCATCGAGTGCCAGAGATTACCGAGTTCCTTTAGCAACTGAGCTTCCTTCAATGACTGAGATTGTCAGTTAAGGCTGCAACCGAGTAACACCGGCCAAATAACAAACCACCTATGCAGTTTCACCGAGGACTAAGAATTCCCTTGCATCACCCTAGAATGCCCCTGCATCAAACACCCCAGGTTCCAAAAGATGTTCATATGTGAGAAGAACATCTTTTGGGATTCAACACATAAACCCCGAACTGGTTCTTCACATACAAGTCCTCCATCTTCTCAATTTGCATATTCTTCCACTTCAGCTTCCTCTATCTCTTCAAGTCTTTTCTTGACAACATATAGGTCAGTTCTCCAAACTGATCATTCATTTTCTCTGGATCCACCAACTCAACTCAGCTACCAATACTCAGGCTTCCCCTATCGAGCATTGTATCCATCAAAGGCATCAGGGAAAACTTCCTGTCATCCTTCTCAATAGTAAACACATTCTTCACATAGTCATAAATAGCTCTGTAATCATATTTCTAAGGTCTACCGAGTAATATATCACAACTATTCATCTTCACAATATCACATAACACAAGATCCTTATACTGGCCAATCCGAACATCAACAAAATATTGGTCTCTAACTTCCAA
Organism: Chamaecyparis obtusa; assembly: GCA_027943335.1. Classification (NCBI taxonomy): domain Eukaryota; kingdom Viridiplantae; phylum Streptophyta; class Pinopsida; order Cupressales; family Cupressaceae; genus Chamaecyparis; species Chamaecyparis obtusa. Next base: position 1,154,870 of record BSBK01001835.1, on the reverse strand, counting down.
AGCATGATCATCTTGCAACTAGCCTATCCTATAAGGATGTGGATGCCTCATTCTATTCAACCCAATTTTTTGAACCATGTCCTCAGCAACAAGGTTATCAGTACTACCACTTTCAACAATAACATCACAAAGTTTACCTCCAAACTTGCATCAAGTCTTAAACAAGTTAGTCCTCTAACAAGGTTCCTCCTTTGTACCAAGCAATGTTCACCGAAGCAGCAAGTTCTTTGATTCAAATTCATTCTGAATGTTTTCATTCACCATAGCAGTTCATCGATCACCAAGCTTCTTCTATGTACACTCAAAAGAATGGTGTCCTTCCTCTCCATAGTTATAGAAAGTACCCTTAAAGATAACTCTACATGTCTTCTTCTTCTGTTCCATAGGTTTCTATTCATCTTCTGCATCAGTCAGTTTATCCTTCATTGAATGATCAATCTTTTCCTTCCCTTAGGAGTTACCATGTTGTGTCCTCTTCAACTTATCTTCTTCCTTTAGAGCATACTGATAAGCATCTTTAACATAATCAATCTTCAGCATACCAAGCTCATCCTAAATATTGAATCTCAGACCATTCACATACCGAGCTACCTTTTCCTTACCAAGTTCTTTGTGTTCAGAACGAATAGTAATTTTGTAGAACTCCTCAGTATAATCTTCAACAGACAAATCCTTTTTCTTTAGATTCTGCAATTTCTTAAACAAGTCAAGCTCATAGTCAACTGGTATGAACTTAGCTTTCAGTTTTTCCACCATCAACCTCCATCGATTGATCTTCATTTCACCTTCATCTTCCCTATCTCTTTGTAATTCTTTCCACCAAAGAGCAGCATGTCCTTTCAACTTAGTCTGTGCCAATCTCACTCGAAGAGGATCTTCAATTTCTTCCAACTCAAAGAAATCTTCAAGTTAACCAATCCAATCAATCAAGTTCTCAGGTTTCAAGGTACCAGAGAAATTAGAAACTTTCATTTGGTAACTATTACTTAACCGAGCTCCAAATCTATGCAATCGAGTAGTTCTGTCTTTACCAAATCTGTCCCTCCGGTCATCACCACTAGATCCAGCAACTTCAAATTCTTCAGCAGCTTCTTCATAACCATCCTCAGTACCAACATTCTGAGGTATGCCAGTAACAACTCTCATGATCTTGGCAACCATGTCATTCTTCATCAACTCCATCTCAAATCTGAAATCTGATTTCACCTTCTCTGTAATCCTAGATTCCACAGTATCACAAAGATTAGCAATAAGTCTAGGGTCCAATCATCTCAGAGGCATCCTTAAAGATTAAGAGAAAACCCTTTGCAACAAACCCTACACTAACCACATTGTGACAATCTCCAACTTGTATACAAGTCAGATCGCAACCTGTAACCTTGCATAAATAACTAGGGCACAATTTCACAAGTTCAGTGCCCTGAATCTACAACCAAGATCATATGATCTCTTCGCCAACAAGATCAATTTTGCAGGATTAGCCCTTGCAAGATCAATCTTTTCTCCACAAGATCAACTCTACTCCGATACCACCTAACGCAGTCCAAGGGATGGTGGATCCAATTAAGGACAGTCCAAAAACTCTAATGGCTAACATGCAATAATTCTAGAGGGAAGTTGAATTCTCACTTAAATAGAAGCTAGATCAGAAAGATGCATAAGAAAATCGGCTATTAGATGCACAATAATTCTAGAATCATAGGATGTAGAGTAAATGAAACACCAAAACACCTATTTATAGGTGAGGTCACCTGGAGCCATTAGGAACCCGCCACATTAAATGTGGTAGAGGAGTGGTTGGAGGTCACAATTCCATTTTGGGGGTAAGGGCTCAAGATTTCAATGGATTCCATAACACTATATATCTCCTATTCTATGATGCTCAATATCTGAAAGGATAGGACATTGAGGATCTGGGATCAGGGTTTTCAAGATCCCATATCACCATGGGATTTATGATTCTTGATGTCTAGTCCCTGAAAGGGAAAAATTAGGCTAGAAAGAAAGAAGAAACCTTAGGGGTCAAGAAAAGACCATAGACAGATTGGATAGATAAAGAACATCCTTTAAACCTACAAGAAAGGGAATGAGAAAACCAAGGAAAGGAAAAGGAAAACCCCAAAGGATCAAGATAAAGCAAAAAAAGAGCAAGGGAAATCAATACTAGAGGCAAAAGAAGAAGGGAAAAAGAAAAGAAAAGAAAGGGGGTCATCATCTATCCAAGTAGAAAAATGGGTATGGATTGTGAAGCACAATAATAACTTATAAATATGTATGCACATAACCATTATATTTTATACTACTCTTGATAGTATAGACTATCCTCAAAGTGCACAACCTGACTATTGATGTTGGCTTATAGTACTAACATGTGGCTTTGATACCTTGGAAAAGAATACTGAAAGCTCTTGTAGCTTCTTAAATCAATTATTTCATTCATAATAAAAAAAATTCCAATACCTTAAAATTATCTTTAGTTTATTTTACATCAATAATGAAAACATGAATTGCAACTAAAGAGGTTCTTGTAGAAGTTGTGTGGGGAAAAATCGTGACACTTAGTTGTGGTTATTCTAAGAAAGCATTTTAATTTATTCCATAGATCATATATTATAATTTTGATAAAACATCATAACTTGATATACTATGAGAAATATGACCTTATCACATTTCAATTCCATTCATTCTAAAAGTATTTTTTTCTCATTTTTTATGAGGTACATCCACATGTATACTTAAATGTCACACTTCTACATTAACATGGGTCTCTTTATTCTTGTAAGATAAGTGGTTTGACACTTATTAGTTCCTTGTCGTAGGGTGTAGAACTATAGGCATCAACATAACTTAACTATTGATTAAACTAATCAATTTCAACCAATTAGATGTCATATATTTTTCTTATTCTAAGAGATATTTACATTAACTAAAGTATACATGCAATTTTTTTAACAAAACAAATTTTAGAAACTATTTTTCTATATTTTGATTGGTTAAAAACTTGGAGCCATAAGAGCCCTTTTTCGAAAATATTTGTCACGATTTAAATTTAGATTTTTATATTACCGATATGAGCCATTTTAAAAGAAATATTTGCCCCTTCTCATAGTTCACCTTTAATTAAAAACTTTAAAAAAATTAATTTCACAATTTAAATTTAGATTTTTATATTTCTTTTATTATTGAGTTTTAACTTTTTATATTTAATTTATTTATAAACATGATTCCAAATAGTCAATTATATTGAGGAAATTTTAAATAGTATTTATTATTTTTAAGATTATTAAATAAATATAATATAGAAATAATTAATTATATATTTAACACTTTTTTTATATTGATAATTGAGAGTTCAAAAGATGATTACAACAAGAGTTCAGGGGAGGCTATGCCTCAACCCACAAGCAGGACGAATAAGTTAACATAAAGCTAGATAATTACAAGCAAGGTACAGAAAATTAGCATGAAAGAGTTTTAAAAGAGAACAAAGGAACATCTTTAGTGCAGAACATCATTATGATTATCAATCCAAGCAGTCCAACCAAGAGAACCCTCCATCTAGACCACCTTCTTCCGCTCCAGAATTTGAGTGAGAATATCCAACTTGTCAAAACTAGGGCCTTTGTTGTCACTGATATCCTGAATCAACTTATCAAGTGCTGCATCAAAAGTAGACTGATCATCCACAATGCTGGCCCATTCGAAGCCATCCTTCATCTCGTAGATAAACATCGAGGCATGTCCGTCCCTGAGAAATCTCAACAACTTCTCCCGTTCCAGATTCATCACACAACACACCTGCAAAGCAATTTTGAAACGGGTGAGTTTTCTAAAAAACCCAGTAAGAGTCCTATCAGTGCCTTGGAATTTAGACTTATTTCTCAATTTCCAAATGAACCAAAGGATGAAAGAAGATAGGATATGCCAAAATAGGTTAGCATCTTTGCGAAGGCCATGAATAAAACTAGTAATGATATCAATAGTATAGACATGCTTAGTAATAGAAAATCCAAACATAAGCCAAATTTCTCTAGCAAAACTGCAGTCAAAAAAGATGTGCCTCATAGATTCTGTAAGAATTTGCCTAATGCAAAGAATAAATGCCAAGATCTAGAAGCTCAAGAGATAGCACAAGAGAGATAGGAAAAATGATCAAATACTTGATTATAGCCAAATTGAATTGAATACAAAGTAGGAGTGCCTGAATATATAGGCAATGCAATAAGACTACATGATAAGGAGATGATAAGATATCACCTACCCAAGGTGGAATCACATGTCCACCAAAGGTGGATCATCCTCCATTGTACATGAAGTATGTGAAGCATGTGCAACAATGAGAGGATGATAATGTGATAAGAGCACTAAAGGTGGATCTCACACACAAAGAGGTATGTGATGACAACTATCACACCTAAAGTGAAAATTCTCCTACCCATGTGCTAAAATGAAATGCAAACTCCTAAGTGTCACAATGACAACTAATATGCAAATGCATTATCCTAAGTAAACTTTGTAATACCCCAAAAATGGGCTATAGGTTCATTAATCTCTTATATCGACACATCGAACGAAATCAACATCAAAGTCCTAATCTAAGGCACATCTAAACATCATCAAATCCTAATTGATTTTATCCTAAATTCTGCATCGGGGAATATTCCTAGCAATATTCCTATTTATCTAATTATCTTTAATTAAATAATTATTTGGCAATAAATTCTATTTATCCTAAAGTTTGATTAATTGAATATTTTGAATATTTAATTAATTAGATTTAATACTGCCACTTAATTATTTAATTGAATTTAATTATTTATTCCTAAATTGTATTATTTCATTTTGGCAATAAATCAAATATCCTATGACTAATTCATTAAATTCTTATTTAATTAATTAATATCAATTGTCAAATTTAATAATATAGTTTTTGAATAAAAGTTTGATTTAATAATTGATTAACCCATAAATCAATTGTTTTATTTTTAAAATCAGTTAAGTTGAGGATAAATCATTTTATTTATTTATTTAATTCATAATTAATTATGCACATCCAAAAAATAGTTAAACTATAAATCAGAAAATCAATTCAAGTTGTTTTAAAAATAAACTCAACTCTATTTTGAGTTGAAAGCTGATCTCAACTTCTAATTTAAATCAAAAAGTTGTTTTTGCATGATTTATTTTGAGTTAACTATCTTTAATTCCTTGTTGACTCAAAAATCAACTGAGTGATTTATGGCTTTTTCCATGCATCCCCAAAGCCCTAGATTTCTATAAAATCAAGGCTTAGCTCTTCACAAATCATCTCATAATTTTGCAAACTTATGCTAGCGGATCAATATCTGAAGAATTGAAGCTTCTTTTGCGAATCAACAACTTTTGTGAGATCATTCATATTTAGCATATCATTGTTAGATTAATTGTATTTGCATATCAATTTTTCATATAGATTAGATTTCATATCATTTTTCATAGTATTGCATAGAAAAACCAAAAAAATAGATTAATTTGTGTCTAATTCATATCTAGATTTTGCATTCAAATCCTTCATTTAGGTGTCGTCAAGGTCACTAATCTCGGTCCAATCTGAGAATACATACTCGCATCTACTAGAAGGCAGTAAATCACCTGGTTAGTTTAGTTTTCATTTCATTGCATGATTTTAATTTTAGCTAACCTCTAATGTTTTACTGAAGTGTTATGTCTACAGACAAGTACAAAATTCACACACACATTTTTGGCACCCACCGTGGGGCCTTGAAATGAGTTTCCATTCAATTTTTATCAATTTCTATCATCTTCTTGTCATTTTATGTTCCAAGTTGCGATTTTTAATTTCTGTCCATACAATTTTCATACAAATTTTGTCAGAAACTCGAATCAGAGGATACCCACTGTCATACGATAGTTTATTTGATCGAGGATCATACCGCCAGAATCACATTGTCATTTGGGGGCTCTATTGTCGTATGGTCTGATACCCATTGTCGTACGAGATTTTGGACTGTCGTCTGGGAGGTGACCCACTGTCATACAAGTTTTAGTGCCAGGTTTCAATTGTTGTTTCACTTTTCCAAGCAGTTTTCCAAATTTCTTTTTCTGATTTGGACTAACAACTAACATTGACAATTGAACTTTGCTGTTTTTGATTGATTTTTGCTAATTTTGATTGGGAAAAAGTGTGAGAATTGCTAAAAATAGGTAAGAATCTACTAAGCGTGTTGTGAGGAATTCAGGTAATCTTTTCAGCTGATAACGTTTCAATTTGGATTAAAAAGAAATCTTGTGTGTCAAGCTTGTGTGACCTTTATTGCTTTCATATCATAGATTTCATTTTGGGCCATTAAAAATGAACATAGATTTGCTTTTCAGCATCTTTGTTACACATAGTAAATAGGCCCTATGAACACTATTTGTGGTTCTTGAGAGAGTGGGTTTCCAATGAAACTCTTCTCAATGAAGGAACCCTTGTAGGTAGGGAGGTTACTGAGAGAGTCTCACGTTCTACTAGATTTGTGCATCTTCAGCTTCTGATTGATACATTCTCTCTCCGGAGAGGTTGATAGATTATGAGTGGTTGACATCATAGATCTTAGTGAGATAATCTTTATCTTAGCATGTCGGATTAATCTGTCTGCTTTGTTTGGGTTAAAAGTGAAAAGGCTAGAGGACTATGCTCTACTCCCTTTTTGGGTAGTACCAGAAACTCAGATCCTTGAATCTGGAACCAGTCTCCATGTGGTATATTTTGTGAGTCACCTTTAGAGAGGTTTAACCATAGTGGACATTCCCTTAATTGGGTCAACCACGTTGATGGAACCTCAAGCGGTAATAGCCATTTTCACCGTAGTAGTGACAACTGCTATATAAATGTCCTTGTGGAAGAAATCTCCATAGGTGTGGTATCTTGTTGGGTTGTCAAATCTCCCTAGCAACTCCTGATTGATTAAATTCTCAGACTATGCCAAAACCCCGGTGCGCTTGGATTGGAGTTCGCCCTCTTGAGATCACAAAAGTTACAGAGTCAGACCATTACTAAAAACCCTAGTGAGGCCAAATTTTCATTTTCTAAGAATATGTGCGTTATTGCAAAACTTTTTGAAACATACAATGTTAGCACTCCTAGGGATTAGCACAATTCAGTCACTTGATTGTTCATGTGCAGGGTTGCTTTGTCCCTTGGTCATTGTTTTCAAATGTGATTGAAATCACTTGCTTGCTATTTTGTGTGCATGTTTATCTATCTGGTTACTAAGAATGAATCAATCTGATACAATCTTCAAATCTAGACAGACAATTTTGTGAATAATTTGAAACTAAAAATCTGGAAAATTGCAAAATCTGATTTCAAACACCTTTCTAGAGTCAATAGTCATTTTGTAAAGTCAGAAAGTCGTATGACTTTTAGCTATTGTCATTTTAGAACCCCCAGATTATCGTATGGTATATGGTAGATTGTCGTACGATTTTTTCTGCCAATCAATTCAGAAAAGTCAAAAACCCTGCTATCAACTATCGTGCAAATTTTGCAATAGTCGTATGAGTTTTTCAATTGTCATTTCATGCTATACCTACTATCATACGAGCCTGTAGAAAGTCATTTGAGAAATTTTGAAAAGTTGTCAGAACTGTCAGAAACCCATCTTTTCCAACCTATTTCCAGAGTTTGTCAAAAAAATCATTGTGTCAAGAATAGAGCAGCAACTACTGACAATCAAATCATTTTCCTAAAGTGGCATTTTTGAATCCGATTTAGCCTTATGTTTAATTGATTTGAGTCTTTATCATCTTGTGTCAAAACCTTGTCATAACTATCAATCTTCAATCCATCTTCCAAACGGCTAAGTGTTGTGAACTCATGTCCACTATCTTTTGGGCATCTACCCATACATCCAGGGCATAGTCTCCTTCATTTACATCTAATCCAAGCTTCAATCAATCAAACCTTGACAAGGTTGTGTCATTTGATCTTCTTGAATCAGATCCTTCTTCAGTTGTCTTCATCATATTCTTTTGTTTCACCCAAGGTTAATAGTGGAAACTAGAGCTTCCTCTCACAAGAAATCTGGAGAAGCATCCCATACCTTACCTATAACGGTTTTTAGGGGTCCAAATCTTGAGCAACTCTATAATTTTGGTCTTTACGAAGATGATGGTCTTGGTAACTTTTGATTAAAAACTAGTTACATTCCTCCTTCATCAACTCACGGAGGTAATCAACAAGCTCCTAATCCATCTATCCCAGGGAGAACTCCTACCATGTCTCAAGAAGGGACAAATTTTGGCTCTCAAAGAGCTCAATCTCAACATGGTTCAGATCAAGAACCCACACCTAAAGAAATTGCTCAATATCAAAATGATGATAACTTCAAATGAATGATGAAGCATTTCTTGAAAGAAAACAGAGAGGCATACTTTTTACAATTAGCTCATCAAGGAGCTAAACTTCCTCCCAACTTTAATGTTGAATATATCATTACACATGAGGAAGAAACTCCACTCATAGCTATGATGAAACAGATGCATGCCATGCAAGTCAAACTTAATAAACTTGAGAAAGAAAAGGAACCCAAGGAGTTCTCCATGGAGGCCCTATGTCCTTTTCCATTTGACAAAGACTTGTACATGCCACCATTCCCAAAAAGAGTGGAGATGCCTAAATATGATAAGTATGATGGACACTCAAATCCTCAAGATTGTGTCAGAGAATTCTGTACACAGTCTATGGAGTTCATGCATGGACCAACCTATCTGATGCATCTCTTTCCTCGATCTCTAGGGGGAGCAGCCATTCATTGGTTCTCTAGATTGCCTTCTACTATCAAAAATTTTGAGGAGTTGATCAAATTGTTCTATCAGCAATACTCCTACAACATTCAACATCCAATCACTATGATCGATATCTGCAATCTCAAACAATATCCAGGAGAACTATTCCTGACATTTCTCAAGAGATGGAGGAAGAAATTCTCTCTATATGCTAGGCCTATTCTAGAAACTGAGAAACTATAAATCTTCATCAATAATCTTATCCCAGAGATCAACTACCCTTTACAAATGCAAGATCATACATCTTTTGATAAGATGGTAGACAATGTGATCAAAATTGAAAAAGTACTTGTGAAAAAAGGAGATATCACACTTGAAAAGGACAAGTACGAATCAGGGTCCAGTTCTAAAGACAAGAACAAAAATTGGAACAAGAATAAAGGCATCATCACAGATGGTGTTGTTGATACTATATGTGCCCCATCAAAGGCACCAGCTTTCAATCCAACTATTGGTACCCAAGCAATCAAAGCCTCAGAGAAAAAGGTGTCTGAACCATCTCAAAAGAACCCAGAATACAAATCTTGGTCTGCTGATAATAAATGAAAATTCACTCCTCTTGGGGAATCTTTGGAATCATCTATGAGAACTCTATTGGCTAATAACATCATCTCTTTTCCTAAGATCCGACAATCTAATCCTGATCCTAAACCAAAATGGTGGAGAGAGAATGAATTATGTGATTTCCATCGGGGTAAAGGTCACAAAACTAATAACTGCTTACGCTTGAAATGTACTATTCAAGATCTGATTGATAAGGGAGACATCACGATTGATAATCATAAGAGCAATAATGATCATACAACATTCACAGAACCGTTTCTGAAACATGGTCAAGAAGTTTATCTTCTCAGCCTAATATGGGGGCAAAGGTCAATTATGCTTACCCTGGAAATAACATTGTTATCAATATGGTTGAACCTTGTCTCTCTGAGCATTGCAATGTCATCACAATTGTGTGAAGAGATAGAGATCATACTTCAGCTAACACGGTTACTTGATCAGAAGCTCAGGCACATCTGAACAACAAATCCCAAATTCATCAAATGTCCCTAAGATGCCCTTCAATCTTTCTTTCGCTTCTAAATAGAAGGTTGTTTCTAAATCTTCCAATCCTAAAGATACGAGGCCAACATCTTATAGCATTGTTCAACAACTCCAACACACTAATGCAAAAATCTGCATGTTTGAGTTGCTTTGAATATCTCCAGCTCATAGAGCCATTCTAGACAAAGCTTTTCTCAGATCCAATGTTCCTAATGACCTTGATTTAGACAGGTTCCAGACTATGGTTGGACATCTTACATCTCCACATTATATATCCTTTTCAGAGGAAGATGACAACTCCTTGAGTCACCCATATAACCAACCCTTGCATATAGAAGTCTTGATCCAAAACCATAGAGTCAAATGTGTGTTGATAGATGGGGGCGCTAGCCTAAATATTTGTTCTTATACCTTGGTCACACAATTGGGATTTTCAGAATTGGCTATTAATCCCAAAAACAAAATAACTATAAAAGCCTATGATGAACAAGAAAGATCTTCTAAAGGCACCATTGTCTTACCTATTAGAGCAGGTCCGGTTATCAGAGATACTATATGTCAAGTTCTTGATCTACCTTTGGCTTACTACATTCTTCTAGGGAGACCATGGATACATGAGATGAAGGCTATTCCTTCTACATTTCACCAATGCTTGAAATTTCCTTATGAAGGAGTAGAGGTCACTATTCCAGCCGACATATCCACCACTTGCAATACGTTGAAGGAGAGTGCAGATAAACTTGTGCCTAATAATAGAGAATCTTCCATTGAGCCAACAAAAGAAGCATCCACATCTAAAATGGAAGATCTTGCAAAAGAGGTCAATATCAAAGAAAATGGTATGGGAGAATATACTATAGAGCCAGTCTTATCTTTGACATCTCTACCTATCTCACCTAAGTCTTAAGGACAAACTTTAAAAAAGTCCAAACCAGACTCTAAAGAACCTCTTTAGGCATATAAAAAGAATTTTGTAGCAGAACAAATCTCCAAGCAAGAATTTGAAGAAGATGAAGTTGTGCTTACATGGCTATACAAAGATGAACCTGAATCTCAAGCTGTTCCAACTAGTGACTCTACAGTATCCAAAATCCCTTTTAAGGCATATGGTCTAGGAGATAAACTAATAGCTAAGATGGGATATTTAGCTAAAGGACTTCTAGGAATCAGAGGAAAAGGTCTTATAACACCTATTTCACATACTGGTAGGGAAAACAAAGATACTATTGGCTTAGGCTTTAAAAAGAAACCCTTCCACCTAAAAGGTAATTGTTCTCATGTCATAGAACAAATCGCACCAGGTGAACCCCTTCTTAAGAAGGAAGAAACTGAACCATCAGATAGTGATTCAAACAGCTCAGAACTTATTCCTTATGAGCATTTTTCTAAAGAAATCAAAGACCTTCTTGATGCTGAAGATGATCCAATCAAAAGAATTAATGTAGTAGAAACACAAGAACCTACTATCAATCAAGAGATAGTTGCAACACAAGAACCAGCTAATCTTGAAGACAATCAAAAAGAGGAAGGTGGTAGTTATTCTGAGATAGATTCTCATGAGTATGAATTCGAATCAGAATCTGAGGGTAACCCTTCTTGGGGTATTCATCTTGACTTTACTCATGTTCTTAGATTTCCTAGAGGCATAGATGAAGAATCTAATGACTATGAATGGAGATCCATTCTAGAAGAAGATGAGCTTATTACCGTGAAACATGTTGATGTTATTCACCAATATGCACCTGAACCCAATGTAAGTGTAGAGCGAAATGATGAACCTATTGAGTCTGATCCACCGATGGCTGAATTGGACTCCCACAATGACATTGAACCTATTCATGAATTGAATGTCTTAAGTTGTAATATCACCTTTGAGCTCGAGTGTCAGGTTAGGACCAATGATGAAAGATCCATATCCGTAAACACTATCTCCCAATCTTTCCCCATTTTGACTATCCAACATCTTGAACTTCTTGATCAAACCTCCAAAAACTTGAGCCATGGTATTTGTACCTTCCCGAATGATTATGCCCTTGCTTCCTACCTCAATGCAGTTGAGCCTATGAGGACTTCCATTAGTGAACTGAGTATTAGCATGACAGAGTCGGACATCAAGTATCTTAGTCAGAAAAATAAGAATAAAAAGAAAAAGAAAAGGAGTTCTGAGGGTGAAAACCACTTTGTGGCAGTCTCAGAACCTACAAAAGTAAAAATAAAAGATGTATCCGAAGGTGAAAACCTCTCTGAGGAACCTAAGGATGAGATATTTGATGTCCTTCTGAGTCATTTATAGGACAGATCTCTAGTTCTAATTGAGCCCACTCAATCCATCAACTTGGGAACAACAGAAGAACCACAGTTGATTCATGTAGCACAATCTTTATCAGAAGAAGAGAAGCAAAAATTTACTACATTCCTAACAGAAAAGAAGATCAACTTTGCATGAAAATATTCAGATATGCCAGGGTTGGATCATAATCTTATAATGCATCATTTATCTATAGCTCCAAATGTCAAACCTGTTAAGCAAAAATTAAGAAAGATGCATCCTCATGTTGCACTCTTGGTAAAAGTTGAATTAGAGAAGCTCCTAAAAGCTAGATTCATCCGAGTTATTGATTATGCAGAATGGATCTCTAATATTGTACCTATTTCAAAACCAGATAAATCAATAAAAGTATGCACAGACTTTAGAGATGTAAACAGAGCATGCCCTAAGGATGATTTTCCATTACCTAACATTGATATGATAGTGGACATGACTGCGAGCTTTGAGATGTATTCTTTAATGGATGGTTTTTCTGGATATAATCAAATAAAAATTGCTCCAGAAGATCAAGAGAAAATTGCTTTCACATGTGCATGGGGCACCTTCTGTTGGAATGTCATGCCATTTGGGCTTAAGAATGTTGGTGCTACATATCAAAGAGCTATGACTTCTATTTTTCATGACATGATGCATAGGACTATGGAGGATTATGTTGATGATACTTTAGCAAAATATATGATTAGAGCTGAACATCTAAATGACTTGATCAAGATACTAGACAGAATGGAAAAATTTAGTCTCAGACTAAATCCTAAGAAATGTGCTTTTGGTGTCACTTCTGGAAAACTCTTAGGATACATAGTCTCAAAGAAGGACATTAAAGTTGATCCAGCTAAAGTAAAGGCTATCATGGAAATGCAACCTCCAAAGAATATTAGTCAAATGAAGACATTGTAAGGAAGAGTTCAATCTATCAGAAGATTCATATCACAACTAGCAGACATATCACAACCTTTTACAAAAACATTACATAAAGGTGTGACCTTTGCATGGAATGAAAAGTGTGAGAACAACTTTAATCATATCAAGGAATATCTATCAAATCCTCCTATCTTGATGCCTCCCATTCTAGGGAAGCCTTTGATCTTATATGTCTCCGCTATAGATACATCACTGGGGGCATTACTTGCACAACATGATGAGAACAAAAAGGAAAGAGCTATATACTATATCAGTAGAACATTGGTTGCATATGAGAAGAACTATTCAATGATTGAGAAAGCTTTTCTAGCTATGATCTTTGCATCATAGAAACTGAGACATTACATGTTAGCTCATACCACATATTTGGTAGCTAAGATTGATCCACTCAAGTACCTTCTAAGCAAAGCTGCCCTCACAGGTAGATTAGCTAAATGGGTTATGCTCTTAATTGAATTTGACATTGAATATGTGGAAAGAAAGGCTATCAAAGGACATGTTATTGCTGATCAATTAGCAGATGCACCTATGATTGATGATACACCAATGCAAATGGAATTTTTAGATTCCTCTATCATGACTCTTTCTTCTAGAGAATGGCGATTATTCTTTGATGGCTCCTATACACAGAATGGATCAGGAGCAGGCATATTGTTCATAACTCCTCAAGGATACTTGATCCCAAAAGCATTCAGATTAAAGTTCCCTTGCACAAACAATATTGCAGAATATGAAGCCCTTCTTAATGGCATGAAACTAGCAATCTAGCAATTGAGTGGCAAGTAATAGAATTACACATTCATGGAGACTCACAACTTTTTATTCATCAAGTCAATGATGTGTACCAAACTAAAGATGAAAAAATCATTCCTTACAAAAGAATGGTAGATGATCTAAAGAAGTATTTCCTATCTATCACATTTGAGAAAATTCCTAGAATAGAGAACAAGGCTACCGATGCAATGGCAACGCTATCTACTCTATTACAGCAGCCTGAACATGAGCTACGCTACGAGTTCCTAGTGGAAGCACTATCTTATCCTGCATATGATTCCCCCAAAACCCACATGATCTGCACTATTGTTGGTCATGATTCATCTAGATACAAAAATCTATTCTCCTATCTCCAAGACCAAATCATTCCCGATACCTTCAACCGCCATGAAAAGAGATACCTTATTCATAATTGTTAGGAATAAGGTGTCTCAACCTTGGATAATTCCTATTCTTATTATTTGTTTTGTAAATGTATTTTTTGCAAATAATGTAATTAAGTGTGAGTGTACATGTCTAGTTGGCATGTTGATGTGTCACTCCACTTGATGTGTCGGCATCTTGTGTGTAAGGAGATCATGACTGAAACGGTCATGACGGATTCTTATGATGCATAAGAACTATTTAAGGAATGTGCTATGACAGGTGTAAGAGCATCTTATGACTTGGGCCTATTTGGGCACCCAAGAAGAAGTGGTTGGTGTGTGTAAGAGAATATGCCAAAAATAGGTTGGTATGACAGATTCTCTTACACTTCTCTTATGACCGTTATTTTTGGCAGATTCTATGACAAGCTGTCATAGTCTATTCTAGGGATGGATGCCTATTCTTGGGATTGCATGTAACAACTATGTACATGTGGCTTTGTGTATGGGTCTTGGTGGTTGTGCCTATTTTTGGGTCCAGAGGAGTCTATATATATGATGCTACTCCTATGAGAGAGATATATCTAAATTTAAGTTTTGTTGGCTTTGTCTCTCATTTCTTGAAAGAATTTGCATTGCAAGTGTATTGTAATCTTTGTGTTGAAGATAATACATTGTGCAGGTTTTGGAGTGCTGGGGTTTTTTACCGAAAGGTTTTCCCCAGGGTATATCATTGTGTCATTCTCTATTTTTTCTATATGCATTGTATGTGGTTGCAATATCTTTGTTAAAGTAGTTAATGAATCTAAAATTGTAAGGATTTATAAGAATTTTCACAATACTCTCCTATAGAGATTAGCGTAGGAAGCTGTTTCTGTACCTGAGTTTCCTTACAAGTGGTATCAGAGCTTGATCAAATTTTGATCCTAGTTGTTGGGTAGGGTTTTTTGAGATGATCTCAAGTTTGAGTGGGAGTTTTTTGCAGAGCATTCTGAATCTTATTTGCAGATTGAGATGGCAAGTTCATCATATGGAAGAATGGAGGTGGAGAAATTTAATGGAACTAATTTCGAGTTGTGGAAACTCAAAATGGAAGACATGTTGGAAGATCGTGACCTATGGGAAGTGACTTCAAGTGCTACAAGACCAGCAACTATAGCTCAAGCAGATTGGGATATCAAAGACCGTAAAGCTAAGGGTCTCATAAGACTCTATTTAACCGATGCAGTCCTTCTGAATGTTCTAGATGAGAAAACCGCAAATAGTTTGTGGGAAAGACTTGCGGCCATGTATCAGGCCAAATCTCTAGTGAACAAGTTGTTCCTGAGGAAGAAGTTGTACTCTCTATGAATGGAGGAAGGTGGATCCCTAACAGATCATTTAAATGCATTTAATCTGCTGGCTGCACAATTGACATCAGCTGGTGTCAAGTTAGAGGAGGAGGATCGTTGCTACACACTTTTGTGTTCTTTACCGGATTCATGGGACCATCTTGTGATGGCTCTCAGAAGCACTTTAGTCACCTTCAAAATGGATGATGCGGTGTCTTCGCTGCTATCAGAGGAGATGCAGAGAAAGGCTTCCATTTTAGAAAAAGAAGCCCTTGTTGTTCGTGGGAGATCCACTGAAAGAGGGAAGAAAAATGACAATAAGTCTGACAATAAGGGTAGATCCAAATCCTATGGGAAGTCAAAGACTTCAAATAAGTCCAAGGCAAAATGTTGGAACTGTGATAAATCTGGGCACTTCCATAAAGACTGCAAAGAGTCGAAGAAGAAGAAGAAAGGTTCAGATTCAGCTTCAGAAAGATCTCAAGAAGATGGCGATGCATTCATCACAGCTTTGGAAGCCCATGCATCTGATGATGTGTCGTTGGTTGACTCAGGTGCATCTTTTCACATGACCTCTCATTGAAACTGGTTCTCAAAATATGAAGAGTTCGATGGTGGAAAGGTGTACTTGGGTGATGATTCTCACCTAAAGATAGTTGGACGCAGAAGGGTCACTATCAAATTTCCTGATGGATGAGTAAAGGGAATCAACGAAGTTATGCACATTCTAGGTTTGGCACGAAACCTATTATCTGTAAGTATGTTGAATGATGTAGGTGTGCAAGTTATTTTTTTGAAAGAAGGATGCACGATGATGAGAGGATCGATAGTACTTGCAAGGGGTACTAGGAGAGGTACCTTATTTCAGCTAGATGCATGTATTCCTCTATGTAATAGTTCTTCATCCTCACCATTTGAACAAGCAGTGAAGAAGTCTATGGCAATTGGTTCCGATGGTAGTGCAAACACTTTGGAAGCTAAGCTTCCTGCAGAAAAGACAATATTGTGGTATATGAGATTTGGCCACATTGGTGAAAAGGGTCTCAGAACCTTGAAAAATAAAAATCTCATTGAGGGGTTAAATGATTGCAATCTTGAGTTTGACTTCTGTGAACACTGTGTCTATGGTAAACAAAATCATGTTCAATTTTACTCTAGTTCTCACAAATCTTCTGATGTTTTGGATCTTATTCATTCTGATGTGTTTGGTCCTATAAAAGTTCCTTCAATCTCCAAGTCTGTATTTTTTGTATCTTTCATAGATGATTACAGTAGAAGGACGTGGATTTATTTCCTTAAAAGTAAGACATAAGTCTTTAGTCGGTTCAAGGAATTTAAAGCTCTTGTAGAGAATCAGACTAGTAAGAAGATTAAGTGTGTGAGAACTGACAATGGTGGTGAGTTTTGCTCAGCAGAGTTTGAACAGTTCTGTAAAAAATGAGGTATCGAGAGGCATAAGATAACTCCTTATACCCCACAGCAAAATGGAGTTGCAGAGAGAATGAACAAGACATTGATGGAGAAGGCTAGGAGTATGCTTAGTGGAGCTGGTTTAGAACAAACATTTTGGGCTGAAGCTATGGCCACTGCTTGCTATCTGGTTAACAGATCTCCTACATCAGCCCTTGTTGGTAAGACACCCATGGAGGTGTGGTTTGGTAAGAAGCCTTCAATTAGACATCTTCATGTTTTTGGTTGTGAAGCTTATGCACATGTTCCAAAGGAGAAAAGATCTAAGTTGGAAAACAAAGCTGTTAAATATATTTTCATCGGATATAGTGCTGGTGTGAAAGGACACAAGCTTTGGGATCCCATGACTAGTAAGGTGTTGTATAGTAGAAATGTTATTTTCAGAGAGCTAACATCTTCTCCTATTGTGCTACAACCAGATGAAAAAGAAAAGGAAAAAGATGTTGTTCAGTTGCCTCCTACCCCTGAGAAGACTGAACAGAGAGACCATGTTGGGCCTAATGATGAGGAGAGCTCTAGCAGCTCTGATAGTTCAGAAGAAGAGGAAGAACAACCTCAACCGCAGCCCTTGAGGAGATCCACGAGAGAAAGAAAGCAACCAGAAAGGTTTGGTTATTCTATGTTAGATTCCAGTTGTGCCTTTGCTTTGATTACTAACACTGGTGAGCCTAGATCTGTGAAAGAGGCTTTGGGCATGGAAGATGCAGGTTCCTGGATTGAGGCTATGGATGATGAGATGGCTTCATTGGAGAAAAACAAAACTTGGGACCTTGTACCTTTGCCTAAAGGGAGAAAATCTGTTGGCTGTAAATGGGTGTTCAAGAAGAAATTCTGTGCAGATGGCAGTGTTGAAAGGTATAAAGCTAGATTGGTTGCAAAGGGGTATTCACAGGTAGAGGGAATAGATTATGGTGAAATATTCTCTCCTGTTGCAAAGTTGACATCCATTAGATTTTTGTTATCTCTTGCTGCATCATATGATTTAGAGATAGAACAGATGCATGTGAAGACAGCTTTCCTTCATGGTGATTTGGAGGAAGAAATTTATATGTCACAGCCTGAGCACTACATTGTTAAAGGTAAAGAATCCTTAGTTTGCAGATTAAAGAAATCTCTATATGGTTTGAAGCAATCTCCTAGGATGTGGTACCTTAAGTTTGATGCCTTTGTGTTGTCAATTGGATTTGTAAGGTCAAAATTAGATCATTGTGTTTATTTCAGAGTTAAAAATGATCGCCTTCTTATTGTTGCATTATATGTTGATGATATGTTGCTATTTGGGAAGGGTAAGGGTATGATTTCTAATTTTAAATCTCAGTTGTCAGCACAGTTTGAGATGAAAGATCTTGGGGAAGCTAGGTACATCTTGGGTATGGAAATCAATAGAGACAGGTCTAATAGAAAACTTTGGTTAAGTCAGAGTAAGTATGTGAAGTCTGTGTTGGACAGGTTCAGCATGGTAGATTGTAGACCACTATGTGTTCCTATTTCTGTGGGAACAAAGTTATCTGTAGATGATTGTCCAAAATCTCCTAGTGAGGTGGAGGACATGAGTAGAGTACCTTATGCTAGTGCAGTTGGCAGTCTTATGTATGCTATGGTCTGTACTAGACCAGACATTGCCCAAGCAGTGGGAGTCCTTAGTCAGTTTATGGCTAATCCTGGACGGGTACATTGGGATGCAGTTAAGCGAGTATTTAGATATTTGAGGGGTACATCAGATTACTCCATATGTTATCATGGTAACTCTTCTAGATCTCCGCATTCAGTTTGTATTCATGGGTTTGTGGATTCAGATTGGGCAGGTGATATTGACAACAGGAGATCCACCAGTGCTTATGTGTTCACTATGTTTGGTGGTGCCATCAGTTGGATGAGTAAGCGACAACCTGTGGTTGCTTTGTCCACTACAGAAGCTGAGTACATGGCTGCTACTCATGCTTGTAAAGAAGCCATTTGGCTTAGAAGATTATTTTCTGATGTTGGTGTTGATGTAGAACAAATTACTATTTGGTGTGACAGTCAGAGCACTATTTGCCTTGCAAAGAATCCAACTTTCCATGCCAGAACGAAGCACATTGATGTGCAGTTTCACTTTGTGAGAGATATGGTGGAAGATGGAAAGGTAAATTTGGAGAAGGTAGATACTGTAAAGAATGTTGCAGATGCATTAACAAAACCAGTGGGCACTGAGAAGTTCAGATGGTGTTCAAAGTCTATGGGCCTTTTGGCCTATAGTGGTTAAAGTTCCTGTTATGTTCCTGTAGCTCTTACAAGGTGTTTGACAAGTGGGAGAATGTTAGGAATAAGGTGTCTCAACCTTGGATAATTCCTATTCTTATTATTTGTTTTGTAAATGTATTTTTTGCAAATAATGTAATTAAGTGTGAGTGTACATGTCTAGTTGGCATGTTGATGTGTCAGCATCTTGTGCGTAAGGAGATCATGACTGAAACGGTCATGACGGATTCCTATGACGCGTAAGAACTATTTAAGGAATGTGCTATGATAGGTGTAAGAGCATCTTATGACTTGGGCCTATTTGAGCACCCAACAAGAAGTGGTTGGTGTGTGTAAGAGAATATGCCAAAAATAGGTTGGTATGATAGATTCTCTTACACTTCTCTTGTGACCGTTATTTTTGGCAGATTCTATGACAAGCTGTCATAGTCTATTCTAGGGATGGATGCCTATTCTTGGGATTGCATGTAACAACTGTGTACATGTGGCTTTGTGTATGGGTCTTGGTGGTTGTGCCTATTTTTGGGTCCAGAGGAGTCTATATATATGATGTTGCTCCTATGAGAGAGATATATCTAAATTTAAGTTTTGTTGGCTTTGTCTCTCATTTCCTGAAAGAATTTGCATTGCAAGTGTATTATAATCTTTGTGTTGAAGATAATACATTGTGCAGGTTTTAGAGTGCTGGGGTTTTTTACCAAAAGGTTTTCCCCAGGGTATATCATTGTGTCATTCTCTATTTTTTTTGTATGCATTGTATGTGGTTGCAATATCTTTTTTAAAGTAGTTAACGAATCTAAAATTGTAAGGATTTATAAGAATTTGCACAATACTCTCCTATAGAGATTAGCGTAGGAAGCTATTTTCGCACCTAAGTTTCCTTACAATAATGCCTCCCGATATGTCATCATTGGTCATGATCTATACAAATGAGGTCTAGATGGTACACTACTTAGATGTTTAGAATGGGAAGAGTCTCAACGTACGTTAGAGGAAGTCCATGATGGTATTTGTGGGTCACACTCAAATGGTTTAACACTAGCTTGAAAACTTATTAGGGTTGGGTATTATTGGCCTAAAATGGAGAAAGAGTCTATCAAATTTGCTAAGAACTGTCAAAAGTGTCAAGTGCATGGCAACTTAATTCATGCTCCAGGGAGAGATCTAATTCCCTTTACTACACAATGGCCTTTTCACCAATGGGCATTTGATCTTATAGGAGCTATACATCCTCATTCTTCTAATGAACATACCCATATAATCACAACTACAGATTATTTTACAAAATGGGTAGAAGCTGTCCCTTTGACACAAGCAACTGGAAAGCAAATATCTATGTTCATATTGAACTATATCATATGCAGATATGGGATACCTCATTCCATAATCACAAATAATGGTGGACAATTCAAGAACAAAGATCTAGATGATTTATGTGCCAAATTTTAGATTACACAACATTGGTCATCTATCTACTATCCTCAAGGGAATGGCCAAGTAGAGGCTTCTAACAAGAATCTATTGAAAATTTTACACCGTACGGTTAATAAAATAGGAAGAGACTAGCATCTCATGATCAATTCAGCTCTCTGGGCCTATAGAACAAGTATCAGAATGCCCACTAGGGCTACACCATTCACTTTAGTTTATGGGTCTGAAGCGGTACTACCTATTGAGGTTGAAATCCCATCACTAAGAATCAGAATGCATGGTCTAGTAACTGATGATGACTACAGAGTGTCTAAGTTGCAAGAACTTGAACTACTAGATGAGTGCAGACAAGTAGCATATGATCATCTCAGAGTATATCAGAAGAGAATGTCTAGAGGTAACAACAAGAAAGTCAGACATAGAGAATTTTAGGTTGGTGATCTAGTCTTGAGAGAGAATCCTAAAAATCAATCACATCGAGAACGCAAGGGGAAGTTTGAACCCAACTGGCTAGGTCCCTTTGTTATCACTACTACTTTTAGCTCTGGTGCCTATCAACTCTCAATGACTGAAGGAGGATAGCTCCGAGAACCAATCAACGTTCTCCATCTGAATAAATTCTACGCCTAAGGCATTCAGTCTATGGTAAAATGTCTTGAAAAAATCTTTAAAATTGGAAAAGTCTTGAAAAAATGAACATCTTGGTGAAAACCTAGCAATAGGCACCTTGATGATTCACAAAAAAAAGTTAAAAATATCACAAGTATAAAAAAATTGAAAAAAATGAAAAATACAAAAAAATGAGAAAAAGAAAAAGTGCCTTGGTGAAAAGTTGGAAATAGGTGCCTGGGTAGCAAAAATAGAACCTCTACCCAGATGGTGAAAACCCGCCAAACAAGCACCACTTGTTTCAAAATGCTCCATCTATCAGCGCAATCTTGGTCTTTCCCAGCCTTCAGTCTTGCTTTAGTTTGTACATATCTCCCAGTTTGTTTCTGCATTCCTGTTTCCAATAAGTTGGTCTGTACACCAATCAGCTCAAACGTCTGTATCCTATCAATGTTCAAACTTGGGGGCAATCAAAGTCATATCCTATGGCCTCCAATGTATCTTAGACGTATCATATCTAGTCAGAGTCCTTTGAAGCTTCATCTGAGTCAATCAGTCAGTCTCCTCTCCAGAAAGGATTTTGCATCTACAACAACACAATCAAACACAAATTAAAAACAATCTATGCTTCACATGCCTTTATCTCCTTGTATGCTTACTGATTCGCATTGTTATTTTTGCATATTGTGTCCCTTTGAGCTCTTCGATGATGTCCTTTACAGGATTTAGAGAGTGCTAACTGGGGGCATAATATTTTCTTTGTCTTCTGCTTGTATGTGAAAATCTAACAACTTTGGAAATTCTAGATTGAAATGGTGTCCGACTGTAAGAGCCTCTATCTCAAATTGGATGGCCATGCGTACCTCAACCATTGATACCCAGAAAATTCAAGGAAGTTTGATCTAACTATTATCTTTTTGAGTGAGTTTTTTCTCCTACTGTGAAATGCGATCTTACCTAATGATGTGAACGATAAAGGGTCACTATGGGTAATTCACATTGGATTTCGAATGACCTCTTGATTGCTTGATGTGTTTGTACCGCAAGGCGTATTCTGGTCATCGCAATGTTTATGTTTTGATGCTTATACAAATTGCTATATCAAAATGGACATGATATTCAGGTCATCCTGGCATTTATGCCTTGGTGCTTATATCTAATCTGACATTCCGAAAACAAAATCAATATTCATATGTCCATGGTTTCATAATTAGTGGGTGTTGTATTGATTCTTGTGTATACAAATCGATATTCATATGTCTATGGTTTCATAACTAGTGGGCATTGTATTGATTTATCCAGTTACCTAAAAATTCAATGATGAGAATGACCGACACATGATAAGTGACTAGATCCTAGGTCTTAGGTTGCATTTCATTCTGCATGTTTCTTTGCATTTTTCATGTTTGCATGATCTCACAAATGGCTAAATGAACTTCAATGCTTAAACAATTCTTCAAATGTCTCTTTAAACCTAACAAGAGTTGAAACCTAACTCGAAGGTCTCTTCATAGAGCCGCAAGCAGTTCTCCTCATGGGTTAAACATCCTTTTGACATAAGACTGAGTACTTGTCTTACATTTTCATATCATAATCATCTGTTGCATTACAATTCATCCATGTGCATAAGCATAAATCATACATACATCTTTCCATAATCAAATACATTTGCATAACATCCATACATACGAAAGAAATCATTGCATTGCATATCTCCATACATACATCCTACTCTACTCATAGCATAAACATCACATGATATCATCATAAATCGAAACATGACAAGTACAAATGAAGTCACAACCAAAATATCGATCTCATTTATATATATATATATATCAAAAATCTCGAACTAGTCAGGGGTGCACTACTGGCATAGTGTACAAAAGAATGAGCTCAGCTAAGCTATCAGAATCAAAATAGTAATATCAGAATCAAAAGATCAAAAAATGTCAGAACATATCATAGCTCGATCAGCTATCAGCATGATCCTCTGCATCCGGTGGAGGAGGAGGTGGTGCATCTGGTACTGCCTTTTCTCTGGGTGCTCTAGCTCGCTCTGATGCCATCATGTACTATGAATAGGAGGGAACTCTCTATGCAGTGGGAATAACTATATAATATGTGGACACATAGTAAGCTGCCTGTGAGGTCTAATGAATTACCTCTGCCTGTAATCTCTATACCTTCGCACATAGCTCAGTCCACTATCTGTCTGCCTCTATGTATTGCTCCTCCCATCGAGCATTGCGCACCTTCAGGTCCCTGACCTATGCATTGAGCTGTCTAATAGTGTCCTGTGGAGTAGGAGGAGCAGTAGGATCAATGTCTGGCATCTCAGTATCTGGGGCAACCTTCTCAGTAGTCTTTTCCCTCTGCACCTTACGGTGTCTAACCTCAGCACCTAAATCAAAACCAGTGTCCCCCTCTGTGAAGTCCATACCACCACCTACCACCTTCTCAGCTGCCAATACCTCATCTGCTAAACCAAATCCACCTAATGTACCACCCTCTCCCCTAGTCCGTCTGTGAGAACCGAAAGATCTACCTGCTATAGAACTAGTGGGACGAGGGGGCCTCATCTGTCCTGATGGTCTCTATGGTGGAGCCATCGCTCTAGGTCTCAGAGGTGTGGGGTGAATAATGGGAGCCTATGTCGGTCTGGGACCTTGTCCCATCGGAGCACCTGTGACGTCCATCGCCTCCTCCATGGAGTGCATCAGCTCCATCAAATCAAAAAATCTATGAATGGGATGGTCAACAAGCAATAAGATAAATCCATCAGTAACACCAGCATCAAGTACATCTAGTCTGTACTCCTAGTCCCTACCGATAATAGCACTATACTCCTATGAACACAAAGCATAAGAGAGCCTCTATGTCCATCCAAGTCCAATCTCATGCCCTATCCATGCATATGTGGCATAATCCTCATGGGCATCCTATACTCGCCCATACTGCCGCTAGACCCTGGTAATAAGAAATCTCTCTATAGTGGAGGATGACCTCCCAATCAGTACACGACTCTGGAAAAAGAAACTAAACTGCTCTCGAGCAGTAGGCCAAGGCTCAATGGTGACATATGGTCTTCAGCGCACAAAATTCATATCATCGAGGCATCACCTCTAGTACTCCACGTGGCCCATTCGTCCTTGAATAACATATCTGGCATATATATAAATGACAGGCTCCTAAGGCTACCTCTGTGAAGTACATACAGGTCTCAACACTGGAATATGCTCCCAAGCCCATATCTGTAAAACTAGAGCTCCTGCAGTAAAAGGCTTGCTCACCTGATACACTACCTCGTGCATCTCGGAGAACATGTGAGCTAATAGACACTAACCCCAAGCCAACTCAGAGGGAGTGGCCATCAAACGTGCTACCATAGGGGCCCAACCCATCAAAAGACCGTTCTGCTGACGGTTAGACATGATAATACCACCAATCATCCCGATAATGATGCACTCCAGCCGGTGTGTCTATCCATATCTTTGCACTAAGGTCTCCCAGGAAATGGAGGCTGTCATCTGAGTATCATCTTTGAAGAGACGTTTGAAAGCTAATAGGCTTGAGTTCCCCGAACTCACATACTCTGGTCGTCGGCCTGCATGAAAAGGAATGCGTAGTATACGGTACACATCCTCAGCGGTAACAGTGATCTCCCCAGTCGGCAAGTGAAATGTTTGTGTCTCTGAGTGGAATCTCTCAATCAGTGCAGTCAAAAGTCTGTGATTTACCCTAATCTCGGGTAAATGTATCAAGTGCTCAAATCCACAAGAAGCAAGGTGGACCCTCATAGGGTCTGGCAATGACACACATAGTCTCTGCGTAGCAGGATGCGAGATCCGCACATGTACATCTGGATATATGACCTACACAACACAGAAACAGGGAATCCTATCAGTAATTTGGTCACAGAATAGGTTACAAGGGCATAAATGGGGTAGTTTAGTATTTTAGAAGGTAGGTTGACACATCAGCAATCAGGCTAAGACATCAAAAAAATAAAAAATTTGACCTAATACTAAGTTTTAAACTCATTGTTTTCCATACAACACTTTAGACTGGCATGAAAAGTCATACGAGTTTCTACATCATACCAAACGACAAATCATAGTGACACGACAATGCATCCCTAATCGTACGAGTTATGAAGGACCCGATGAAACATCGTACGACTCATGGGTCATGGGTCCCTCTGATACAAGTCGTGGGGGCTTACGAAACAACAATCTAGCTACATTTGAAAAGTCATACGAGTCCCGCTGGGGAGTCGTACAAGTTTTCGTGCATGCAAAATTCAAAGACGGAAAAACATACGAAACATTGCTAAAATCCTATAAAACATGGAAAAATTGACATTTTAGCAAAGCACAGAGGTCCACCTACCGGATGTCTGTACTGCCGAGGTCTCTGGTGTCTCCGACTGCACTCAAATCGATGCGAACTCACAGGTACCTTTGGTTCTACCATTTTGCTTAGAGGGCTCCACAAAGTTTTTCAAAGTCAAAAAGTTGAAATGAATTGAAAATGACCCTTCCGGCCTTTATATAGCTTTTGACCTAATTTTCAAAAGTGCTCCGTTTTTCATGAAAATTGCACCCTTGGCTAATTTCGACATCTTGAATCCATTTTCGGGATCAAAATTAAAATCTAAGATCATTTACTATGTCAAAATCGTGATTTAAAATTTTCGGACCTAGGACGGTCTACTGCTTACATAACCAACCTTCAATCATCACAGAAATCCAGTATTCAACTTAACTAATTATCTTACGTCAAGCTATCAAAATTTCAACTTGGTCAACTATGGTCAACTTATTGTCAACCCTAGTCAAACTTGGTCTTCTAGACCTCCAAACGATGTAGAATGCGTTCTCAAACGTATTTAACCACTTCTTATATCAATTAACATGCTTCTAAACTATCAACACTGACTTTTCTTGTCAAATTTCAATTTTAATCTTGAAGGGGGCATGGTATTACACATCATTCAAAGTCTGTAATCTAATTTGAAATCATAACTTTCCTCAGTAATCAAGACAACAACCACGTCTAGTTGTTGATTCATCAAAAAGACCTCATCACTTGGGGCAAATCAATCATCGCTCGGGGCATATCAGATTCATCGAGATCCATATCAGTTTGGTATTCTCCAAATCTTGTAAATTGTATTAGTTTTTGCAACTATCGGTTCAATTTTGTTATTTCCTTGGTTCTTCGTAAACTGAAGGGTTCAAATGTGATACCAATGTGATTCTTATCGACAATCGGGTCTGGAATCGGTCACTCACTTCTTCGCAATCATAAGGTTTGGAATCAAGCATTTTGACAATTTTTTGCAATCATCGGTTCATTTGTTGTTATAGTTAACATTATCTTTGGTCATTCAGAACCTATTATCTTCATATCAAATGTCAATCAGTTTCTACTTCATATCAATATCAATTTCAAATATCAGTTTCAACATCATACACAGACTGTCTTTGAACCACTGCGCTTCACACAGCAATTCAAAGAGGGACAAAATGTAATACCCCAAAAATGGGCTATAGGTTCATTAATCTCTTATATCGACACATCGAACGAAATTGACATCAAAGTCCTAATCTAAGGCACATTTGAACATCATCGAATCCTAATTGATTTTATCTTAAATTTTGCATCGGAGAATATTCCTAGCAATATTCCTATTTATCTAATTATCTTTAATTAAATAATTATTTGGCGATAAATCCTATTTATCCTAAAGTTTGATTAATTGAATATTTAATTAATTAGATTTAATACTACCACTTAATTATTTAATTTAATTGAATTATTTATTCCTAAATTATATTATTTCATTTTGGCAATAAATCAAATATCCTATGACTAATTGATTAAATTCTTATTTAATTAATTAATATCAATTGTCAAATTTAATAATATAGTTTTTAAATAAAAGTTTGATTTAATAATTGATTAACCCATAAATCAATTATTTTATTTTTAAAATTAGTTAAGTTGAGGATAAATCACTTTATTTATTTATTTAATTCATAATTAATTATGCACATCCAAAAAATAGTTAAACTATAAATCAAAAAATCAATTCAAATTGTTTTAAAAATAAACTCAACTCTATTTTGAGTTGAAAGCTGATCTCAACTTCTGATTTAAATCAAAAAGTTATTTTTGCATGATTTATTATGAGTTAACTATCTTTAATTCCTTGTTGACTCAAAAATTAACTGAGTGATTTATGGCTTTTTCCATGCATCCCCAAAGCCCTGGATTTCTATAAAATCAAGGCTCAGCTCTTCACAAATCATCTCATAATTTTGCAAACTTATGCTGGCGAATCGGTATTTGAAGAATTGAAGCTTCTTTTGTGAATCAACAACTTTTGTGAGATCATTCATATTTAACATATCATTGTTAGATTAATTGTATTTGCATATCAGTTTTTCATATAGATTAGATTTCATATCATTTTTCATAGTATTGCATAGAAAAACCAAAAAAATAGATTAATTTGCATCTAATTCATATCTAGATTTTGCATTCAAATTTTATTTAGGTGTCATCAAGGTCACTGATCTCGGTCCAATCTGAGAATACATACTCGCATCTACTAGAAGGCAATAAATTGTCTAGTTAGTTTAGTTTTCATTTCATTGCACGATTTTGATTATAGCTAACTTCTAATATTTTACTGAAGTGTTGTGTCTACAGACAGGTACAAAATTTACACACAAACTTAAGTAAAGTGTAATTAGTAAATATTTAATTATACCAACACCCCCCCTTAAGTGTAACTTAGGAGAATGCACTTAAGCTCACAATGCAAGATGGGTCCCGGCTACTAGGTCATGTTAGGTACCCATGTACAAAATGCAAGAACAATGTAATCTCTCATAAAGTGGAGAAAGAGGGAAAACCTCATGGGAAAAACCCTCCCCCAAAAAGAGAGATGAATACAATATGCATGCATGCATGGAGTAATCAAGACCCCCCAATTATGACATACATCATGCATATACAATAAAAAATCCCTCCAAAGGAAGGAAACAAGGAGACATGATATCCCCCCCATAATGAGTAATCTCCTCCAAGGATGGTAAGTGCTTGAAGACAAAACATAGTCCAATGCCTACAAACAACATTTCTCCTCTTAGGAAGAAGATACACCAAATATAAATGTAAGAAGGCTTCCCATTATGGATAGGAAGTAGGAAGGGGAATCCAAATGAAGTATGATGTCTCTGAAGTATGCTTATGTGTCACTATATCCTTGGTAAATGAAGATGCCACAAACCAATCAAGAGAAAGCACAATAGAAGAAGGTGACAAACAAGGAACCAATGATAACTGATCCATGTAAGGATTTGGATCAAACTCCAAAGACAAAGATACCTCCTCAAATGAAGTAGGAAGAGAAGAAAGAAAGCCCCCCCTCAATGTAGAATGTACATCCATGATAGATGCACCTGGATCAATGTAGAAACTGCACCAAGAAAACTGAATGATGTTCCTCCCCTTAGGAAGAAACAAGTCCATAGGTGGATCAATGAATCCTCCCCAATCTCTAAGAAGAATCCTCAAAATGTATGATGTCTCAGGAAACTGAATTGGAATCTCCAACACATGAGTATGGTCAACATGAACCATGCAATGTGACATCTCAAGTGAAGTTTGAGACTCATGAAAACCAATCTCCAAAGAGTCAAATGTCTTCTCTGAAGTTAAAGAGACCTCCAAATTTTGTATCAAAGGATCCACAATCATGTCAATCTTGAAAGAAGGATCAAGTGGAGAATGAAGATGAGGGTCAGCGTGTTCCCTCGCAATAATTGAAAAAGGATCATCCTCAACAAAGAGAAGATGAATGTCATCAATGAAGTCTCCCAAATCTGAAATGTAGGACTCCACAAACAAACTTGCAATGTCTGTCAAGTAGTCATCCCATGGAACCAAGTCTGGAAGACAATGAATATCTTGCTGCACTGAATCAGAAGAGCCAATGACTATAGGAAGACAAGAATCATCAAGAGAGACAATAGATGTGATCTCTATAGGAGGAGAAGGAGCTGCAATTGGAGGTTCTGGACGTTTTGGAAGTGGAGGAATATGTGGATCTCCATACATTTCCCAAAGAATAGGCCAAAGATTAGAAATATTTTTTGTCTCATTTTCATAGTCATCAAGGGAATCCATAACATCCATATCCATATTCAAATAGATAACCTTAACAACTTCTGAGTAAGAGTCACAATTGTAAGAAGGACTTTTAGGTCTATACTCATACAAATAGGGAAATAGGTTATGCTCACTAAGATGAGCAAGAACCAATTCACTCTATTTCTTATAGTTCCCTCTTGTCAACTTAATTAAATCATCCATGATGTAATTCTCACATGAAACAATGAGATAAAAAAATCAATGCACCCCCCAAAATGCAATGAGCCAAAGAACCCTCCCAAAATAGATGATTTTGGCAGTTTATATATAGTGCGTGTACAATTGCCACTTGCCAAAATGAACCAAAGTGGACTTCTGATTTTGATAATTACAACAAAAAATATGAAGCTATGGTATACTCAAAAAAATAAGACACAAGATCTCTCAAGGATCTAACAAATTACAAGTGCCAAAAATAGGCCAAAATAGACCAAATTTTGAAAGTACTATGTCTACTCAGAATTTTTCCAAACTGATACCAGATCTGGAAAGTAGACAAAAAATCATGAACTTTCAAAAAACATAGCACCTGAAAATGTGTCCATATGAGCCCGAACAAAGCCTCTAAAGTTGTAAAAATCAGGATTTGCGATTTTTAGAAAATATCAAAAACAAAGATCAGAAATCACCTGCACCATTGTGTAGATCGTGAAATTCTTCTCCAAAATAAAAAAAATTGCTCAAAAAAAGGAGTCTGAATGACTAAGATATTGTTGTTTGAAAATCGTCTCTAAAATTATTTTTTCTGAATCGCCGTCGCCGAACCTTGAAAATTCAAATGGCTCTAGATTTGGCTTTAGATGTCCGATTTGGATGAAACAAAATTTGATTTAGGGGTTTTTGGACCTCCTCAATGTGATGTCAACCTTTGATTTGCACCAACAAGCTCCAATTTTGACCTGCAATAAAAATTTCTCAAAATAGGCTATACAATGAAACTCCTATGACTCTGATACCATGTAAGAATTTGCCTAAGACAAAGAATAAATGCCAAGATCTAGAAGCTTAAGAGATAGCACAAGAGAGATAGGAAAAATGATCAAATACTTGATTATAGCCAAATTGAATTGAATACAAAGTAGGAGTGCCTGAATATATAGGCAATGCAATAAGACTACATGATAAGGAGATAATAAGATATCAACCACACAAGGTGGAATCACATGTCCACCAAAGGTCAAAGGAAATGTCGGATAGCCTTTTGAATTTTAAAAATTTGGTAATTACTAAACATCCACACAAAGGGGGAACACCCCACAATGCAATGGTAAGTTGTGAGCCTCTCAATTGGGAGGTCTTGGGTTCAAGTCTTCTTGAGCCCCTTGTTGATTTTGGCTTCGGCCTATTACCCATCAAAAAAAAATTCACAAGGGATATAAAAAAATATTGTTATGATATATTAATATTATAATAATATTTTATAATATATTATAAAGAATAAATATTATTATTATTATTTATTTTTTAAAAAATATATAAATAAATAATTTTAATTTTTTAATAAATTATAAATTTTTAATTTTTAATAGATTTATATTTATATAGATACTCATGGAAATTAATATTCGATTATTATTGTTTAGACATAAATCTACATAATTAAATATCATGATATAATTTTTTTAATTTACTTAACAATTATTATACTCTAAATGAAATAGACATATTAAAAATATAAAACATCAAAAAAGAACAATATATTGTAATATTTATAACTGTACTATCTTAACATTTTTGACATATAATAATTTGTAAAGAAACCATTTATATCATTAAATTTAATTCTAAGCTATTTTATAATAGAAAACATATGTAATTATTTTGCTTTGCAATCTTGTTAATAATGTTTTTGATCTCATTTTAATACAATAAAATCTGAAAATAACTAATCGAATAGCATTGTGAAGAACAAAAAATAATAACTGAAAAGAAAACCTTACACTTCTTTTTCTTCAGTCAAAGGAGACTCTCTATGCAATATAATGGTGGGAGGAATTATATCTAAACTAAGGATTTTGAAGCAACAGATAAACCTAGGTAATGATGAATCGTAAAGACTCTTTTCATACAACTAAAAATGCCCACCATAGGTGAGCATGGCGAGAATGAAGGAAACAATGCCCACCATAGGTGAGTATGACGAGAATGACGAGAATGAAAGAGTCGTGCACAGTGCACGTCTAACATATTTCTTCTATTTCTTAAAATTTTAGATCAATAATGTGAAAAAATGAAATATAAAGAATTTGTACCAAAATTATTATTTTTTAAAGATGGTGAAAAACTTTATGAAATAATGTTATTGTTTTTGAAAATTAGAATTGATTATATTGTGGTATTTTTTTAAAAGCTACAATTTATATTTTTTTAATGAAATATTTTAAATAAGGTTTGATTGCAATTTTTAAGCATAGTTTGAAACTTTTAAGAATTCATTAAAAAGAATTTTTTGGTAAAAGAAATGTCCATAAAGTTTAGAATGAATAAATTAGGGAAAAACATTTTCTTAGTATAGTTTCTTATTTGTATTATTTTATTTTTCTATCTATTTTATTATGTTATATAGTTATATAAGTTAATGAAGAATTAAATTATTTATTATAGAAAAGAAAATAGTTTTTGTAAAATATATAAATAAGATTTTGTAATTATTAAATCTCATATATGTCAATGGATATGGGTATAATTTATAGATTAAATTTATATTAACAATTTCTATTATTAATTATATTTTAAAATTTCATAAATTTATTAATAAATATATTAAAAATAACTTTATATTCCAAATAAAAAGATTATGTAACAAATTATTCAATTTAATATCTTAACAACTTTTAATACAAATAAATTTTAATATCTTAATTATTTTCATAAGTAATAATAATATTATTGTGAGTACAAGATTTTTGAATTTAAAGGAAGATTTATAAAACTAAAGTTAGGTATTATAAATTTTATTTCATGTAAGTATGGAAATGTTCACCAAAAAAATCGCTCATAGTGAACCTTGCAATCTTAAACAAAAAATTCTGAGAAATCCACCCTTATTGCTCAAACTTTTTCAATCAATAGAATGAATGAATGAAAAATGCTACTACAAATTAGAAAAGTTAAATATCTTGTAATTTACTTAATGAAATATTAAGATATAATATAATTTGAAAAATACTGAATTTTGATTCGTTCAGATTTACTAGTTTAATCATTAGTTAAAGACATGTCTAGCCTACCGCAGGAACTAATAATGTAGCCCAAATTAATATCTATAACTACTATAATGACAATATATGTTCATGGAGATTATAGGTGCGGGAGATATTTATGATATTTATAATAGAATAACCAAGTATTTATTATTATTTTGTATAGTTTTGGTAATAGTTGTTTGAGTTTGTTATTATTTATAATAGTTGTTCGCGTCCCTTGGGAAGATAGTTCAGCACAGTAAATATCTTGTGCAGGTAGCAAATCGAGCGAAAGTAAATAATGTGCCTTCCTTCACACAAGAAAGAATAGGATGTGGATCAATGCTAACGAAATCAATGCTAAAATACAGAAAATATCGCTGAGGCTGACGTTTGTAATGAATCAAACGGTTTACAAGGATCTGCGAGGGTTTGCGAGGGTTAGGGTTACGAGGGTTTACAAGGGTTTACGAGGGTTTGCGAGGGTTAGGGTTTAGGGTTAAGGGTTAATGACTCTCTAAAATTTTGACGTACATACGACCGTCGCCTTGGTTTTTTAGGTGGTTTGAATTTGACACTCGAATACCCGTCGGAGTGTATATTTTAACATTAAACTTTATGTTCATATGAACGTCATCGCTGAAATTTTAACTTAAATTTGACCTTTGATTGGAGTAAAATTTTGACCTTGACATTGCTGCCAATTAGAAATTTGGGTCTGAATGTGACATCCGTTAAGCTGTCATAAATTTGAAAACTGCCCAATGCGTGACAGGTTTGACAGGTCAAATTCATGTTGGAAGGACAAAACGGCAGACAATTCATGTTGGAAGCACAAAACTGCGTGCCAATTAGAAACTCTGTCCAATCAAATGAATATTGAAATTATCAGCTGAAATGGAAATTTTTAGAAAAAAACCTTATCGTAACTGTAAATTATTTGGGGGAAAATGTTTCAAATGCAACAAGATTTTTGAGAAACTTGTCTCAAAACAGAATGATATATATTGCAAAATCAATAAAAAAACAATGAAAAAAAAATCGGATCTGTAAATTATTTGGGTGCAAATTGCTTCAAATGCAACAAGATTTTACATATTGCAGAAGGCGTTGGTGGATGTGGGCTCTAATATCATGGTGATCTCCATTCCAAGATCTGTAAACTGCAAAAACCTTCACAAGAAGAAGAGAGACATTTTACTAAATAATGAATTTATTTCAAATGAATAAAGGAAATAGTGTGGAAAAAACAATGAAGATAAATTATACAAGATTGCTTCCTCCAAAAACTAATTATTTTGTTATAATAGTATAGTATATCAAATAAATGTACTAATATGTAAAAATAAAATGTTAGAAATATTATTCATAATTTCATGGATGATAGAAAATTGATATATTTGATAAAATTTATTTTTTTGAAAAATTATGTTGAAAGTTATACTTATAGTTCTAGCCTGTGTAACAATCTGTCAAGAAGTAAAAATAAAAGATATTATGATTTTATAATTATGATTTTATTTTTTTTCAAATTAGTTAACTTGTGTTTATAAGAAATTGTATAAGAGACACACATATCATTCCGGAGGTGCACCTTGAATATGAAAGACATTAAAAAATCAACTAATTTGTAAATAATTTTTTGAAAAATAAAAAATACATTAATTAAAATTAAAAATATGATTCTAATTGTTGTATCATTTAACTAGAATGCAAGTTGACAACAATTCTACTTAGATTGATAGTTTAGTATTTTTGTTCAAATAAAACAAGCATAACATGATTCTCTCTTTCCAATTTTTGTATTTATTCACATCCTAGTCAATATTTTTATTTGCATACTTGATTGTAACAATAAGCCACATCAATATTTTAGCTAAATAAATTACAAGGAATTAACACCTACATTTTGAAAGAGAGAGTAGAATATGCATAATACTGGGAAAGAGTGGCACATTCAATAAAACCATAGAAGAGAGAAACCTAAGGTTCAAACCCACAGTTGACCTTGCCTATGTCAAACATTGAGACATTGTGGTATGACTTTTCAATCTCAAACCAACAATAATGAAATTACAAATGTGTGTATGCAACTCTTTATAGGGTCCAAATCTCCAAAAAGTTTCTTCATCAGATTCTACCCACATAGGTGAAATAGGGATGAAAACCATGTTAGGAATACAACTTCACTCTTACTAGCTTCCTTTGATTCAAACAACCAATAGACCTCAAAAATTAAGGAGAATAATTTTTATCAAGGTAAAATAGATTTTTAAGTGACCTCAAAATCCTTTACATTATGAAACATCTACCAACAAACAAAATCTGCATTTATCTTTCATACAAACTAGGAGAAATTAATTAGAACATAAATTGCACCCCTTTAAAAGAGGACTAAAGAAATAGAAATGGAGATAAGGAGAGGGAAAGATTTAAAAAGAGAATATAGAAATGGAATAGATTAATATATTTATTATATATTATTTAACATATTTATTATTTGATTATAAATATATTTTATTCTAAAAATTGTAATCTATTATTATGCATTATATTTTTGGACACTATAATATATTGTTAATTGTAGTAAAAATATTTAAAATATTTATTATAATTAATAATACTTTTACTATAATTAACAAAATTTATAATTTACTATAATATTTTTTATATAATATTTTTACTATAATTAACAAAATTTATAATTTACTATAATATTTTTTATATTGTATTTTTATTTAATATAATAAAATATTTATAATAATTTTATTAATTATTTATTTTGTATATAATTAATTATAGAATATAATAAAATATTATTTATAATAAGATATAATTATATGACATAGTAAAATACATGTTTATTTATAATAATTTATATTATAGAAAATATAAAGTACGTTTACTTGTATTGGTGTGTATTTTACATTTTGGAAGTAAATTAATGATTTATGATTGAGGAATTATTAAAAAATATACATGTACAATATAATAATATATATTTAATTTTTAATTTTATTAAATTCAATTATTGAATACATTATTCCTTCTATTTTTATTAACCTATTTATGATCTCTCTTTTTATGTTTCCCTCTTTATATTGCATAGATTTTACTAATGACATATCAAAGAAAAATAATATTTAAAATTATAATAAAAAGAATATTCTCTTTTAAAGACCCTATAAAATTATATAAATTGTATTTTAATATAAATTATATTAAAAATAATTTATATATAAATCTAATATAATTTAAATTGTATATTTAATATAATATAAAATATATTGACATTAAACAAATATGTTTTATTTTATATTAAATTTAAATAAACAATAATAAACTCACCTAGATAGTACAATGCATTTTGAGTTAAGATTAGATGAATGTAGTAGATTGATGCACTACCAATGTATCGAATGCATTTGAACACCAATGAATATACATGAAAAACATGAATAAAGATAGCTCAACATGACAATGAAATTGACTATAATTAATTTTTTATATAAATAAATATTGGAATGAATGTAATTTTTTAATACATATATAACAAGTGGGCTAGTACTTGCCAGATATAATTATAATTTTAGTTGTAGATAAATTTAAATCTATTTTATTATATTTATTAAAAATACTAAATATTTTTGAATTAATAGTTATTTAATAAAAATAGAATTAATATATTAATTAAGTTGAAAATTATAATATAATTGATGTATTTAAATTAATTCTTAAATTATATGATAATAATTATATTAGTTTAAATAATTTTAGATGTAGCAATAAGTCATTATTTTTCATTATAATTATTTTAATAATATAAATTATAAAGTCTAGTTTATTTTATTTTATTTTTATATTAATTTAAATTATTTTGTAAAATATAACAATAAACTTTGTTTTATTTGTAATATAATTATAAGTAAAAAAAAATTTATAATTTAAATTAATTATAATTAATATATTATAATTATTTATAAAGTTAAACCAAGTTATTATTACAAGTATAATTATAATAATTTTATAATTACAAATCATTTTACATATAAATTAAAATTAAAATAATAATTAATTATTGCTCTTGTTATTAAAATTCAAATTGAAAAATTAAAATTTAACTTTTGAAAAGAGAAAATATATATTTTTTCGTGGATAAATAACTTTCATAAAATATTAAAATCCGTGTATAACAGTTCAAGTACATTCGTCCAATGAGATGATAAAAATTTAATTTCTAGATATTATAAAGTTAAAAAAATTGCATCTATATTTTTGGAAATAAAAAAATTATACTGAAATATAAAACATAATTTATTTTGATTGGTGCGGAAGAGTTCAATTAATCACTAGTTAAGATAAACAATTCAAAAACTGATACAATAGTGCCTACAGGCAAGTACTAATAATAAAAAGTTTTGCATCTTTATTACTAAACTTTTAAAAATATCTTTATAATAAGCAATGTTTTATTTGTGATTGTATTGTATGCATAAATAAAATAGAATTAAAATACTTTTATATTGAATAATTAAATAATTATCATTCAATAAAAAAATAACTATTACAAATTAAAATTTGTTTCAAATAAAATATAAAAAATAAATATAAGTTATATAAGAAAAATTTAAATTTTTATAAATAAATCTAAAAAAGTAAAAGTAAAATGAAATATATTTAAAAATAAGAAAGTAATTAATATTTTAGAAAAAAATTAAAGTTCAAATATTTATATTTGATAAATATTAATTTTTTATTTTAATAATAGTTGTAAAATATAATTCAATTATAATTTTAAAAAAAACTATATCAATAATAAGACTTCAACTATCACACCAAAAATCATTTATTCTAATTAAAATAATTCAATTTTTTTTTGAAAGTCAACGCTTGTAAACTATTAAAATGTACAAATTATGAAGTAAAAGTATTAAAGTTAACCTAGGAAATGTCATCTGAAATGAAAGATGGAGAAAGGTGACATATTTTTTAATAATAATTGGTGCATTGAATCATCCTAGTTCATATGATTTTTTTTTATAATTATAACGTGCATTAAACTAGACCATCATAGGTCCATGCAAATTCTGCATCGTAGAAAACTATTATATAAGTGATTTTGAGATCAGTATTTACAAAAGTGATCATATATATAGAATATGTTGTCTAGTTTTCATTGTATAGTTCTATTCATTAGAGTATTCAAAATCTGAAACACATGTGATTTTATTCAAAATCTGAAACACATGTGATTTTATTCAAAATCTGAAACACATGTGATTTTATTCAAAATATTTATTCTATTAATTGAACAGTTCAATGCAAGTGTAGGTTTTTTTGATTATAGTGGATCACATGTGTTTAGTGTGTTCTTTTTTGTACACTTCAGGTGCCTTTTTTGCAGCTTGCCAAATGGAAGAAGAGATATCACAACCTAGTGCAACGCGGAGCTTCCCACCATGTGGCAATTGTGGAGAGTTCGGTCTTATTCTTTTAACTCTGTTTTCTTGGCCCCTGCAGCTGATGCATTGGTTTCAACTGGATTCAAGGATCTTAGATACGAGTATGTGAATATAGGTAAACATAGTCTACCTGTACATGGATTCAAGTACAACATGTTATAGGAATTGCAACAAATTCTCTGCATTATTATTATATCTTTTATGTGTGGCACTTAGATTTGGGATCAAGGCTTTAACGATGTTTGGGGTCACTGCATTACTAATGTGTGTATTCTTGGTGATTTGAATTCTTCATATTGGATTGAACAAATGATTGCTGGGGAGCTTCAACATTCCCATCTGGCATCAAGGCTCTTTTTTACTATGTTCACATCAAATGTCTGAAATTGGGGATATATTCAGAGGTTGAGTACTCAGAAATCTAGTGTATGAAATTATGCATGCTAGAAATATCATATCACTTTTTTATTCATTGCTATTATTTCTGAATTTCTTTGAATTTTTAAGATATTGTACTTGTGCCAAGAAACAACCAGGTTCCTTAGGATATGAGCAATTAGATGTAGATGCATATTGTGAATGGGTACAAGTACTTTATCCTCCTACAGTCCCAAAATCCTTGAAGATCTACTTGCGTTAACCAAATGAGTGTTGTTAAGTGATGGGTGTTTAAGATGAGAATGAATTGTTATCCCATCTTTCCTAAGGACCAATTAACCTAGTGAGGGTGTTTAAGAAAGAAAAAAATGTTCTCCAATCTTTCATGTGGACCAGTTAACTTGGTGTACTTTACAACTACCCAATAATGAGAGATGCACTTCTAAAAACAGGGTGTCCAATATGTTATTCTCTGTGTGAATGGTAATGCATTGAGCTATTTGAAGAATAAAATTTCCAATGGTTAAAAATCTAAATCTTAACTCTAAATCTTCCTGTTAATGGCATTATGCTAATTGGTATTAGGAAGCAGACCATCCTGCTACATGGGGCACGAAAGTCAGAAATACATGGAGGACAATACAAGACATTAATAACACTTGGGCTAGGTGAAAAACTCAATCCCAACTTCATGGATTCCTTACTAAATTACTATGACCCTTATATTTTCTATGGTGCTTTCTGACCATGGATGCTTAAGAGGTTCATTTGGTGTAGCATATCCTCTCGAGTCGATCCAAACAATATATGGGCAAAGTATGCAAGACCACGTGGATGGAATGGTGAGAACTCTCCCAATTACAAAGAAATGCAGCTGATATTGCATATCCATTGAATTTCACTGAAATCATAACTGGGCACATTATAGTTTCTTTATTCTGGCCTAAAACTAAAATTACCACTAGTAAGTCCAGATTGCACCCATTTTAATTTTTGTAATCATTCATCTTATCCTACTCATCGTATATTAAGCCAGGTTTGCTTAATTTGCCAGGTCTCATGGCTACAGAGTGAATTATGATTCTACATGGCAAATTTTGTTGTCCCAGGTAGGACAAACCGAAGCAGAAATAGAAACAGAAACCCTGGGTGGAAGTCAGAGCGATTGAGGCCAAATTTGGCGGCAGTGGCAATGGGACAAGATACTGGTGCAGTGATTCTGATGTCCGGTGGTTGTGTAAATGTCGTGTTTTCTCTCAGTTTTTTGTAGAGACTAGCGCTTTCCATATATGCCTTGTTTTTTTAAAAATAATTTCCTCTGAGAAAACAGAGGAAGGTAAAAGCCAAGCTTCGCAATTGAAGTCATCTTCAATGAAAAAAAATTCTATTCAGTGGAGGAACATTCAAAATGAGTTAATCATTGCTATCTCATGCAAAAATGGCGGTGATAAGAAGCTGCGATTGACATTCAGAAATTGGTTTACAGACAAAAATTTGAGCTTTCAAAAAGAAATGGTTATTTTTAATCACAAAACCTACCTCTCTCTATGATTAAGCTTCATTTCAAATCTGCAGACAAAAGTCCATCGGCATTACATAAACTGTAAATTTCTCACTCATTCATTGTCTTCTATGGAAACCGTAAAGATTTTTTTAGATTATGCTAGTTGTCTTCCATAGAAACCGTAGAGATTTTTCTAGATCGGCTAGTACATTCCAGCTGGAAAATAATAGATATACAGCTGCGAAAGAACTTTTTATTAAATGAAATTTACAACACGGCTCATAATTAATTTTTACTATTTTTTTAATAAATTCTATTTTTTCCCTTACTCTTTTTCTAAACAATCAATAGCAAAACAGAGAATTAACTTTTTTAATTTTTTTTTTTAAATTAAATAATCGATAGATCAAAAAGGAAGGTACAATAACAAAATAAGGGGGAGGCGAGCCTCAACCACCAAGTTCAACTGAAGATCATACTTAGTCAACTAGCACAATAAGAAAAAGTTTAACGAGATTACAAAAGATAGCAAAATAGAAGCTACTCCAAAATATCATCTTGATCATCAAACCAAGCTGTCCATCCCAGTTCTCCTTCCATCCACACCATCTTCTTCTTCTCAAGGATTTGAGTAAAGAACTCAAGTCTATCTGAAAAGGGGCCTCTAGTATCCCGCATTTCTTTGAGCAGCTCCTTGAGGGCTTCCTCAAAAGCAACCTGATTGTCAATAATGCTGGCCCATTCAAGCCCATGTTTCATCTTGTATATGAACATCGTAGCGAGCCCATCATGAAGAAATCTTTTCAACTTGTCTTTTTAAAGCTTCATGATGCAACAAACCTACGAGACAATCTTAAAACGTATAAGTTTCAAATGAAACAAAGTAAGGGATCTGCTAATATCTTGGAATTTGTCCTCATTTCTACATTTCCATATAAACCAAAGGATATGGGAAGAAAGAATATTCCAAAACAAATTAGCATCCCTCTTAAGATCAGATATATTTCCAATAATAGCATCAAGAACAGAGACATGATCAGCTATAGAAATTCTAAAGAAATTCCATATAGATCTAGCAAATTTGCAAGTAAAGAAAATATGTCTTAAACTTTCAGGAGTCCTGCAAATAGAACAAGAGTCAGTACCACCAATCTGATTTTTAACAGGCAGCCTATCTAGAAGAATTTGCCATTTAAAATGCAATAACTTGGGAGGAACATAAGACTTCCAAAATCTGTCAAGAATCTTTTGCCAATCAATAGAGTCCAAGTTCACATACCAGATGATATTCAGGTGTGAAATAACAGAGTGATCTTTGTTAAGCACCTTATATATGTCTTTAGCTTTGATATTATGCAAAAGTGATCCATCATCCCAACGAAAAGATAGAAATCTATGGGAATCCACATCACATCTGCGAGGGAGATTAAGGTTACGACACGCATTGGCTATCATGTTATAAGTATGCTTATGAGAAACAGGGAGATTGAATTTAGTTCTGATATCCTGCCAGCTGGCAAGGTTATCATTCTCCAATATATCAATGAGGCATTTAACACCCTGGTTGTTCCAGAGTTTAGCAGAACATCCTTGAGTCATAGCAAGAGGCTTACCATTATGTTGCAGATTCCACCATATAGATCGCTCACCATGAATAGAACTATTGTTAACCATGCTAGAATTATTAATAAAGCCCCTCACAAGTTCCCAAGCCTTCCAGATAGACTTAAAAACCAGAGAACCATGGACGGAGACAGGGAACGTTCCAGCAACAAGGTCAGCAAAAGGAAGATTCTTCCAATACTTGGCATGCTTAGGGTGACCAGATTGAATATTATATCTAAGGAGAATCTTCCAAGGCTCCTGACCATCAAGAGCCCGAAAAATCCACTTAGCAGCAAGGGAAATACCTTGGATCCTAAGGTCTTTAAGGCCTAAGCCACCAGCTTTCTTATCAATGTGGCACCAACTCCATTTAACAACATGCTTCTTTTTGTTACCTTGGCCGTTAGACCAAAGAAATCTTCTGATAGCCTTCTGAATTTCAAACAATTGGTAATTGCTGAACATCCAAACAGAGGAATAATATATACTATAAGAAGACAAAATTTTCTGGCAAACCTGCACTCTACGAGCAAG
This sequence comes from Chamaecyparis obtusa, assembly GCA_027943335.1. Classification (NCBI taxonomy): domain Eukaryota; kingdom Viridiplantae; phylum Streptophyta; class Pinopsida; order Cupressales; family Cupressaceae; genus Chamaecyparis; species Chamaecyparis obtusa. Next base: position 1,112,626 of record BSBK01001835.1, on the reverse strand, counting down.
AGACAGTGCCCTATTATCCCACTTGAAAAGCTTCTTAATAATTCTATCCTTAACCCAGATCCACATGTCTTTGAGAGAAGGGGAGATGGAAAAAGGAACCCCCAAGTATCTCACAATTTTATTAGGTCCACCCCAAGAGTATCCAAATTGGGGAAACCAATCTGGAGGTTCCTCATTCCAACCAAGCATGATAGATTTGGATTTAGAGATGCGAGCACCTGAGATGGTTTCAAACAAGATGAACTTCAAATTGAGATGTTGGACATTAAGACAAGATAATTCAATGAAAAGCGAGGTATCATCAGCAAATTGGATATTAAGGAGTTCCGAGCTATCAGGGAGAGAGATGCCCTTAACTTTGGGAGAGATAGTATTGTCTATGAGGATATAATACAAGGCATCAGAAGCTATGACAAAAAGAGCAGGAGCAAGGGGGCAACCTTGACGAATAGATCGGGACAGGGGGATAGGATTAGATAAAAAGCCATTGATATCAATTCTAGCAGAGGAATATTTAAGCAGGACTTGAATGTATCTGACAAATTCATCAGGGAAGCCAAAGGCCTGAAGAATAGAAAGGATGAAATCCCATTCAATACGGTCATAAGCTTTCTCAAAATCTAAAAGAAACATAGCAAAGCACTGATTCGAATTTTTGGCCCAATTCATAGATTCCCAGCTGGTAATAAGGTTTTCCAGGATATATCGTCCTTTGATGAACCCAGTCTGGGTAGGGCAGATAAAGTTAGGCAAAATATTAACAAGTCTGGAGGCCAAGGCTTTGGCCAGGATTTTGTAAGAAACATTAAGCAGAGTAATAGGCCGCCAATTCTTGATGAAGGACTTGTCTCCATCCTTAGGGATAAGTTTAATAATCCCCATATTGATAAAATTGCCAAGAGTACCACGGTCATAAGCTTCTAAATAAAGATCAAATAAATCCTTGGCAATCCAATCAACATTGGATTGGTAGAATTCAACAGGAAGGCCATTCGGCCCAGGCGCTTTATCCTTCTTAAGAGCAGATATAGCATCAGATATTTCTTGTATCGAAACCTTATCCCTGAGTATGGAGGCATCCCCCTCATCAATTTTCTTGGGGATAAGATCCTTACACCTATTCCTAAGATCCTTGGCATTGTTGTTGTCCTCAGAACTGAATAGAACCTTATAAAACTTCTCAAAGGCAGCAGCAATGTCATTGATATCAGTAAGCTCTTGATTATCCATGACAATTCTGTCAATTTTCTCTTTATTCTGCTTATGTTTAAGATGATTAAAGAAGAATTTGGATCCCTTATCACCATATTTCAACCATTGTTGGCGGCTTCTGACAGAGGCCCCAATGGTTTTAATATGTTGATGCTTCCTCAGAGTATCCCTAGCAGCAGAGACACGTTCAACATGTGAAAGAGACGTGGGATTAGCTTGAACCTCAGCTTCAGCTGATTGCAATTGTTCGTTCAGAGTGTTATCCACTCTTCTATAGTTCTTAGCCTTCCTTTGCCCTAAGGTTTGAAATATTTTCCTCCACGAAGTAACATTACTACTCCATCTATCAATATGAGTAAAAGAGTTATTAATACGGTTAAAATTCCTAACCATCTTAACAGCAATGTTAGTATCATGTTCATTAAGCAGTGAGGTGTTAAGGATAAATTTATCATTATGATGAGCAGAAGGGGGAAGAGCGTTTCTAATGTTAATAAGAGCAATGATAGGGAGGTGATCAAAAAGGGTAGAGGCAGAAGCAATAACAGGGGCATTTTGTTGGATAGGCGAGAAGGAGAAAAAATCAGAATTCACATAAAATCTATCAAGCCTGGAATAAATCCTCTTAGCCCCTTGTTGAAAATTACACCAAGTGTACCAGAGGCTAGAAGTATCTCTTCTATACCCTTCCATAGGATCAAATAATTTAAATTTTTATTTACAACGATCCCAAAAGTCCTTCTCACGATGTTTCCAAGTAAAAGGGAGACCCCCGAGTTTATCATCTTGGTTCTCTACCATGTTAAAGTCCCCAGCAAAAACCCAGGGAATGTCGGGAAGGTTAAAAAGCCAATCCCAAAGAAAGATCCTATCTTTAACCTCATTGGGGGCATAAATGGAGCAAATGCCAAATGATGAACCATTAAACTCAATAATAGCCCAAGCCACACGGTTGCAGGGGGATGAACCAATAGACATAATATATTTATCCCAGTAAGGATTAATAAGCAAAGCAGCACCACCTTTCCCTTTAGGATGGTTAGTACAGATTTTGATAGCATCCCTCCAAATAAAATCTAGAGAGGAATTAAGAAGAAAGTTAACAGCCTTAAGCTCTTGAATCATAAAAAAATCTAAGTTCTTATGACCCATTAAAAATCTCTTAATAATCGACTTCCTATTCGGAGACTCTAGGCCTCTAATATTCCAGGATATGCACTTCATGATGACGAATTCAATAGAGGGCCAGTAAGAGGAGACTCCCCATTTTTCTTTTTATTTTTTGACCCTAAGGGCCTTCCCTTCTTCCTGGAAATCGAGGAACCCCCGGGAGGGTCCTCCTCATCCTCACCATTATTCAGCTGAGAGAAATTGGAGTGGGGGCCAATCATATTGAAATCAGGATTCCCAATATTCCCATTAATGTTATGTTCAACCAGGTTCTGTATTCTAGCATTATCAGAGCCTTTATTAGCAAGTATAACTTCAATAAAAAAATCATCATTTAATTCATTCAGACCAGAGGTGGGGGGGTTGATGTTGCTATCATTAGAAGGGACAACATTCAAGTTAGGGAGAGTTTTACTATTATCCATGCCTATAGGGACCTCACTCATGGTAACATCACCAAACCTACCATCCTGTGAGTTCTTTCCTTCCAACAAATTAATATCATAGATCTGACTATCCATAGAAGGTCCATTTTCAATTAACAGAGTAGGGGAAGCCAAAGCAGCAAAGGGGTTCGATTTGGAGGTAGCACGGATCTAGTTAGTAGCCAATTGTTGCACACTCTTTTTCCTAGGCTTCTTATTTTTCACAGTTTGAAAACCCTCATTATCTCTCAAATTGTTTCTTTGGTCCGAAACGTTAGGTTGTTGAGCTATAGGGTTAATAAAACTAGATTTATCAGGCCCTTTTTCAGAGTGTGAATCAGAGAAGGAACAATTAGGGAATGAAGTATCAGGGATAGTGGCCAATTCCCTTCTACCGGAGTTACCATCCGCAAAGTTTCCTTGGGACGGTTCATTATTTTTCCTATTAATGATGGGGCAGTTCTTCCGAATATGCCCTTCCTTTTTGCACAAAAAACACACGTTTAGACCCCCGAGGATTTCAACTGGGCAGGAGATGGTTTCACCATGGATTTTCAAGGTAAGTTTTAGGGGAATATCAACCCCGAGTTTAAGAGAAACCAAAACCCTAGCATCAATATTGGACACAAGTCTAGAAGTTTCATCGATTCGAATGATAGAGCCAAATGGAGCAAGCAAATGTGTAAGGAATTTCCATAGAAAAGGGGGAACTTCTTTTAAGATAAGCCATCTGGGTGAAGACAGGGTGAGAACTTCTTCACAAACAGCATCATGCGACCAAGCCAGAGCCCTAAACGAAGTTTTACCAACATTCCAGTATTGTCATTTTAGGGCTTCTACTTGAGCCTCATGATTATTAAAAAAAATAATGAAAAGCCCTTTTTGAATCTGTCTATAGAAAGAGATCTTAAGCCCTAATTTTAAATTCCATAAGTTATGAAACTAGTCGTCCAAGAATTTCCTAGGAGGGCATTTCTCAATATCAACGCATGCAAAGAAAATTGCAGTGTCACAGAGCCTAGACTTCTCCAGAGAAATTTCCTTGAGCATAGCGTCGTTGGGTGAGACAACAAATTCATTCAAAACATTAGGAGATTCCTTACCTTCTTCAAGCGATCTCTTGCCTCCAACCACCTGCACAAACCTCGCATCAATGGAGACCCCATGATTGCTGGGAGCCACCATTTCAGCGAACGATTTCTTATGAGGTAAGGGTGAAGGGTTAGGGCTAGTTTTAACGACCGAGGGTGCGGATTCTGAATCAGAGGGCAAGGAAGATCCGGCAGCCGAAGACACATTGGAGGGTAAATGAGAAGCCAAATTGGACGTAGTTTTAATGAAGCCATTGGAACCCGTTTCCATAGCAGAAGCAGTAAATGCAAGTTAGAGCACAATAAAGGAGTTAAAGTCCAGAGAAAGCAAACCGAAGTGGAGGAGCGTTCTCCTCCACACACTATCGCCACGTCCTCAGGGGCATGCGTCACATCCGAGCATGAAGGACATAGCAGATGCCAGCACAGAACGCCACCAGAAAATGCAGGAAAAAACTCATCATCATACATGTAGTAGGAGATGATGATGATGATTTTGTATAAATTTTAAAAATATATACAAATTTATAAACTATACAACAAACTTACATATTTGAAAAATACTCAAATCCTATTGGTTAAATTAATTGTCATGTACATCAAATAGATGCAATATGCAATAGTTACCTACCTGCAGCAGGAACTAATAACAAGCATTAAAATTTAAAAAAAAACATCCTACATGAAATAATGGAACTAAAAAACTCACAGGAAATAATTTCTCTTGCTGTAAAAAACCTTGCCTGGCAAAAATGTCTTTCACCTAAGACGCGTTAGCATTAAAAATGAACAAATGAATCTAACAATCAGCAAGGTTTCAATGGTCGTGTAGGCCTCTCACATGTTATGAATGGTTGATTTAAAAAATAGGTTACTCTTTGAAACAAGAGTTGTGCATAGCAGGAGTCCCTGCCTTATATTAGGAAATAAGGTCTTATGTTTAGTAAATAAATTTTCAACTATTAATCGAAATCAATCTATTAATAAATTGACTAAGACTTTGCACTAAATGTGTAGAGCATGGATGAATGAATTTGAAATCAGGATTTTATTAATTTTAATAATCTGCAAAAGCGTCACTTTTTGTTGATACTCTGGACATGTATAGATTGGGAACGAATGATAAGTTTGCATATTCCATTTTAAATGCGGGAGCAAAGGTGGGGAAAACTCTAGACATGTATAGATCGGGAACGAATGATAAGTTTTCATATTCCATTTTAAATGTGAGAGTGAAGGCGGGGAAAATTCCATATGTGATGGCAGTTGTGAAGACTTGTCCAGTTGTGTAGTTTAGAACTATTTCAGGGCAAGGAAAGGGCGAGATTCAAGTTGAGCATCACCAGTTGCAAATAGACACGGTAATAAAGGTATGTGTCAATTTATAGATACCTATGACATCATCTAGGGAGAAGTGGGAAAATGCTTGCCAATCTATGTTGAGATAGGGGAAATTTGTTTTTAAAAAAATCACATGTATTGCATTTACGTGCACATCTTGGTTCTTAAAATACGAGAACCAATATAATGTAACATTGTAATAGTAAAGAAAGCTACATTTATGGTATATTGTACACAATTGTATAGAGATGAAATGTTTTGAGCACAAGGAACTTACAAGGAAAGTAAATAAAAGAAGTTAATAGAAGTTGTTTTATAATTAGAGATTTCAACATTGCAAATAAACTAATTATTATTGCTATGACATTATAGTTTAAAACAAAAAGATAATCGTAGTCAAACTAGTTTGTGTCAAGAGCTATTGCAGTTGTCAATTTTTTATTTTGTTCCTTGGCTAGTTGCATTTTATTTATTGAAAGAGAGATGACTAAGCCAAACCAAGGCACCTTGTTAGTTTCTTTGCTTTTATATGGGATTTTTTTATTTATTAAGTTTCAAGAAATTGCGATAGTTTTATTACTAATATATAACGTCATATAAGATCAAGAAATGAAAATTATTGAGTATATTTACTAGCTAATATATACTCTATATTTAAAATACACCGAGATGTATCGAGACATTCAATTTTTCCAACTTTAATTATAATTAAAGGTGAATGATGAAAAAATTAAATGCCTCGATACATCTTGGCATATTTTAAATATAGAGTATATATTAGCTAGTAGCAGTTGCAATGCGCATAAAACATTGAATAAATTAATCTCATTAGGCTTATAATTAGGGTTCATATTGAAGGTTAAGGTTTATATCATGGTTAGGGTTAGCATTAGGGTTAGGTTTTTTTTTAGAATCTTTATTATGATTAGGGTTAGGATTTAGTGTTAAGGTTGGGTTTACAATCAGGGTTAGGGTTTAATATCAGTGTGAGAATTATGTTAGGGTCACGATTAGAATTAGGGTTAGGGTTAGGATTTAGTGTTATATTTTGAGTACGTTAATACAATAAGATTATATAGAGTATATGTTGAGTATGTTAATAACACTAATACATACTCTATGGTAAGGGTTTTAGAATTGAGGTGAGGGTTTACATCATGGTTAGGGTTTGGGTTAGTGATAAAGTTGGGTTTAGTGTCATTCTTAGGTTAGAGAAATGATTAGGGTTATGGTTTAGTATTAGGGTTAGGGTTAAGGTTTAGGTTATGAATATAGTGGGGATTAGGGTTAGGGTTGAGGGTTGAGGGTTGAGGTTATGGTTTACATCATGATTAAGGTTTAGGTTAGTGGTATAGTTAGGTTTCACATCATGGTTAAGGTTTAGGTTAGTGGTCATGGTTAGGAATAAGGTTAAGATTAGCATTATAGTTAGGATTTGGTTTAGGCTTATGATTATGGTTAGGGTTAGGTTTTAGTGTTAAGGTTTATTGTTATATGTAGAATAAATTAATATATGTAGGGTTAGGGTTAGCATTTATATCAGGGTTAGGTATAGCATTAGGTTTGTGGTTTACCATTTACAATCAGGTTTTAGCATTTATGATTAGAGTTTAGCATTTAATCAATATGATTATGGTTAGGGTTTAGGCTTATGGTTAGGGTTATAGTTACATTTAGGATTTAGTGTTAAGGTTTAATATTATGGTTAGGTTTATGGTTAGGGTTAGAATTTTGTGTTATGGTTAGGATTATATTTAGGGTTTATACCAAAGTTAGGGTTAAGATAAGGATTAAGGTTTGGATTAGGGTTATAATTACAATTAGGATTATGGTTAGGGTTAGGGTTTAGGGTTAGGATTCATATTATTTTTCTAGAACTCAGGGTTTACCTAATGGTTAGGGCTAGGGTTTAGGCTATGGCTAGTTGTGAGGGTTAATATTAGTGTTAGGATTAGGGTAATGACTCAGGTAATGGTTAGAATAATAGTGATAGGTTTAATAATAAGATCAAGGTTAGGGTTAGGATTATGATTAGAGATATATCATAGTTAGGGTCAAGGTTAGGTTTAGGGGTATGATTATGGTTAGTGCTAGGGTTTAGAATTGAGGTTATAATTATGGTTAGAGTATTATATTATATCATCATTACGATTATGTTTGTAAGGTTTTATGTATAATTGTATGTACTTGTATTATTGCCCTATGTGATAATAAAATTTGAGAAAGTAGGTTATAATTAGGATTTTTTAGTTAAGGTTAGGGTTCTAGGGTTGAAGTTAAGGTTCTAGAGTTAGAGATACGTTAAGTGGTAAAAATAGGGCTAGGGTAGGGTTAATGATGGAGATTAAATAAGGATAGGGTTATGGTATGAGATAGAAATTGAGTTAGAGAACTAAGTGTCAAAGATATAATTTTAATTTGATTTAGCTTTTATTGAATAACCCTAACCTAATCTCAAATCCTAATTTTTTAGGAAGATAACTAAGAACTTACCCTACTCCTAGCTCTAGGAATAATTGTAACTAATTCACAACCAGTCTTATCTTAATAAAAAATTTAATTAAAATATAACCCTAAACTTAATTTAATAGGAACCTAATCTAATTAAACTTTCATTAAAATAAAAATAATATGATTAGGATTAGCATTTAGGGATTATGGTTAGGGTTTATATAATGGTTTTGGTAGGGGATAGGTTTATGGTTAAGATTTGGGTTAGAGATATACTTACGTTTGGGGTCATTAGAAGGTTACGATTAAGATTATCACTAAAATTAAAGGTAGAGATAGTATTAGAGATAGAGTAAGAATTATGATAGGTTTTAGGTGTTGATTAGGGTTAGGGTGAGAATTATAGCTATGGTAATATTTTTATTAGGGTTATGGTAAGCATTATTATTAGGATTAGGGTTATGTTTAGAGTTTAGAGATGTACTTAGGATTATGATTAGGGTTAGGCTAAGGGTTAGCATTAGGATAAGGATAGTAGTTAGGATTATGGTTTAGGGCTAGGTTTATGGTTAGGGTTAGGGTTAAAGTTTACATCATGATGAAGGTAGACATCTTAGTAAAGATTAGAGTTGGATTTTGGGTTATATTTATGGTTAAGGTTTTCATCATGGTTAGGATTATGGTTAGGGTTAGGGTTTATATCAATGTTATGGCTAGGGTTCATGGTTAGTTTTATGATTATGGTGAATGATTCTCACCCTAATTGAACCCTCATTTTAAATTTAATTAGACCCTAATATTAATCTTCGCAAACCTAACCACAATTGATCGCTAATAATAAAGATAACCCTAACCCTTTTATAATAAACTCATTTAACCTTAACATTAACCTAACTTGCATATTTATTTTATAACCGTAATTGAACTCTTGATATAATTTAATCATAAACCCTAATCCTATCCATGATTAAAAGGTTTCCTCATGACCCTAATCAAACTCTAACCTTAATTGAATTCCTAATTAAACCCTAACCCTAATTGAATCCTAACCCCAACTTTTTTTGAAGCTTAAAACTAATATAAACACAACCTATCACTAGTACATTTTACCCTAAATTTCAACCTTAAATTTCAACCATCAAATTAAAATGTTTAGTTGGTTGCATTAGAGAAGGAAAAATTTTGATTTTTTTTAAATACATGCCCGTGTTGGTCTCAATTTTGACCAACACGATATTGGTCGAAATTGAGACCAACGCGAGCATAACATAAAGTTTAAAAAAAAGGCTGATCACTTCATTTTATTGTTTCATTTCATGCGGGAGCTTTCACTGTGACCAAGTAGTGTTTTCTGAGTATGTCACTCTTATTTCATGATTAATATGCAGGCTGTTCATTTTGTTTGAAAAAATAGAAATACATGAAACAACATTCTGAGTATGTTTTTTTTTATTGCTTTGTTTTGCATAGTCGACTGTTGAAGGTAGTATATTGTTAATTATCTTCAACATGTGTTAAAAGGACATTAATCTCTGTTACTAGTTCGGTATTAATTGTTTACAAAACCATTAAGAATAAGCTCGAAAGCCATTGTCATCGGCTTTGAGATGCAGAACCGACCCTAACTCAAGATTTCACCATGAATTTTCCAATATCATGGATTGGAAGTCGAGTTGGGGGAAAGTGCAATAATATTCAAAGTATTCAAAATTTTATGGGATGTTAGAAGTGCTTCAAGATCGAAGCCCTAACTGGGTGTGTGCAAATAGTATACTTGATGCCCTAAACAAATTCACATTGTGAATTTAAAGTCGATGAATATTTCAACAGAGAAAATAATTGAATGTATCTGTGCTAATCGTAGAAGTCAACTAAGGTTTCTAGTGTAGAAAATAGTAGAAGATTTTAAAATTGGATAAAGCAATATCATACCTTTTGATCAATTCCGTAGCTTAATTAGACAAACTTTTACTTAGGCACCCTTATAGTATTGTAGCAATGTACATGGTAAAGGCATCATTCACTCTCTGAAAATGAGAAGGGCTCTGAAGTTGCAATTTGGGATTAACAATTGTAGACTAAAAATTCATTTGGACTATGGCCAATTCTTACCCTAACTAGTTAATCTGTTGTAATACCTTGCTAGCATTGACACTACATATGAACTCGTGTCAAAATAGAAAGCTCTACCTTTGACTCTAGAGAGTTGAGTATGGGTATTTTCACTCAAATTCGTACTCAAATGAATCTTCACTTGGTTAAGAAAAACCAATATAATAGAACATCCATTCTTCAAACTGTGAAGCTGGATGTATGCCCATAATTTTATTAAGCATGGTGACAATGTCAAAGACTTCAGGTATGAAATCAATTTTGTAATAAACTTTAGTCTTTTTTGAAGGCTTGGGATTCTTTAGCCATTCATCTGTCATAATTCGGTGGCATTTCTCAGGTCCTTGATAGTAGATCTCCTCTCCTTGGTCCTCAGTAATGTAGGTTATGGTAGGATATAAATGAATATCAAATGCTTATGTTATTGCCTAAGCAGAGAAGTCAACAATAACTCTTCAATCTGAAGCAAAAATATTCCTTGAAGATTCATTACAATGCTTAGCATATTCCACTATAAGCTCCACACATTGGACTAATGGAGGGAAGCCTACAGCTCAAACAATTCCATCGGATACCATCTTCTTAGCCAAAGTAGTGGCTTTCTTTCCATACATCCTTTTGTCTTTTCTATTGTGAAACCTGCAAGTGGAAAAGAGGGTTGGTTTTCTGCAATTAACAATTCCAAGACAATTTTGAAATTTACCATAGCAAACATATGAAACATTTTTCTGACTTGTTAAAATCCTCGAATAGAAAAAAGGTTTAGAAACCCAAAATCAGAAATTGAGGCTAGGATTCAACAGTTCAAAATGTGAGTTGAAAACCCACAAATGGATATTTTTAATGATTTCTAGAACTCTTTAAAAATTTTCAAATTCTTCACTTTCTTTAACTAATATCCTTTGAGCATAGGAAAATCATCACTAGATCAAAAAAAAATGGGGGAGTTTGGGAGGGCATTCACTTTGTGTGAACAAAATGAGAGGTGTTGTGAATAACCACCACACAAATATTGCAAGCTTTGTAATGGTCTTTTGTATATTTCAAATGGATGTCTGCAATTCAATGTGATTTACTAAATATGTTCTCTCTATAATTTTTGTGCTTTGATGACATTTATGCCCAGATCCATTGCTTCTTTCTTGATATGTGACTCTATAGTCCAATGGGAAGGCATCGTTCTTTGCCCACGTGACAAATCTCAAATCCTTTAAAATAAAAAGACATAAATCACTAGTTTAGTAGTAGTTTTGTGTTTTTATAACCTTGTATCACAACCATGGATTTATCTTTAGAGAACAACTAATGAATCTATTTCATATGGGTTATGTATGAACAATCATATCAGCTATATAGGGGTCATGACTGCCAGTAGTTCTTAGTCCAGTGATAGTCTGTGGGACTAAGACATTAAGTTAGGTTTGGTGATATTGTTTATTTATTGTATATTTATGTGATTTATCATTGTATTCTAATAGAAATTTAAAACATAAATATATCTATTACACATTTATCACCTTCTTTAAATGGAACCTCTATTGCTATAAAAATGCATTCAAGAAGAGGATATTGCAATAATGGAGTCACCATTACATGCAGCCATTAACTTGAGCATAGAATGTGCTGTAGTATCATAATATTGGCATGATACATTCTGTAAACCTGAAGGGGGACAATTCAACTCTAGGCTTAACGATGGTATTATGGCTTATTAAAATGAAAAACAACCACTTATTTTCTACATTCTAAACATCTACTTTGTTGAAGGATTCATCTACCAAATTTTTTCATGGTAACATCTAAATCATCCATCCCTGCTGTTCCATTCAAGTCTGCAAAACAATTATATCAAAATAAATATTTAGTATATAAAAAAAGAAAATTGAAACAGACCAAATGCTATCCAATCAATATGATATTTCTGATTAGAAAATTTGTAGGTAGATAAGTTATAAATAATATGTTCCATATCAACGTTCTTGGATCTGCATTATTATGGCTAGTGTGTGAATTATTACACAAATTTCGTAAAGTTCAAGTAGGGTGACTATTGTTGACTACTTTTTCTTGATTTTGCTTGCTCCTACAAATTGGAGATAACATCCTCAATCATATAAATATCTTCATCCTAGCCTACTTTGCTACCAAAACCATGTGATCCTGCATAAATTGGCTCACCTACTTTTTTCTAAGCTTCCTGATTCCTACACCTTGCCAGTCCTAGTAGTCAAGGTATGCATCACCATAACAACACTCTCACTCTTTTTTCCTCATCACACAGAATCTGTAAGGTTAAAGTTGTTTTGACCTTTCCAACTGAACTGTACTTTCAGACTTGATAAGTGTAGCAAAGCATTGCTTTTGACTTTGAACTTGTAGCATATGTTACATTCTTTCAACACCTAGCAAAAGCTGGTAATACTTTTCTTCCCAATTCTTTTTCAATTGATGTGTACGCACTTACCTAAGAATGTTCAATAAAATGAGCTATAGTTGCCCATATATATAGAGAAAGAAAACTGAAACTTGCAACCTTAAATTTGATGCTTTTGTGTATTACCCTCAAGCTTACAGATTGCTATCCACTCATGGAAATATTTGCTGTATAAATTTCCTGTGATTGTCTTCAGAAGTGCATCATTATGACCAGAGGTGAATTATTACACAAATTTTGTAATGCTCTAATAAGATGATCATCGGCTAATTTTTTGTGTTTATACCTGAGGTGTAATTGGTCATACAAACAAGGAATAATGCTCTCAATCACATATACCTCCCAACCTATAATACTATGAAACTACTATGTTATCCTTCTCTTAATCACATATATGTTCCTCCCAACCTGTTATACTATGAAACCACTGTATTATCCTACTTATAATTCCATTTGATTCTAGTTTCTAGGCCTTTGCAAACCCAAACCTTTCACCTTCCAGTCGAATAAGAAGAGCTAATGCATCCTCCTACCAACAACTTTCAACCGTACGTCTTTCTAACCTTGTGTGATATATCAAATGCCAAACAAAACTCTACTTCCATTGTGGAGAAACATTTTGAGTTACAACCAATGCATTCTCACAAACCAAATAAACCCATATCAATTTCATAAGCAATTTTCAAATAGTACCTAATCATATATGTATTAAATCTTAAGATTCTGCTAAAAATGTAAAATTTTCTTAATCAAGGTTAGAACCTTATGTAGTCCATACAACTCACATGGTTTGCTATTAATGATCATTACCGAGTGTGAATTTATAGAAGTTTATTTGTGCTCGATATAGAGAGCTCAAATTTATAACCACATTTTTATGGTAATTGTCATTCTCTCGTGTAAATTTTTTAACAAACTGTCAGCTTTCCTTTAGCAATGAGGTCTATTGGATTGGATTAATAATGGTAATACATTAACAGCCTCTTCTGCAACCATTTCTTGTCCTCTTTAAGTTTCATAAAACATTAAATCAAAATGAATTTTTTAATAAATTATAAATATAAACCCCCAAGTGCTGCCTCCTAAGATGTTCCAACATTGGCTGCACCAACCAGGTATAGGATGCTTGAGTGCCCATTGTATTTTCCTACAGCCTTGAAAGCTTAGTGAAAAGAGTGTTGATAGCCATCACAAATAATTTGTTGAATATTGTAAGAGCCAAAATTCTTCCTCTAAAGCATCTACAACAACTAAAAATAGTCAACTTTGTTTTATTTAATAAATACTTCCAAAAAATATTACCACACGACAAAAAAATATATCCTACTTAACAGATATAAAACCTACTACAAGAATCTTTAAAAAATTAAAACTATGAAAAACATCATCCTAACAAAAAATGTGCCTAAGAGTTTGCAGCTTTTCATTAACAAACAACAATCAATTTGTGTAGTCAATCAACAGAGAATTTCAGGGTCTTAAAGAGAATTTGAAGATGAAAAGGGATCTAACAATCTTGACAAGATTGTGATTTTTCTCTTGTACTAGCAATGGAACTTTCAAAGCAGGACCACAAAACATTGAGTTAACTATAACAAGACAGCTACATTCTATAAAATAATGAATTCCAGGCTAGCATTAATAAATGTACTCGCACATTTATTATGCAATCAAAATAAAAGGTCACAATCAGTTTAAAATTGTTAAGGAAATAACCTTTTGGCTTATCACTTATACAAATACATTTGTGCACATCCAAAAATAGAAGTACAGAGGAGTTGTAGTCAACATCACCTTTTATCCCCTTTTCAGTTTATTTGGATATGTTTGCCTGGAAATGCTCATTAAATTGAGCTAGAGCTGCCCAATACACCATTTGGATCATCCATCCCTGATATTCCATTCAAGTCTTTGCAAAACAATTATATATAGTGAAAGCCCTGCAAGTTTAAGCTTGATATTTGTTGTTATCATTTATCTCAAACTGTAATGCCCCTTTTAGGGATTTACCTTAATTTAGTCGCGCAACACTTGATTTACTACAGTAACTCTCCTTAAGACTGTTGTGTGAAAGATCGATAAGTAACAGAGGCTTCTTCCCATCTTCAATTTTTATACAATGTGTATATTGAATATGATTTGCAGCTGTAAATTTTAGTTCTTTAACTTATAATATTGTTGTCCCTGGACAGTGGGGAACTCAATCAGTGCAAATGTCTTCTCCCCTTATATTATTAAGTAACAGAGACTCTAGTGTCAAAGGATAGTCCTGATACAAATCTCTGATCTGAAATTGACCAAGTAGATAGGATCTTGATCTCACAACATTCAATGATGAGGTCGAGAGTATAAGTCGGTCTTCTAAGAATTTGCAGTTTCTAATTTAAGTGATAAGTCCAATATAATGGACAATCTGAAAATGCATAGAATTCTGATATAATGGGAATCGTTCCTTTAGAGTTTGGATATGGAAATTTTATGAAGATATGAACAATCCAATCTGTTATGATAAAGAGAGTTCCGATATATTTTGGATGAATTACAATTCCAGTCGCTCTGCCATGGATATTGATTATTGTTGTATCCGATGTCTTTTTCTTGCTTAGGTGATGTCTTCATATGATGCCATCTTTATTATGTGCTCATGAGATCTTATTACTTGCCAATTGTAGATTACTCCTACCTTTCTTGTCTGCTATAAGGCTCTAAGAGCGCTTAGTCTGCAATGCATATAAAAATGACCTCCATTCCTACCTTCGGAGGATCCAAAGACTTCTCTATATATGTAATGAGGGGTTGTATCAAACCAACATGTCTATTGCCATTCACACCTCATCCACGTAACTAATCATTTGGTTAACTAAACACTGTTCTTCTCCTTGGGTGGCAATAAGTGCAAATATTAATATATCTATTGTGTTTGTTTTATAATGATAGACTGCTGCCTTCTTCAAGAGTAGGCATTGATGCTCTTAGAGTGATGTAATGATAGGTTCATTGTTCCATGAATGTATTCTACCGAAATCATGAAGTCTTATAAATAAAATGTTTTTCGAGCAATGACATCTCCTTAAAATATGCTTGTGTGTGGATTATAAACTGGCTATTCTCCTACCTTTCTTATGATTCGATTCCCCTTCTTTCATTTGATGCCTTAGGTATACTTATAATCCTCATGTTGGAAATGGAAAGATACGTCTCCTTATACAATTATGTCTCTTTAGGGAGTGGTGCATGTTCATTGTATTATTATTTCTTAACTAAACAAGTCGCTGCTTGTAACTAATGTTTTTTATATACAACTGCTCCTTGACAAACGATTAGTCCTAATAGGATCGCTGCATTACTATCAAATGGTTGTTTTATTTCTGGGCATTGCTGAGTTTATACTTTATACAAAATTATGTTACTCTTATCAAAAATTTATGATTATTGTTTGTATGTGCTTTGATAAATCGATGATCTCGAGAGTTTGCCACCTCTTTTTTGAGCCATACCAGTCTATCGAACATTGCATATTATACATGCCTCACTGATGATGTGCTTCTGGTGTTAGATTTCTTCTGTTTTAACATATTAGTTTCTAGAAAATCATGAAGTCTTACAAGTAAGATGGTTTTCTGACAAATGATAGTTATTTTGAAATCCCTTATGTTGGGGACTTGAGACAAACTGACCAAATGGTATCCAATTATAGTAATATTTCCAATAAAAAATTTCCCAGGTAGGTAACTTATAAATAATATATTCCATATCATATCATCTTTTGAACTGCATGATTATGGCCAACATGTGGAATGTTGCACAAATTTTTTAATGCTCAAGTAAGATGATCATTGACTACTTTGTAAATGCTTCTACTTGCTCCCACAAATTAGGATCTTGATATCTTGCTTTATGATAAGATTGAGAAATATTACCTCTCCCTCCTTTTCATCCAACATGCTCCATATATACTCAACGTAATCTTCTTAATGTCTTCTGCAAACTGACATCATAAATATATCATTGTATTCTAATAGAAATTTAAAACATAAATATATCTATTACACATTTATCACCTTCTTTAAATGGAACCTCTATTGCTATAAAAATGCATTCAAGAAGAGGATATTGCAATAATGGAGTCACCATTACATGTAGCCATTAACTCGAGAATAGAATGTGCTACAGTATCATAATATTGGCATGATACATTCTGCAAACCTGAAGGGGACAATTCAACTCTAGGCTTAAAGCTGGTATTATGGCTTATTAAAATGAAAAACAACCACTTATTTTCTATATTCTAAACATCTACTTTGTTGAAGGATTCGTCTACCAATTTTTTTTCCCTACTGGCTTATTAGAACAATAAACTGACCACCCCAACCATCTAATTATATCCTTGAAGATATAATTTCTTAAATGATGTCCACTTGGTGCCCCTACACCAAGATGAAAGCATGAAAAAACTCTATAGGCTCGTCAACATTATTATGAAAGGATATTGTATATGCCAGCTTTCAAAATTACTAGCACGTAGTTGGTATTGACATAATTTTGAATAAGGGGTTCTTATATTACACAGAATTCTGATTAAAAGTTAAAATATACCATTAAAATCTAAATGATAAAGATATTTCGTATGATGTTTTTGATATTAAAATGGTTGAGAAAATGGTTTTTCAGTAACGATTTTTATCTGCGGGTTGCAAACAAATCATCCTTCTTCCACCAACGAGTCATTCCATTCAAGAAAGACCATGTCTGACGATATCAACGCACAAAAAAATAGGGAGACAATTTCTAGACTGTGGTCTAACTTAAAAAGAAAGGGTGATGGAAAATGTTATTGTCCTTGCAAACTTTGTAAGGGCTTAAAGACTCAAAGATATCTAATCAAAACAATCGAGGAACATTGTAGGCAACATGGTCACATTGAAGGGGGAAACGAATTTCGTCCATTGGTATGTATTTTAATATTTTATAAAATACATAAGACATGATTTGATGATGACAACATGGTCATGGTTAATATAAGGTCATCATTTTCATATAGGTCAACATCCCTGAGTTTCATGTTATGGACCATGACAATCTGGAGAATGTGGATTTCCAAATGAGGGAACATGGAGGTGTGAATGTAGAAGTAGAAGATAATGATATCATGGAAGAAGACCATGATGATGAAGAAGATCAAGATGATCATGATGATCAAGATGATGATGATGATGATGATGTTGACGCAGAGCTTGATGTACCTATACTTGAGAAGGCACACGAGCCCCTATATGAAGGCTCTGAAACAACTCTTCTTGCCGCTGTATTGTTGTTGGTGAACTTGAAGGTTATGAATGGTTTATCCAACGTAGCAATGACACGTATGTTAAGGTATGTCATCTTTTTTCATTATTTTAGTCGTAATTCCCTTACAATTAACATTAGGTGAATCGTGTAGCAATTAATATTCTTTAAATTAACAAATTATATTTTTGGTCGTAGGTTGATAGGTGAGTGTTTGTTACCACCATCAAACATTCTACCTCGCTCGTACTGAGAATTATTTGCCATTATGAAAGATATTGGAATGGAGTATCAAACAATACATGCATGTCCGAATGATCATATTATATATCATAAATAGCATGAATTTGCAATAGAATGCCCTATTTGTCATATTAGTAGATATCAATCAGATTGAATAACAAAAAAGGTGCCTCACAAGGTTCTTCAACATATTCCCATTATTCCACGTCTGCAACGATTATTCAAGTGCAATAGCTTGGCACAATTTATGGATTACCATGCACGCAATAAAAGTCAAGATGACATTATGCGAATGCCTGCAGATGGTTCGACATTTAAGGAAATAGAGGAAAAATGGCCACACTTTAAAGAAGAACCTCTTAATCTCAAGCTTTCATTACCAACGGACAGTGTCAATCCGTTTGGAGAGATGAGATCTACTTACTCATTGTGGCCTATTTTTGTTATCAACAATAACACTCCTCCTTGGTTGTCCATAAAGAGGGAGCACATAATGTTGGCACTGATTGTTCCAGGTATTTTTTGATTTAATGGTCATCTAAATTAATTTATTATTAATAATCCATCAAAATGGTCATAATAATTATGTAATATTTTTGTTCATTCAACTAGGTAAGTACCAAGTTAAAGATATCAATGTATCTATTGAGCCCCTTATCGATGAGTTGATGGTGTTATGGAATGGGGTCACTATGTATGACATCTCTAGACCAATAGGACAAAGACAATTTCAATTCCATGCAATGCTAGTATGGACAATACATGATGCCCCTGGGCTAACACATTTTTGTGGTATGTTCTCTTCTTAACGCCTCTTTTTTGGTATGTTATAGTGCTAACACAAAGTTAACACATTTAATCCAATTATACACGATCTTGTAGGTCTTCAGACAAAGGGAAAATTTGCATGTCCAGTTTGTGGTCCAAAGATGAAATCTCGCCATTCAAAAAGTTTAAGAAAGCAGGTGTTTGATGAGAATAGACACTTTCTCCACAGAAATCATAAGTACCAAATTACTGAAAAGCATCTTTTCAATGGGAAAGAAGAGACTACATCAAAGCCACGGAGAATGACACCTCGCCTATGGAAGTCGGCATACAATAAAATAAATCATCGAGGTAATGTCATTCCATCTGATGGTTTTTGTTTCAAATTTATATTTTGATATTGTGTTTTGTTTACTGATGATGTAATTGATGCTTGTGAAGGTCGTCAAGGCATCAATGACCAACTTCCAAAAGGACTAAAAAATTATCCTACACAATTTACTAGGTTGTCGTACTACGAGCAACTCCCAATCGTGCATTTGTTTAATCCTATGCATATTGGAAAGAATGTAACAGAGACATTATGGAAAATATTGGATGGAAGGCGTGACAAAGACCAAATTATCAAAATTTGTAGTGACATTGAAGAATCCAACCATGCAATGAAAAATTTCATTCAATCAAATAACAATGGAGACCAGATTGATACAAGTGCCCTTCCATGGTTATTGTTAGAGCAGCAAAGTAATGCTATAAAAGAAATTATAAAAAAAATATGGCTTCCCACAGGATTTGCTGCGAACATAAACGATCTCATATCAAAGAAAAGTGAATTTGGGCCAGGGATGAAAACACACGATTGGCATATATTTATTAAGGTAATTCATATTATTTTGTATTCACTATATATTTGTATACTGCATGTGGTTTTCATTGCATTCTTTTATAAAATATTGACAAGATCATTTTACAAATATTGCAGTATGTTCTACCTCTATCTCTCCCACGCCACTTTGCCAATGGTGTCAAACAAGTTATATATGATCTTGAAAAATACATGAGGTGGTTGTCATCTAAAGAAATCAATAAAAAAGATATAAAATATTGGAAGAGAAAAATTCCTCTTCTTATGTGTGAAATGCAAAAGGACCTGTACCAACTAGGTCAATGTGGATGGTTGAGAGACACTTGAAATTTTTGAAAGGCTTGGTTTGACAAAGAGCACATCTTGAGGGTTCTATGGTGGAGGGATATATGGTATACCAGACCATGGTGTACATTAGTGAATATCTTCCTAAGTTTGCAGCAAAGATTCATGTAGATCATATTTGGGATCCCAACTCCATTAACAAATTCGAAGGGGAGTACTTGATGGGCAAAGGTAGATTGAGGAAAGTGAGAGGTAAGTCTAAGATGTTATTATAGTTAATTAATTCTTATAAATCTTCAATATAAGTTATTTATAATTGGTGTATTTTTTTTGATACAGCTGGTCGAGAGTGGGATGCAATACATTTGTATATTGCGAACAATCTTGGTTGGATGATGGTATGGATTGAACGATGTCAACAAAATGGTTTCTCATTAACATGGGAAGGTGTTGCTTCATTGGTTAGAGAAGCTCATCGTAATGGAGATTCCAATGTTACTCCAATGGTAATTGATTTAGCACATGGTTTAAGAGGTGGAGAGGTACGTACAAATTTATTAATGATCATGACTCGTATGTTTCGTATCAACTCACGATGCAAATAATTTACACGCTTGAAAAATTGTAGGTCAAACACCACAAAGCTATGTACTATCATGGCCACAAATTTTGCATAAAAAAGTTGGATGACACAAAGAAAACTTGTGATTCTAGGATAAGTGCAGTTTTCGAGGTCACCAATATATCATCTAGAAATGACATACATCCTCAACAATCTCAAAATCAATACTATGGCATCTTGGATGATATAATTGAGTGCGACTTTAACTCTTTCAAAGTAGTTCTATTTGTCGTCAAATGGTACAGGCTACGACTGAATCAAAATGATCCAGATAGAATTGTTATTCAACATGATAATGGATTTACAATGATTAATACAAGGTCGTTTGAGCCAGTTGGAGATGAGCCCTATGTTCTTCCAAGCCAGTGTGAGCAAGTGTTTTACTCAGAGGTTCCACATAAACAAGGTTGGTCATTTGTTGTTAGACATGATCCAAGAGGAAGGCCGATAAAGTATAATGTTATGGAAGAAGAAGATATTGAAGATGATGAAGAAGCAAATGATGAAGATCAAGATGATGATGATGATGATGATGATGATGATGATGATGATGATGATGAAGATGAAGATGATCAATGACATAATTGAAATGATTACATATTTATTGTGTTCAAATTGTAATGATTACATATTTATTGTGTTCAATTCTAATGATTACATATTTATGTATTGCTTTCAATTGTAATGATTACATATTTATTGTGTTCAATTCTAATGATTACAACATATGTGATTTATAATTACTAATTTTTTGTTTACGATGCTCAATTAATTACTGTTGATACATGTATATTTGTGTTTGATTATCACCCTTTTTGCAAATAGGTAGTTGACTACAGACATCGTCACCCCTTCTTTTGACGATCTTGCATTCCATATATAAGGTAAATTTGTTCATGTTTACGATGTTGCATATTGTTCATGTTATCTTCTAAGTTATTTGTAGCATACGTATCATGTAATTTTTAGCTAACTTAAGATAAATGATTAACATATGCAGGAAATTTGACCCCTTTGGTGTGGATCGTGCACAGTGACATGGATCAGCAGGTATAAGTCAATAAATAGACATAATTTTCTTATATTCTTCTTGTTTATCACTGAGCACGTATGTTATAAATAGACATATTATATAATCATATAATGTATATATAGACAAAGAAGAACCATATAGAAATATAATATATAATCACTTTCAACCTTGTACATTTTATATCTCTCACGTATAGACAAAGAAGAACCGTATGTATGGGTCACGACTTCATTATTCTATATATATTGACGTGATAATATCTCATTTGATAGATTGCAGCACCCACCAAATAGGTACTTGTCAGATCTATCTACATCGAATGAGGGAAATGAGGGAATGCTAGATGAAAGTTCTACATGTAGTACAGCTAAAATAGGGAGATCAACTAGAGGTCAAAAGATTAGAAAAAAAATTTGATAAACGCATGCAATATTTCCTTACTAATGGGGGGTCATGTTCTTATGATGATGAGACCAAAGGTGACATCAAGGTGCCCTTTCGGTACACACATTGAGAAAGAATGGGTACCCAATGAGCTACCTCCAATTAACACTGATTTTTGTGTTAATGAGAGGATATATCGCATTGCTCCATCCTCATTACATGGTTTGGGCCTATTTTCCATGGATGGGATAAAGGTATGTTACAACAGAGTTGTTGAATTGTTCAAGTATGTCAGTCCGTGTTATAATTACAATGATTGGATGTGGATTGTTCAATATAAAAAAAGTATGCGTAGGTATGCACTATCAACTAATTATATACAAAGGAAAGAAAATGATCAAAGTAAAAGATTTGCAATGTACATTGATGGGAGACCAAAAGCAACAGGTAATATTGCAGGTTTCATAAATAGTACGCGACCTTCGTCTACTAATAAGCAACCCAATTGCATATTTGAGGCACGTGAGGGGAATCAAGTTTTTGTATGTGTAATAAAATCAATAAGTGCAGGGGAAGAACTGCTAATAGATTATCATTTAAATCGCATAGATACAAACAAAGTTACTATCATGAGGGTGGTAAGTACTATATACCATTTTATTAATAAGTTTTTTTTTGCTAAGTCTATTGCTTTTAGTTCGCTAAAGTTTTTATATTTAATCTTTATCATAGGAAGATATGGATCCCGCACATGATAGAGGCCACGAGGATGCTCCTCCCACCCATTCTTCAGCAAGGGTAAACCTTATTAAAATTGTACAAATTAGATAGTTTTAAAATGTTATATTATTACGTTATTTTATTTATGGTTTTGGAGTTTTTATGATAGTTTTACTGATATTCCTGTCACAATTTGATGTTCAGGATAAGGGAAAAGCACCCTCAACAATAGAGGCAATAGCTACCCCTGAGGATGATGATCATTTTGCAGATTCACCTAATGTAACAATTATGTTGAAGAAAAAAATGAAACAAATCAATAAAGAAATAATTAATATTTTGTATGAAACAAATCCAACTGAGGAGATGTTGATGAGGCTAACTGAATTGAAAGCGCTTGCACGTTGGTATCAAGTAAGCAGTAATGAATCTTTAGTTATAACAAAATTTCAATAAAGGTTTATATTTTATACTCTTTTATGTTGTGAAGTAAAATATATGTAATATGTGTTCTTGTTGTAGGATTTTATGGAATCTCTAGTACCTGGTCAAGGAAAATGCGGTGAGGCCGATACTAGAAGACCTCTGGCCACCTCAAGTAAAATAATCCTTTAGTTGACAAGTTACAAGGAATTTTTTCTTTGGAACATTCAAAAACTTCTCAAGTTAACTCTTACTTTTATTATTTCAAAATGTCTTTGCTAACAATGTATTGTTCAGGTCATCAATTGCAGGAGACTCCTCCTAGCCAAGATGTCCATACAAGATTGTCAAGTGCAATGTCGGCCACAAGGGCCATCCAAACATCAATGCCTTCAAGGTGTATGGCAGCTAGTAAATCCTTGTTTTACTATATTTGGTTTTGTGCTAATTATGATTTGATAATTTGTACTTTAATCTTGGGTGCATCACATAGTGGATTATTTTTTTGGAGCAGGAGATACACCAGTGGCACTGTTTGGTACACCAGATATTGATCAATCTACATGTATTGGTGATAATTCACCACAATTTCCTAGATCTACCCGTGTTACTAGCACGAGAGCTACGCAGATGTCATTATTGATTGACAATAATGAATTAATGCCTTTAAAATGTCCTAAGATTCCAGGTACTTTAAATAATTATTTTTTATATTGTAATATGCATTTACCTATTCATAACAAGTTTTGGATTGATTATCCAATGACATTTTTTGTAGGAAATGATATATTTTATAAGAAGCTTTATGACCTCGCACTACATATATTCGGGCCCACCATACGTACAAGGTGGAACATCATAAGTGAACTAAGTTTATCCCACTATTTTTTTTCATATCATTAATTGGTATAGTATTTTTCCTTTCATTCTAGTCTTTTCTTTTAGTAGCTATATCTAACAATTTTGTGTTTTTTCTTAAAAGGTGGAATTTGCAAGAAAGAAGTTTAAAAGATCAGCTCATCAAAGATTTAGAGCATGAGTTTGGTAATAACATTTTTGAAAGAGCTTCCAAACATCTTAAGACTGCGAGGGACTCATATAGAAAGAGTCTCATCCAAAACCCAAAGTACGAGCATCCTCCCTTTATTTCAGTGAGGGATTGGAATGAATTCATTTTGGATGCAAAGGAGAAAGCAGATGCTCAAAGAGGAGTTTCACCAAAAAATGTGAGAAGGTATGCAATAGTATTAACTACTAGTACAATGTAATAATGCACTAATTAGTGATCTTTATATCTATATCATCTAACATATTTCAAACTTTTCATAGGTTGCAGGACACTTCAATGGCAACAAAGGCCAGGCTGCAAAAGATTGGGCAACACAGACTTGGCGCTAGAGGATATTCAAAAATTAAAGCACGAATTGTAAGTAGCAGTAAATGAATTGCGGAGAAAAATTATTTATAAAATGCAAATAATTTTGTTTAATCAAAAAATGCAAGGCTCTGATTTTAATTTATAGGCCACAGAAGAACACAAAAAAATTGCCTTCAGGGAAGGCTATCAAGCCGTGGCTAAATGCCTACAGCAAGCTTCCACTGGCCCAACCGAAGAGTCTCCTACATCATGTGCATAGGTAAATATGCCAAAAAATATATTAGAAATTAAATACTTGAGCAACAATCAATTTGATAATAATGTGCATGACATTGCAATGCAGCCTCTTAATCGTGACACAGATCATACACCGCATCATGAAGCCCCTGATGTGCATCATACTATCCAAGGAGGTGCTCATTTGCTATTTAAAAATAATTATGTAATTATTAATACAATTTAACATCTTAAATTGAACCTGGTGTAACATTTTTGTGTATATTTTAGAGGATACAGAATCATGTCATGCTGAACGAGTGCCGAAGGATGTTCAGACTGATCACCATGTAGATCATGTGGCACATTCAGGTAAAGAAAATCTATGTTTTGTTCTTTTAAATTAATTTTTTGATTTATAGTTCTTTTACTTACATAAATACTTATAATTCACTAATATAAAATGGTGTGAATTTAACTCATGAAGTAGTTATTGCAGCGGATCCCCCTTTAGCGTAGCGGCCTCGTGTTCCTGAACAGATGAGGAGGAGACACACGTTGGGATTATAATCAATAGAGGAGGGGAATGATGAGGACACTGATCTTCCTCTTAGAAATTACATGATTAAAAAAAATAGCAAGAAACCCAAAAAGAAATGATTGTAATTAACATTTATTGCTAATGAAAGAACGTTGTCTTAATGGATGTAATTTTGTACTAGTAATGTTGATGAATGATGTGTGTTAATGAATTATTCATGAATGTTGTGTGTTAATGAATTATGTGTTCATGAATTATTCATGAATGTTGTGTGTTAATGAATTTTATGTGTTATTGAATGTTATCATGTGATTATAATGATTGAATGTTATATTTCAAAAATGGATGAATGAATGAATGTTATTAAATGTTAATGGGGAATTTAGAGTGATGTTACGGGGGGGGAGGGGCCAAATGAGCTTCCACCTTCACATGGTTTGCCTTGTTTAGTAGAGAATATTAAACTATTCTCAAAACCAAGTGAAGCTCAAACTTTAAAGACAAGCTTCCTTATTAGGCATCCCAATCTTCCATTTGGCTTGTTGCAAGGGATTCAATTAAAAATATACAAATTACTAGTCTTGACTCATTTTGAATTGTTGTGGTCTAATTTAGTTTAATATTTTTCATCTTCATTGATTTTCTTGTTCAAAGATGCCTGTTTGACTTACCAAACTTGCCTTTCATCACAGAGATTCTAATTCCAAATGATTCTCAAGAACTATCATATTCTCTGCTATTGCATTTCAATTGGATGTACAGTAGAGTATTATGACAGTCCAAACTCTCTATTTGATTCAGCTTACTAATCTCATTGAAAAGTTTGTACTGATTGTGCTGAGCAATGGAACTATTCTAACGATTGCATTTAGAATCTCAGGTGAGTTCTTGTATCATCTAGTTACTGATTTGATATGACATTTTCCTTACAACATACAACATAACATGAATATTGAAAACTACTAATTGATGCATATGTTTTAATAGCAAAGATGGGAATAGTCAACTGGATACATTGATTTGGTGTGGCTGGTTTGCTGGATTATTTACGGGAACATTGATAGGGGCAAATTGGGTTCTTGAATATCGTTGTAAGTCTGGGCCACAGAATG
Organism: Chamaecyparis obtusa; assembly: GCA_027943335.1. Classification (NCBI taxonomy): domain Eukaryota; kingdom Viridiplantae; phylum Streptophyta; class Pinopsida; order Cupressales; family Cupressaceae; genus Chamaecyparis; species Chamaecyparis obtusa. Next base: position 1,086,514 of record BSBK01001835.1, on the reverse strand, counting down.
TTGTCATAATAGGAAGGTAAGCCATTGTATACTTCAAGTTCATAGTTTATTGTACTCAACTTATTTAAAATATTCTTTGCAAATTTGTTGTTATGGCGGTCGGTACTTGTGAAGAGTTCTGCTCTGGCATATTGAGTGCGAGGTATTTTAAGCCCAAATATTTCAAATTTGAAAAATACTTTCTTTGAAAATTTAAGGTTGTTTCTTTCTACTTTCTATCATAGGTGGTAGTCAGCATATATCTCGAGGCATCCTCATTATGGTTTCAAACACAAAATCAATCTTAAAAAATACTTGAAGGACCACAGTTCTTTTTCGAATCTTTTATGTCTAGTTGGTATATGTATATGTACTATATCCTGGCGAAATCCCCACATGTACTGGACCTTGAACTTGTTATGTACTGAATTTGGTTCCTTTCATACCCTCGATGAACTTGTTACTTAGCAAAATATTTACTGGAAAAGCTAATCGTGGGAGCATATTACTAACCTCATAACAAGGCTGGTAATCTTTGTTCCTTGAGAGAAAGGTGGAAGATTCCTCCTATGAATATTGGATGCATAATCCCATCTTAACAATGTAGTCATTTATATGGTGTATCTGAAAGGTGTATAAAACATTTGAGGAATTAGGGATTGAACTTATGGAGATTTTACAATAATACAATTATTTTAAGCATAAGTAGGCCATTAGCCAGACATTATTATTTAAATTTGTTTTCTGCAAGATGACAAGGGACATGTTTGACCACGATGTTGGATTTATGCTTTAACATGGCTGACATATGACAGATGTTGGTTAATGATATTGGAGATGTTACAATCACCAATGACGGAGCAACAATTTTGAAGATGCTGGAGGTGGAGCATCCAGCTGCAAAGGTTGGGTCATTTGTTCTCTTGGTGTTTCTTATTGTCTGTTTGTTGTTCTTAATATCTTATGCTATTACACATTATCAGTGGTAATGGATGTAAAAATATTCATTATTTGACTAAAACTTCAAAAACTTATTATGTTTATCAATTTCATTCCATAAATTTTTTCAGTGCACTCAAAATATATTGTTAATGAGGTTGGTGTTTTCATCTATCTATAGGTTTTGGTGGAACTTGCAGAATTGCAGGATCAAGAAGTTGGGGATGGCTCAACATCAATTGTTATTATTGTTGCAGAGTTGCTGAAGGTATGTTATACAGATTATATCTCACTTTAGGGAGATTGTCTTGTGTGTTACCTTGTACATTTTTGTAAGACCTTTAAATCTTTACTTCGCTTCTTAGGTTCTTATTTCAAATTTCATAAAGGCATCTTTCTTACAGTGTGTTGCATGTGCCCATTTGATTTTTATACTTACAGTGGGCAAATGACCTAGTTCAGAATAAAATCCATCCAACTTCTATCATCAGTGGATATAGGGTAATTTAAGCTGTTTATCTTACTAAAAAGAAATGCATGCATACAGAATTGTATTTATGGATTTCAGGATTGGGATTAAATAAGCATAGTTTGTGAGTAGTAGAATCAGTTGTTTTGCTATTATTTAGATGATTGTTTTATGACTTGAGTGTCCATTGCAAATCATATTGTGATTTTTTTTTTGAATAGCTTGCAATGAGGGAAGCCTGCAAATACATTGATGATAAATTGGATGTCAAGGTGAGTTATGCATTGATAGTGTTAAGGATGCTTGTAGAATTAATGCTTGCTTGATGTACATTCTCATATGTTGTGTGTTTAGGTTTAGTAGTTGACATCATATTCAGATTTTTCACTGGGGAGTCACTATTTTGGGGCTTAAGAAAATATAGGACAAGCAGAAAAACTAGTGTGTTTACTCATAGAGTTGATCAAAGATGATTTTGGTCTTTTGATTCTTGGCTATTAGCTTCTATTTTTCATCATGTCTCATAATTTTTCTTCCTCTAGAAGATTGACTCTTAATAAGTTTTATTCATTTTTTTACAAGGAAACAATACATCTTAAAATATGGATGGTGTTGCAATTTCTGGAGCAAACAATATTATTGTTTCATAAAAGACAAGTGTACCAAAAACTAGAGACAAATGCATTAGTGATGAGATTGTGTCCACTGTTATAAGCTCCACCAGATTCACCAACCCATGCTCTTGACCAAGGTACATAACTCTCCAAGACCATTTTTGAGTCTTTTGAATGTAGATTCCCCTTCGCTAAGATAATATGGATCCAATATCTTCTCCACAAGATGCTGATTCACACCTGTTAACCAGATAACTAGTAGTATCATCTAAAAACTTGATATGATGAACAGACTTTGATGAAAGCTAACATATTATATACCTGGCCCCAGATTGTAGATATGATGTGTAACAACATCTACAATGTTTGGTCCTGATTGTTGAAGAAATTCCTTAATCCAATTATTATCAACAGATCCATCAAGTGCAACAAGTAGGGGTTTCACTTGAAAATCCTTGTAAATCTTTTTCAATATCATTTTAAGTTCAATCACGTCAGCTGCATATTGTGTAGCATTGATACTTGTTCCAATACCACTTCCACTCAACTCATTTCCTATTCTCAAAACGTCAATTTTCTTGTCACATTATTGAGAAAAAATTGGGTTCATTTCATGGATCAATTACAATGAGATACATATACACCCCACATAGAATCACATACCACAGTCTTACTGAGCATAAGAAAATGTCAAAACAACTTGAAATAGAAGCTCACCTAATTCCCATGCATTTATCTAATAACCATGATTAATTTAATCAATTGATCCAACTGAAGCTAAAAATCATCAACAGAAGCATCCAGGGGGTTTGGGAAGTAAGTGGAACTTCATTCCTGGGCTAATATCTTCAACAAAGTCTAGGATAGGTTAGCATATAGGAAAAGATAAAGCTGCCAATTGAGTATTTGGATGAATACACAGTAGGAATGGTAATTAAATAACAGATTTCATATCATATAATGATAACAACAAACCATAATTAAATACTAGATTTCTGTAACAGCATCGCACGGTTTTAAATTGAATAAGATACCAATTCTAGGTAGAATACAACACTCTTCTAAGCATATAGTCTTCATTTCCATGGGACTCTACTGGTAATGTTCTATGCTGTAACAGGGTATAGAGACATCAACAAATGTGTGAAGAGATTTTAATGAAGCCCAACTGATAACTTATTAGGTTGTACAACAACAATAAGAGTTCAAATGAGCAAGATTCCATGTATAGAGTGTCCACTTTTGTAACAATTCCACAATGAAGTTTCAGACTAGCACTTGGCTATTCATATCAATATTACTAGTATGTATCAGCTGAATTCAAAAAAGTAGAGCATTTGTAGTTTGTTTGACGGATTGTCTGACATAAGTAGCATGACAACTATATGATAATTTTGATAAGCTATTCAAGATCTACAAGTATTTGTGATTATGTTCATCTAGAATTGATATAGTTGAAGCTGTTCCTAGACACTGAATTCAAAAAAAAATTATCAGTACAATGCTCTCTAGCTATTTGACATAAATTCCTTACTCAAATTTGAAATCTTTGTCATATGTTTGTGTTAAATTCCAATACTCCTAAGGAAGTTTTTCAAATGTGCTTGATCTCAAAACATTTACATAATTATCAAAGCACATCAAAAAATTCCAATCTGAAACCAAACCTCCACGTATGAAAATCAAAATATTTTCAAAACTCGATTAAAAGCAAGACCAAAACTAGTAAATCGGGTGTGGATCACGGATGCCCTAAGTGGTTATATTCGACCATTGAACTGTGAATAGGATGGCATACAATTCACCACAAGTTAAGCATTCATAAATGAACTCATGCATATACCACATAGGTCATTTGTAAAGAGATGCCAAAAATGACTCTCGTAACTACTATTTTCTGTTAAGACCATAGGCATACTTATTGCCAATATATGTAGATACAAAATATAAACTCTAATTATAGGCATACAATTATCACAAATTACAAGCAAATCGCCATTAAAAATCAACATGATACCATATGATATAGATTATGAACCTAGATATGCAATTTATTTCACTTTAAGTAATCCCAGGACATGCAGAATATCCCATATTTCACTTTAGTCCCACCTTGTTAACATCAATGGAGCTTGTCCTTGTTTCATGTATCTCCTGCATCTGATATTGCTATGTATGATAGTCTCTACACTGTCTTTGTTTCCCTCCACTTCAGGTACCAAGCCTATCTGCTTGTAAAATTCTCACTCACTTGAGACAGAAAATATCACATGCCATCCAAAACTTCCCCATTATGATATGCAGTTAGATATATAAACTTAATAATATCATATTTCCACAATCCATTTCTAATAACAATTGTCATTTCTGGATTTGATTGTGTGTATTTATTTATCATCAACATTTCGGATCACACTCCATGATCCATCATCACACTTTTTTACCATTCTTGCTCTCTCTATTCCTGATGATAGATCACGAAGTGTGATCCGAAATGTTGATGATAAATAAATACACACAATCAAATCCAGAAACAACAATTGTTATCTATAAACTTGTATTCCTCTTTATTATTCTAGTCTTCATCATCATATCATCCACATTCACACAATCATGTTCAATAAATTTTGCATCATACTATATTAGAATTTTACTTCAAGATCTTCCTCTTCCTAATTGCCAGTTTCCATTTTCCACAATCCTCCCCACAGTGCAAATAACACTTATTCCTCCTGCATGACACATCCCTCCAGCATCATTTCCAAAAAAAATCATTAATACCTTTCACTTTTCCTTCCTTTGTCGGTGGCTTCTTTGACTGCCTTTGTAACTTGCTCAAAGTATTTTCCACAATTCCTCCTATTCACTTGTCATTCCTGGAAAAGCATACCATAAATTTTTCAAAGTTCAAATAACTGCTTCTCTCCTTTAGAATAGCATTTAGTCTCATTGTAGAGTTCTATGTGAGCAAATTGGTTAGAGTCATTGAAGCCAAGTCTTTATTATCTGTTTTCCCCCAACTTCTGCATAATGATCTCTCAATTCTTTCAACTCCATTTAGTCCTCTGCCATAACTTCTCCCTCATCCATCTCCAAATAATACAACACCCTTTTGAGGCACAATGCTCTACTAGCATTAGTGACCTTGTTTACTAAATTTAATTTGTTCCAAGCTTGTTTGATTTATAGCTGCCCTGTGCAACATGTGAGAGCACATTAATCATCACTAACAATATACTTATCGATAGAGTTTTATGCTTTTTAATTTTTTTTATCCTCAAATGCTCAACATTTTGCCTTCATCTCTGCCAAATTTACAACACCCCATAAGTTGCTATATATCATAAACAACATCTATTAGCAGTGTCCAAGCAGCATAGTTACTGTCATTTAATGTTAGTCACTTATGCACCTGACAAAATCATACTCCTCATCCTTGTTACTCTATAATTTAAAGAGATTCAACTGTCCTGTAATTAAATTCTACTTACTGCCTAATTCAATACCTTCCCCAAGAAGTAAAAACTAATTACCTCTTCTGGATTCATGAAAGAATCATCTCAAGATCTTGGTCTGCCATTCCACCTGTTGGGAGTATTCTTAAATTTTTGAGGTTTTTGTCCAAATGTTGGTTTAGTCCTCTGGTTTGTGAAGTTGTCCTAGGTACAGGTGTCGGAATTTCTTCAAAAACTTGTCATAACCCTATTTCAAAATCCTTACCCTAGGTCTTGTCCTTGAGGAATTTCGAATTCATGTCAAAAACCCCAAAATGTTTGCCATTTTCAAAATAAATCCTAAGTCAATTACTTCATTTCTTTTCAAGCGTTACTTTTTAAGTCACTTAGGTCCATTAAAGAGCACATGCATTTATTTTTACGCGGGGGTTATATTTCTTCCTAAGTCTAGAAACCCGATGGTATAAATAATTTTTCTTATGACCTAATTACCTTGTATTCTAATGTTTCAAGTTCCATCCAACCGTGAATCTTCAAAGAAGATCTAATGGTGGTTGCGTGTTCGCATGGAATATTTCCAAGCCATGCGAACATGCAAAATAATCATTGATTTTATAACAAGGCCTGATGCGGAAACAAGGTGGGACCACTGACAAGTATCTCACAAGTGGCGACCTTCTATTTGCCAAGAACAGTAGGGCCGGTAACAGAAGAATCTCCAAGGGTTTAAAGCAGTAAACGCAAGATCAGATGGTTGTCGTATAATCACATGGGATCTTTTAAGCCTATGTGATCATGCGACAGGCCGTTGATCTTGCGTTGAATCAAGTGCGATTCTCTGGTGAAACCTTTGATAGATGTGCATAAATAATGTTTTCTCATTGGTTAGTATCAGCAGACACCGGTGCTCAAAAAGAAAGAAAGTACCTGACATTCTGTCAGGTGTTGCAAGCGTGGAATTTCTTTATTGACAAAGGCAAGGTGGGACCGGTGATATAAAAGAAGACAGTGACGGTGAATGCTAACAGGTTTTCGCATGTTCGCATAAGCTTCTTTTAAGCTATGCGATCATGTGAATAGCATTTTATGTTAACGGAGGAAGTTACAAGAGACCGCCAAAAATAGAAAGGTAACGTGACGGTTAGTCGCATGTTCGCATGAGTGTTTTTTTACGCCATGTGATCATGCGATAGGCTATTAGATCATCTGCTAATGAGGATCGACAGTTCTCTTTCAAACTGAAGATAAAATGGTGCAAAGTTGAGGCTTCCCGTTGAAGAAGTGACAGTTCGCTCTTCCGGAGGAGTAATTGTTTCAATTGTGCTAAATTAATTATTGACAGGACTACTTTAGTGGCTCATATATCAAAATTTCACGCACTTTCAGAAGCACAAAGAGATAAAAAATTTGCAGAGACTTAGGCGTGAAGAATTCTGAGGTTTGGCTGCTATTCTCGGGTGCTTTCTAAGAAAAAAGGTTGGTGAAATTCTTGTGCGATTTGCTTCCTTACTAAAAGAATCACAGTTCTGTATTTTGTCTATCTTGCAAAGGTTTCTTTTAAAGATAAACCTTAAAATGGCCCCAAGGAAAGAATTGTCGGTTAAAATAGAGTATAGTGAAAGAGGTTTGCACGAAGATTTATTGCAGTTACTTCCCGGCTCTTCCACTACCCTGGTGAAAAACAAGAGTTTGATTCCCAAAGATCCTAGGGTAAAAATAGCAGAAGGTTTATATGACACGGAAAGTTTTATTAGAGAGGCCAAAATTGGTACTATCAACGCAAGAGGTGACTCTGATACCATAGGACTGGAATTATTCAAAGTAGGTTTTAGTCAGAGAAATGCCCCTCACCCTGCAAGCAATATATGGCAGTCTGACCTAGGAAAACTTGTCATGCCTGGTGTCTTTTTAGATGTAGATTTGATGACCCAGGTTGCAAAGAATTATGATCCAATCACTAAAGAAATTAGGGATGCAAAGGGAGTGTTATTGTTTAAAGTTTCTGCTAAAGAAATTAGGAAGGTGTTCGGGTTAAGTGAACCCTCAGAAAGTTTGGAGAGCATTAACTTTGAAGAACTAAGGCAAGTGTATAATGCACAAAGGAACTATTTTAGAGGCAAGTTGTTGAAGGATTTCTGCACCAAAATTGGAAAAATGGTTGTTGTGGGGCAGAACACTCCAGAGCCTTTTAAAATAGAATATTTTGATCTCAGAGCTAGGGGTGCATATTGGTCATTATGTCAGGTTTTTGGAGAGGATGTTAGTGAAAGGATGCCAATACACTTGATGTGCATGATGATCCAAATTTTACATGCACACATGTCTATCACTTTTGATTTTGCTCCTTTTATTGCTGAATTAATCCATAATGGATTAGTAAAGATTCAAAAGAATGAAGGTGACAGGCCCTTTTGTTGGTACTCTTTCATAATGTACATGTTTCTGTTCAAAGGAACAAGCTATTTTGAACAAGAAATGGAATTGGTGAGAAAGAAGGATGGTGAAGACATGCCAGTCCAACTATGGAGCCTCACAATGACCTGGGATAAGAAAGATCATAGTTTCATCAATTTTGATAAACGTTTTGCAGCTAGACTCAGGAAGCTGTTTGTCTTAGACAACCCAAGAATCCCAACAACGTTGGCACAGCTTGTTAGGCCAAACCAGTTTGCTAAGAACCTGAACATCGTACACAATTGGGGAGATGTTATTTTCTACAATGTATCAACTGTTATCAGGTTGTATGGTTTCAGGGGGACCCCTTTTATATTGCCCTATTAGGTACCCCTTAGGATTGGAATTGCAGAGTTCTTGAGGCAATTAGGAGATATTGAGGAGTGTGCCCTCACTGGGAAAGGCAAGGGAACTTTATTACCAAATGTTACCATTGCCCATCAATTCATAATCACCAAGGGTGGATGGGTTTACATGGATAAAATTCTCGCTCCATACCATATGGCTACTGCAATTGCTAGAACAGCAGATCCAGAAGGTTTCTATAATGAAATGTTTAAAAAGAGAGCCAAGTGTGCCATGATCAACCATATTTTTAATTTCCCTAAAGATATTATCAGGAATGTAGCAAAGATACAAGAACAAGAGGTTATGAAAGAAAAATGGTTGGTGTATAGGAAGACACTAGATTTTATCCGGCAATTTGATTTGGGATGGGATCCCCTAAAAAGCATAACTCCTATGGGGAAGAAAATAGACACTCTTATGAATTTTTTTCAGGATATTTTTTAGACCTTAAATGAGAAGAAGGAAAAGGTTATGAAGGATGATCCAGAAAAGGCTAGACAATTGTTGAGCAAGCCTATGTTTGCAAAAGGGTTACCCCCGGGGAGGTATATGGTGCAAAAGAAGACTGGTTATAATGTGGTGATACTAGAACAGAGCTAGCAAAAGCAGATGGATAAAAGGGATATCCCATCAACCTCACAATAGGTTGGAAAACAAAAGGAGATTGTGGAGATCCCCGATTCTCCTCGTCCTCAGACTTCTGAGGGTATAATTGATTCTCCACCCCCATCAAAAAGGCAAAGATTGGAAGAGAGACCTGCTCATGTGGAAAAGGAGTACTCCCCATCACAGTCTCCTATAAGAATTTTTGATGACCAAGAGATTGCAGAACAAGTACAGCAAGTAGATGCTCTAGGTCAAATCTTTATGACTTATGAAGAAGTAAATGAGGGAGTGCCAGAGCTACCAGAAGAACCTAAGTTGGATTTAACAGCAGGGGAGTTAGCAGGTACTGAACTGGACCCTATAATCAAGAAAGCTTGTGAAGAATTTTGGGTTGATGACACTTTTGTTAAAACTAGGGCCTTTATGCAATTTCTTTGGAAATTAAACATCAAACAATTTCAAGAAATCTGTGAGAAGAGACATGAAGAGAATCCGGAGAAGGATTTACAATTCATAGAGGAAGAAGTGAAAACAAAGATGACTGCAAAGTTTAAACAAATCACTCCAGAACAGGGAAGAGATATGGTAAAGATGTCAGGAGTACTAATCCTCCCATAATGGGATATAGCTGATGCAGTAGTGTTTGATGCAGTCAGAAAACAAACCACTCCTCTCCATAGAACTCTAGAGGAAGCAGAACAAGCTGTTAAGGGAGTCACTTTCAGTGATAATCATCAAGCGTTGGTAATGTGGTCTTTGAGAAAGAATGAAAGTGATAAAGGAAAGCAAATTGTCAAAGATAACCTCTCAGGGAGTTTAATTGTAAGAAGAGTTACTAATACTTCTTTGGTGGAAGCATCAGGTATGGTAATGGCCACGGCACAATTAACAACAAAGGTGGCAGAAAAGGAAGCTAAAGAGAAGGAAGAGCTCACTGCAAAATTGGAAACAGTTTTGAAGGTTTATGTTGAGATGAAACAAGGGATTCTTGAGAGAGATATTCTGATTGCAGATTTAAGAAAGAAATTGGGAGAACAGGGCCCAATACAATTATCAGAGCAAATTCAGATAGCTTCCTCCTCTGCAGGGCCTTCCTCATCAAGCCCTATTATTGAACTTCCCCCTTCCCCTTTTCCTCCTTCCATAGATGAAGAGGATATTGATCAAAAAGTAAAGGATAGGTTAGGTGAGAAGATAAAAGATGTTGTGTCACATTTTGTTGCAAAGGTGAGGCCTAAAGAAATATACAAATCTGCAAAACAATTGGCAGATGTCTTAGCAATTTTTCAGAAAGAGGTGGCTACTGTGGACAAAATTTTGGAAAGATGGACTGCAAGAAAAGATAATCTAAGGTCATGGTTTGATCAAATAAGGATAAGTGTGTTGTAAATATTGAGCTAGCAAGTACTTACAGGGTTATCAAGGATCTTTTTGACTTTGAGGTAAATAGGGAGAGTATAAGAAGAAGGTCAGAGATCTTAAGGACAAGATATTTCTAGGATGATTTCCAAATTTTCCCTGGTCTTATTAAGGCAGATGGGGTAATCAAGGATAAAGGTCAATGGATGGAGCAAATAGATAGACAAGTACTGACTAAAGTAAATGCCATTCTATGTATAGATGATAATACCCCATTCGTACACTTTATTGAACTCCTTCAGGATGCTAGGTTATACTTTGCTAATGTGAGAATAGAGGTTCATTAGTTGGTTGCTGAGTGGGAAAAGTTGTCCCCAAAGAAAGATGAGGTCCTTGCCTTTCATTGGCCAAGTGAAGAAACCTACATGATTTGGGAATCCACATATCTATCAGAAGATTCAGAAGAAAGGGCAATCAAGTGAAGAAGCGGCAGGTGCTAGTACTCCAAACCTTTGAAGATCAAGGTAAAAAGGGACAAAGATGTCAAGCAAGTTATCATAGACATGAATGTGACACCTGGCCAAATTTGAATTACGTATGGAACTTGATACAGAATTGGAGGAAGAGCGGTTTCAAACAGAGGATGATGTAAATTAGCTGGATGGCAGTCATCATTCATGCAACAAATTTAGCAACTGCTCTGAAATATCTTTAGACAAAGATGCCACCTGCGGGATTGTTGGAAATAGATATTTGTAATCTGTTGTTGCAAACAAATTTCTCTGTTTGTAATCTTGTTTTTAGTGCAAGATCTTTTAACAGCCATCTGAAGCTTGTTGCATCCTTTCGAGGATTCCAAGATGGCTGATTGGTATAAGTAGTAAGTCTTTTGTTCATTTCAAGGGAGGTTGAAAAATATACTATAGAGGCTTGGCTCCATTGTTGAAATCTTAGAATATTTTATCAGATTTTGAAATGTATTGATACAGTGAAATTTTATTGGAATACAATAGAATTCCCTTGCATGATTTCAATTGTCTTCTTGTTTGAATTATGTGGCTTTTGTATATTGAATCTATAAGGTGGTTTTGATATACCATTTACAAGGTATCTATGATTTTAATCTGTAGCTCCTTTCAAGGAAAGGGTAATGTCTTTAGGTTAATCTCTGAGAGCTTAGGAATTTGGCAAGAATTTGATGATCAAATGTGTTTAAGAGAGGATGAATTGTAAGGCATTTCATCTGGGATTTGTTTGTGTTTCATTTAGAAGATTTATGTAAGTATATGTTTCACTGTTTGACTCTATACCCGAAGATAAGGCACTGGTCTATCCTCGGTTTTGCAGAGATCTCACCCTCAACAAAACTTAAATAATAATTTACGTTCGTGTATGTTTGAACGACTGAGAAGATAAAGTTTGTATCAAGGATATAAACTAGTGTTGTGATCCTTTCAAGAAGTAGATCTGACATGGGTTAACCTGCCCGAGTTCAAAGCTCGAAAAGAAGGAGTTTATCCTTGTCACACTTGCCATTTTTTTGCAATGAGTGTTTACTTCTGTTAATATCATTGTGAAGCATTGAGTCTGAAGATAGATACACCCGCATGGGTCTGTGGAGCCTGAAATAGAAGAAGGACTTGGTCCTTATCAATTAGCCTTTTCCCTATAAGAATCCAGAGTTGAGAACCTGAGAGTCAAGTTTGAAAACTATATTGGCGATTCTACATGAAAAAGAGCTAACACCACCGACTGAGTGATATAAGAATTATGTTGTGATGTGGAGCATCTCCTTAATATCCATTTCCCATGTTTTGACAATGGAACAAAAGAATAACATTTTTTAGCTTTCTAATTTTGGGCTGTTGTTTCCATAACTGCACAATTTCGGCTTGTTCCCCTTTTGGGTTTGTGTAGTGATCTGGAAAATAGTTGCCGGCTTAACTTGGAGCTAAGGTTTTTAGAAGAGGTTTCTGTTGTTTTAAAGGAAAGGTTGGGAATAGAGGAAGGTAGCGATAGGATTGGAGATAGGAAATAAAGGCCAAGTCTTTGTCAGTTTTGGATTTTTTTTTTCTCTCTTTTCTATCCTGCATTTTGTTAGTGATTCAAGGAGATAATAATAAGATATCAGCTTTGTTGTAATATACCTTTTGTAAATGTCCTAGTTTCTAGCCTAAATCACAAATTCCAAGTAGAACATGATGTAGAATAGAATTTGTAACATCATGTATCTGGTTGAGGTCTTGCAACATGTTAGGAAATCATTGAAACACAATCCACAAAATAGATCTTCCTTATTAGAGACATTAAAAGCATAGATCTTTGTACATTAATTTAGTCATAATATATATTTAATTCATTGATGGAATTCAACCATAGGAGAGCTAGGATAAGGGGCATATTAGGGTGCCTTAAACAATCCTCTAGCCTAGGCCCAACAGCCGATATCATCCCTCTTGGCCATCATGTGGCCCTTTGCCATCCATATGAGGGGGTGTCCTAGTGAGGGATCCCATATCCATTCGTCTCTTCCATTGTCACCCTTATCCTCCTCCTCATGATTAGAGTTCCTTAATTGAATGGTCAAACATAGTAAGGGTCTAGGAAAATTACAAAAGGGTGTCTGGAATGTCCTTCCCTTCTAATCCCAAGGGTGGGGAACTCCTTGCACCCCCTTGGCCTCATGAGACTATTCATCACTGCCATGAGGTGCATTCTTAGAAGAGGACCTCATAATTATTTACCTCCTTGTATTCCTTTATCATCCCTACCATGATTGATTATAGAAAACATATAAAGAATTACACACTATTACCTATATTCTACATATAAAAGATCATGTAATAATACCATACTCTTGATTGCATATACATTATTCATGAGCAAGTGATTATAAATAGGATCCACAATGCTTTCTATCATAAGTATCAATACTTCATACCAAATTACAGTTATAGTATCTAGTCTCTGTATAGGATCAATACTTCATACCAAATTATAGTTATAGTATCTAGTCTCTGTATGCCTGAGTATGATCACCTTAAATCAGATATGATCCTGCTCACTATTAGGAAATTACTGATGTCCTTCAATCATCTATCTTCATCACGGCCTTCTCCAATATATACCTTAATATCCCCATGAAGTAGACATTCCTTGGGCAATTTCTGTCTTCTCCTCATTGTAGAGGCATGCCACTTAACATGGTTCACTATTCTATGCTATAATTCAATTATTTTTTGTTGCTAATCAGATCTGAACTTCCATTATTTTCCCTTTATCTACCCTTTTCTCCAATAAAATGTCTTTAAACGGAGGGAGTTGCATCTCCTCATCTAGCAAGGGATGCAACTCTTCAACTAATTATTAGGTCAGGCCTAGAAAATAACCTATTAAATCCTGGTCAGCTTTTAAGTGTATGGTGGTTTATGTAACTAATTCCCATGCTGCCCTATATAAATTGCTTTATTCTTAATCAGGATGGCCCTACTTAAAAGATATGTTGCTATTTATTTAATTTCCATTTTATGTAGCCTAGGGTGATTTGTAAGGTCAGCCTTCTTTGAGTTTCCATCGATTTATAACCCTAACGTCATCTATTAAATCTGTGATCCATCTTTTAGGGCAGGGGCATGACAATCTGCCCTTTGTGAGATTTCTTGTTCTCAAGCATTGACTATTTTAATCTTGTTAAACAATGACAGTTCCAAATCAACCCTTGCGATGATATTAGCTTATGTTGTGCATCTCTGATATTGCAAAAATATATTGCATCAATGACATAATGTTTGTAGCTCTAAGACAAGTTTTATCTCACTTGCATATTGTCACAAATATCTACTTGGATTGTAGCAAGGTTGTGCTTCCCACATATTAAGATGAGAATTAGAAGCATTGCACATATCCAGAATGTTGTGTGGAGCATGTGCTCCTCATTTTCAATTTGAATGCAAGAATATGGATCTAGAAACAGATGTAAATACTCACACATGAAAACACATCAGACATAAGGGTTAATTTAGGAAAGCACATGCACATATGAAGTAACCATACCTATATGAAGCAAACATATGAATTCATAGAAGATGCAAAGCATATCCATGAAGCATAGACATAAATATCCATAGGGCATGGAGTATACACTTAAGGCATGAAGCATACAAAAAGCATAAAGTATACACATGAACACATGTAGGGCATGAATCATACACATGAATACACATAAGGTCTGACTACAAGCAAGGCATGAATCATACACATGAATACATGTATGGTATGAATCACACACATAAGGCATGTAAGAGATGAATCGATATAAATGCACACAAGTCATGAAGTATACACGTCAGAAGTGCAAGGCATGAAGCAATGAATATAGTAAGGTAGGAAGCAATACACATGAATACACACAAGGCATGAAGTAATGCACATAAGGCGTGAAGCACCTATGTAAAACATGAATCACACACATTAATATATGCAAAGCATGAACCATGAAGTATACAAAGGAATACGTGTAAGGTATGAATCATGCACATAAATACACTTAAGACCAAGGCATAGATGACATAGGTGCTCATGGAGTAAACATGCTGAAAATACATCAATCATGAAGTATACATGAGAAAGGTATCCATGGATTAGACATGCCAAAAACACATCAGTCATGAGGCAACACATAAATACACAAGATATAAAATACATATGCTAGAAACATGCTAGCCATGAAGCAAACACAAGGTATACATTTGGAAAGTGTACTTATAAAACAACCATGGAGTAAGCATGCTCAAAACACATTAGACATGAAGTAGTTAAAGGTACACTTATAAACATGCAATGTTGGCACTTGGCCTAATCGATTCAATTTATTTTATTTTATTTAAGAAGGGGTTGAATAATTAACCGTAATTGAGTGGCACTTAAAGTAGGTTTGTCTCATTGGCTGGCAATATCGACAAGATCGATCGATGGTTTGATGAAAAGGTAAATTTCTAGTTTGAGGTTAAAATTTAATGTCAATGCAATAAATTTTTATATGAACAATCATGGAGAGTAAAAGGTCATGACTTGGAGGACATATATATAGAAAGGGCTTTGTCGGTGATAATTTCAGCAGAATCAACTCTATCTTGATATTTGATTAAGGGCATACTTGCCTAGGAATTTTGATTGTTGTTTTCATTCATTAATTAACTTTATGACGAAAACATTCTTCACTCTTAGATAAGGCTTTTTGGCGAGATTATTTTAAAACACTTTTCTTTTGTTTTCTTCATTTTTATATCGACCCTATCTAGTGTTTGTTAAGATTATGGCCTTGATGGCAAAATCAAGTGTGCCAAACAAAATATTTAATTGTTGCATAATATCGATATATAAATAATGATATTAAATATATAATATATTTAATATCTATTGTTTATTAAATATGATTTTAGCATTGAATTATTGTAAATAAGAAACCAAGACCACTTTTTAATAGACATTTTAAAAAAATAAAAATTTAGCATTGGTCTCAATTTCGACCAATGCTATGGTCTCAATTTCTACCAACGCATGGTCTCAATTTTGACCATTAGGAAAAAAATGACGACAATGCCATACATTCCACCAATAGTATGGTTGAAATTGAGACCAATGCATTGTCTCAATTTCTACCAATGCATGGTCTCAATTTCGACCATTAGGTAAAAAATGACGACAATGCCATACATTCCACCAATAGTATGGTCAAAATTGAGACCAATGCATGGTCTCAATTTCTACCAATGCATGGTCTCAATTTCGACCATTCGGTAAAAAATGACGACAATGCCATACATTCCACCAATAGTATGGTCGAAATTGAGACCAATGCATGGTCTCAATTTCGACCACTGGGTAAAAAAAATGACGGCGATTCTTTCCGTTTCAAGCAAGAGCTGCAGTCAAAATTTCGACTAATCTTTTGGTCAAAATTTCGACCAACAAAAAAATGTAGAAAATTCGACGAAAAAAAATGATGAAAGTTTTGGTCGTGGATTTGACCAATTATTGTCGAAAATTCGACCAATTCTCGTCGAAATTTGAGGTAAAATTTACTAGTGTATGATTGAATTCTAACTAAAGATATCTCCTACAAACCTAATTGAACCCTAACCCTAATAATAACTAAACTCTATCCATAATCATTATCCTAATTGGACCCTAATTTCAATTTGATCAAACTCTAATCTTAACCATTAAATAAACCATTACCTAATTTGAACACTAACCTTAAAGCTAAACCTTAGTAAACCCTACCACTAAGATTGCTTGAAGATTAACTAATTTAAACCTTACCCTTTCCTAACTCAAATATTTTATTTATTTTAAGGTATTTATCTATTTATCATTCTCAACAACTACTTATATGTAGATTCTAGACATTGTTGATCTTTATACATTTTAAATTTAAATATAAAAAAATATTCATATAAAATTGATTAATTATTATTTATAAAAATATTAATTAACTTAAATTGCAAATATAGAATTCTCTCTATTGTATTATTAACTCTATACTTATCAAAAATTATTCTAATCTAAGTAGTTCTAGGGTTTAGGGTTAGGGTTATGAAATTATGGTGAATATTATCACCCTAATTAAACCCTTACTTTAAATTTAGTCGGACCCTAATTAAGTCATTTAACCCTAACATTAACCTAACTTTCATATTTATAGTATTTCACCATATTTGAACTCTTAATATAATTTAACCCTAAAACCTAACCCTTTCCATAGTTCAAATATTTTCCTATAACTCTAATCAAAATAAATCCCTAAATGAATCCCTAATTAAACCATAACCCTAATTGTATCCTAACCCCAACTTTATTTGAAACTTAACTAACTGAAACCCTAACCATGATTTAATTGTAACTAAAGATATCTCCTACAATTCAAATTTAACCCTAACCCTAACAATAACTAAGCTCTACCCATAATCATTATACTAATTGAACTATAATTTAAATTTAATTAAACTCTAATCTTAACCATTAATAAACTATCACATATTTGAACACTAATCTTAAAGTTAACCCTTACTAAACCCTAATACTAAGATTACTTGATGATTAATTGATTTAATCCTAACCTTTTCTTAATTCAAATATTTTATTTATTACACCCCATGTGAGGGATAGGGTCTAGGGTTGAGGTACAATTTACATTAAGATTAAAGGGTTTGGATTAGTCATATATAGCTAGGTTTAGCATCATTCTTTGGTTATAGAAATAGTTACGGTTAGGATTAGGGTTTATGTTATGGTTATGGTTAGAGTTAGGATTATGGTTTGGGTTAGGGTTTAGAGTTATGATTCGAATTATGGTCAATCTTAGGGTTTGTGTTTTGATTAAGGTTAGGTTTACATCATGGTTAGTATTAGGATTAGGATTATGAACAACTACTTATATCTTAATTCTAGACAGTGACACTCTTTATATATTTTAGAGTTAAATATAAAAAACATTCTTATAAAATTGATTAATGATTATTTATAAAAACATTAATTAACTTAATTGCAAATAGAATTTTTCTTATTATATTATTAAATTTATACTAATCAAAACTTATTCTATTAAAAGTCATTCTAGAGTTTAGAGTTAGGTTCTATGATTATGGTGAATAATTCTCACCCTAATTGAACCCTCATTTTAATTTTATTCAAACCTAATATTAACACTTATAAACCTAACCCAAATTGAACACTAACATTAAAGATGACCCTAACTACTTTTTACAATAAATTCATTTAACCCTAACATTAACCTAACTTGCATATTTATAATATAACCCTAATTGAAATCTTATATCCATAATTCAAAGACTTTCCAATGACCCTAATTGTATCCTAACCCCAACTTTATTTAAAGCTTAACCAATTTAAGCCCTAACCATGGTTTAATTCTAACTAAAGATATCTCCTACAAATCTAATTGAATTGTAACCCTAATAATAATACTCTAACCATAAGCATTATCCTAACTAAACTCTAATTTTAATTTAAGTAAACTCTAATCTTACCCATTAATAAACCATTACCTAATTTGAACACTAACCTTAAAGTTAACCCTTAGTAAACCCTAACACTAAGGTTGTGTGAAGATTAATTTATTTAACCCTAATCCTTTTGTGACTTAAATATTTTATTTATTATAATATATTTATCTATTTATCATTCTCAACACTTCCTTATATTTAGATTGTAGACATTGATATTATTTATATATTTTAAATTTAAAAATAAATAAAAAATATTTTTAAAAAAATGATTATTGATTATTTATGAAAATATTAATTAACTTAATTAAAAATAGAATTCTCCTATTATATAATTAACTTTATAGTAATAGAAGTTATTCAAAGTGAATAGAGGTAAAATGGAATCACCTCTATTTAGATGTGTGTGTAATGTATGGGGGAAATATTAGATCCACTCCTAAATCCAAATTCCCAAAGGAGAGATCTAATTTGATCAACCAAAAGGTCAATACACAATCAAATCAATCTATGGAGAATATGAAAGAGAGAGAAAAACCCTGTATTTCCCTATGGAGAATTATGCTTAAAATCTGAAATAATTGAAATACAAGTACTAACCTCAAATTAGGGCAAATTTGGAAAATGTCAATTTCTAATGTCTGTGTGTACTTTCAGGCAATTCTGCAACCTATTTCAGACTGGAAATGCCGAGATCAAGAAAACCCAAAAATCTTTTATCTTTCTGACAGCATAAAAGGTCAAAGGCTACATTCTTTATTTGAAGGTCGATTCTGACTTTGTTCGCAGATCTGGGAAGTTCACCGATAAGAATAAAACCAAAAAACTAAAGAGATCCAATCTTAAGGACACCTCTGACCTTAAGGGATCAAAACATATGTATATTTGAAACTGGAGGGATCAAGAGATCCTAAAATATAAATCCATGCTTTAAGGATTAGTTACTAATCCAAAAAGGGAGAAAAGATTATTTTGAAAAATATGTGTGTATCAAAAAGTACGTGTGTGCAACAGGTGAGCAGAGCGTATGCCCCCACATTAAAGTCATTTCTAACACTTTAACAAGAGCAATGGCTTTAACGAAAACATAAACAACTCCACTAATTACGTTTCCACGTCGAGATGCCCCTAGACAAAGACAAATCAAGGGAAATGTCATAGAAACATATAGAGAACATAGAAGGGATCTACCTACCATGGGGTTAGTATGATCATAAGATAATATATATATGATATTATTGCAAATGAATTGACATCATTCCCCAAAGAAAGTAGAACTACAATCACAAAGGAGGAAAGATCACATAAGATATACAAAGGAGAATATTTTCGGACCATGACATGGAGACCAAAAAGAATTTAGTGCTACCATATCCCGAATCCAAGTAGATTACATGAGGAAACATTTATGAACAATAGCACAATTACAACATAACATGGAATAATGCATAGAAGAATAGAGATACATATAGAGGAATTTGAACAATGGTTTCAATTCCTTCATCACCTTGTACCAACTGAGTAACAAGGATTGTATAAAAGAATCTAACAACATTTAGAAAACACATTATGGGAGAAGCACAGTACAACAGGAAAACACACAACAAAGCTACCACGAAGGTCAAGCCGATCAAGCATGCTGCCTACTCTCCCCATCTTGTTGTATATCATTTAGGGAAGGTGGGTAACTCGCAAGAGGGACTATATCCAACACAGTAGGAATGATAGCCAGTTCCAAACAAGGATCCTCTTGAGAATCACAATGTTTGACACTAGGTTTAAGAGTTAATTGTGATGAAAGCATATTAGGTAAATCAATGTCAATGTCAATAGTCTCATATTCATCATTAACATCATCAGTATCATCAAGAGTATCTTCCTCATCCAAATTAATCAAAATAGGATCTAAGATATGAATAGAATCATCATAATCATACATCTTAACATCATTATTAGTAACAACTTCTTCTAACACATCATGCATAGATTTATCCGAAGAAGGTAGAGATCTTTGAAGAATAGAATTACAAGCTTTAGCATGAGCACAATGTTTCTTACAATGTTCATTAGTAGATCAATTATGTTTTGATTTATTTGAAATAGGTTGAGAACTAGGAGGAACAATCACAGGTTCTTTAGGAAGATCAATAGGATTATCAACAATAGGAGGAACAATCACAGGATCTTTGATAGGTTCTTTAGGAAGAGCGATAGAAGGAACTTGATTAACAGAACTAGAAGTCATAGTTAAAGGAGGTATAGAAGGTGTAGGCAAAAGACCGTGATTAAGATCCATAGGAGGTATGCTTAATTCAAGAATCTTACGATGTTTATAAGCTTGATATGAATGAAAAATATTATCAGGTCGAGGAGGACATGAATTAGGTAATGAAAGCCAAAAGAAATCCAGAGCAACACAATCTCTAGGCCTAGAAGGTTGATATAAACTATGATTAATCGTCTTCACTTCTTCATCATGAATGAACTTAAGAAACTTATGGATAGGTGAAGCAACAACATGCATGGCATTCAACCAAGGCAAACCTAACTTAACTTGAAATTGATCAGAAGTAGGAACCACAAAAAAGGTAGTGTTCACAATTCTTCCACAGAGTTCAACCGGTAAAGTAATAGAACCAAATGATGGATAATCCACACATTTGATGTATCATAAGAATCATATTGTAAGCTTTTCATAAAAATATTTTCTTCAGTAATAACATTGACTAAGGATGTAGGATCAACAAGACAACCACGAGTAGGTTTCTGAGAAATCCTAGCATAAATGTAAAGGGGACCATCAGGAGCCTTAATAGTCTCAGAGTCATCAAAGGTAATCAAAAGTTCCTGAGGTCTTTTATTCTTAGGTTGTTGTCGAGGTTTAGGCTGAGTTTTCAGTTTAGGCTTAGGTTTTGGTCAAGGTTGAGATTGAACTTGAGATTGAATCTCAGGTTGAGGTGGAGATACAGATTGACCAACATGCTCCACTTGATTAACAACATGATTGAGATCATCCATCTTTGAATCATACATAATTTCTATAGCAAATGTCTGAGCAATGGTATTAGTATCATGTGTAGGTAAAGGATTCGTATAGATTTGAAGGTTTTGATTAGGAGGAGAGACAAATTTGTTCCCACTACCATCAAGATTATCAATAGATAAGGCATTAGAGTCAATTAAGTCTTGAACCTTATGTTTTAAAGAATAACATTTCTCAGTATCATGACCATTCTGACGATGATATTGACAAAAAGCATTTTGATCAAAAGATTTAGAGGCAATCATAATAGGTAAAAGAGGTTGAATAGGAGGTAAAGTAATCATATTAGTAGTTAACAACCTATTCATAATAGCATGTAAAGGTTCGGAAAGAGGAGTAAATGTATGATTTAATTGAAAAGCAATGGATGCAAAAGTGGCATTATGAGATGCAACTGCATTCGCTTGTTTGTTTATCTTGACATAGTTGTTGAATTTTTTAAATTTGTTTGGATTAGGAGCAACATCACTCTTATCAACTGGAATAGGATCCATTAGAGTGTTACTCTCAAATTGACTCACTTGTAATTGATAATGATGAAGCATTGCACAAAGTTGTTGAAAAGAGGTAAATTCAGTAAGCAGAATCTTATCTCTAATATCCTTTTGCAAATTTGAAATAAACATACATTGAATATCAATATCAGGAACATGATAGGAAATCTGAGCATACAAATGCTTAAATCTACCAATAAATTCAGTTAATTTTTCTTTAGCACTTTGTTTACAATGCATCAAATCAGTCAAAGACACTTGCGGGCCAATGTTGTTTTGAAATTGTTGAATAAAGGCATTAGCAAGTTTTGGAAAGGAATCAATAGAATAAGGAGGCAAGGAACAATACCTTTGTAAGGCCTTGTCACAGAAAGTTCTAGCAAACAGTTTGGCTAAAATCCTATGGTCATGAACATAATCACTACAAAGGATTTGGAATGTTTTAACATGATGAACAAGATCTCCTTTTCCATTTTAATTCTCAAGATGAGGCATATCGACTTGCTGAGGAATAGGAGTACGAATAATATCCAAGGACAAAGGACTTCCCATGTCACATGTAGGGATACTAAACTTGTTTTGAGTTAAGGAAGCAAGTTTTTGTTGTAAGGATGACACAATTTGAGCCAAACTGATGATTATTGAATCATTAGAGGAAATAGTAGGAGTAGCAACATTAGACACACTAGCTAAAGTGTAAGAAGCTATGGGAATAGAAGACACAACTGAAGGAACACTAGGAACTACAGTTGGAAGCAGATTGGAATAAGTAAAAGGAACATTATGATATGAAGGTTGTGATGTAGGAAGGGACACATGAGGAACACTCATAGGAACAAAGGGAACCATCACAGTCACCAAAGAAGGAGTATAGGGAGGAGTACTAGGTAAAGGATTAGAAGGAGGTTCAACACTAGTGATAGGAGGAATCAACCCTAAATCTTGAGCTTCTTGAGCTAAAGGTTTAACATTTGAATGCATAAGGTGAGTAATACCACGCAAGAGGTTAACACCTTGATCACTATCATGGAGAACTTTCTTAAGAGCCTCTATAGCTTGAATAGAATCTTGATTATGGTTCTCTTGAATATGCCAATTACCCATTTTATCAAGTTCGGTTGAAAGTTTTTGGACTTGTTCAGGAGGAACTCTTAAACCATCATCCTCATCATGAGATGAGTGAGAAGAGTTTTTCTCCATGGTAGGATTGGAATCGTGAAGAATCAAATTGTCATCTGGGACCCTAAGGAAAGGAGAGGAAGATTCAGGATCAAAGGCACCCATGAGTCTACGACTTCTTCTAACCGGAATATTATAAGTAGGACTAGTAGTAGTAAAGCTTATAAACCAATGTAATGCAAATGAACTAAACTAAAACCACATAAAGCATGAATATTTTTGTATTTTTGAAATCTAATTAGCATGCAAGATCTAACACAAAGGAGAAATCTAATACTAACAAGATAAAAAGAAATCTAACACCAAAAAAGAAAGAAAGTAAGCTCGTCGGGTTCACCAAAATGAATAGAGGTAAAATGGAATCACCTCTATTTAGATGTGTGTAATGTATGGGGGAAGTATGAGATCCACCCCTAAATCCAAATTCCCAAAGGAGAGATCCAATTTGATCAAACAAAAGGTTAATACACAATTGAATCAATCTATGGAGAATATAAAAGAGAGAGAAAAATCCTATATTTCCCTATGGAGAATTATGCTTGAAATCTGAAATAATTGAAATACAAGTACTAACCTCAAATTAGGGAAAATCTAGAAAATGCCAATTTCTGATGTCTGTGTGTACTTTCGGGCAATTCTGCAACCTGTTTCAGACTGGAAATGCCGAGACGCAGAAAACCTAGAAATCTTTTATGTTTTTGACAACAGGTAGTCTTTGACCCTCATAAAAGGTCAAAGGCTACATTCTTTATTTGAAGGTCGATTCTGACTTTGTTTGCAGATCTTAGAAGTTCGCCGAAAAGGGTATCCAAATCCGATCTTAGATCCAAAATTCCACACCTATACTTGCAAGAAAAAGGGGGTTCTTGTTTGTATGGGGGGTTTGCCTTGGTCAAACCCCAATTTAAGAATTAACCTTGAAATTGAATTGAAATGTAGTGTGCATAAACAAAGCAATTCAAACAATTCACCTCGCTTATGTTGAAGTCCTTGTAGAGGATTCAAATCCTCAAATCCACAAGTAGGAATGCTTCAATGGGTGTAGGATGTCTCAAATCAATGGCATTTGATCTTCAACACCAATCTTGAATTGATCTTTGCATATGAGGAGGCTTAGATGAATGTAGGAGGATGGATCTTCAAGGGGGCTCCAAAGAGATTGAATCCTTCAATGGCTAACAATGGATCTCCTTGATGGATGAATGCTTGAACACTTGAATGCTTGAATGCTTGAGAGATGTGTTCTCACAAAACTTGATGGAGAAAATGAGAGAGGAAGGCCTCCTTTTATAGTGAACTAGGGCACAATCCTCTAGAGGGGCCACCTTGGAGAATTAAATCCCAATTAGGTCCTAACCTTTAGAAAATATACCTAGATTAAATTTAATTTAAGGATTTACCATTCCGAAACCCGAAATGGTCAACCCGGAGGTGGGAAAACAAATATCCCTGAAACTCAACACCCGAAAATCAAGGAAATTTAAAATTTGGACAAGGGGTCAAGGATGAGCTTGTATTTGACCAGGTCAGGGTTAAGGTTGACTTTGACCCCGTAAGTTTGACTTTGACCTTGTGGTCAAAAACCTTAGAATCCCTAACCCAGAATGCTAGGAAATGTAGATATGAAGTGAAAATCAGGGACAGAGGAAAGCAGAACAGAGGGAAAATCCAGATACATGCAAAGACCTGATCAAGGCACTTAACATGACCCAGACCACTTACTCAAAGGGCTAAACACTCTTATCATGGAAGTGCTTCCATTTTAAGACGATACACAGTAAAATATTTTTTAAGCATCTTTTGCTTTCTCGCATTCACAATCTATTTTGAGACCATTATCTTACGCGTTCTTTTGAATATATATATATATATATATATATATATATATATATATATATATATATATATATATATATATATATATATATATATATATATATATATATATATATATATATATATATATATATATATATATATATATATATATATATATATATATATATATATATATATCTGTGAGGTTCCAAATAATGTGGACGGGATCAAAATCCACCAAACTTAATGGCCAAATAGAACACCACCAAGAAATCATAAGTTTGGTGGAGGAGATGGATACAGAAGCCAACGAAATCACTAGCCAAGCAGTTGACGGATACTTCTATAAATTGGAAAGAAAAGTGAAAAATAGGCCTGGCTGATCAAATCTGTGGATGAGAGACTATGAATTCAGATCGGAACAAACTTGATGGCAAAATAGAAAACCTGCAAGAAAGAAAGTGATGTACAGAAGCAAAATGACAGTCAAAATCATGTATGAAAAACTTAAAACACAAATCAGATACTATGACATTATTAATATGAATTTCATCTCAAACATAATCTTCTAACCTCTACAATGAATGTGCTTGTGAGTGGAAGAAATGTCTACAAAAAAAGGCTGCTGATTTGAGGAGGCGTAACCTTAAGATTCCAAAAATCCACCCTCGCAATTCCCCATCAATACTTTTGCAATTGTAGGTGCGTATTCCTGGTAATCATCCTCTCATTCCAGTGTCTTTTGGCAGTGGGGTTGTTCTCTTATAGCCTTTAATCTCAGTAAATTCACAAGATAATTGGGTATTGATAATATTTTGCAGGTGATCTGGCACAAACAAACTGGACAAAATCCACATTAGCACACATTCAAAAAATGAATTATGATGTATTCCTTCTACCTAGAGACCTTTCCTATGCAGATACATACCAGCCTTTGTGGGATTCATTCAGCGAGCTAGTAGAGCCTCTCACAAGTAGCAAGCCATGGATGGTTACCCAAGGCAATCATGAGATTGAGACCATTCCACTCATTATTAAAGATGAATTCAGAGCATACAATACCAGGTGGAAAATGCCATTCAAAAAAAGTGGCTGGAGTTCAAATCTCTTCTACTCATTTGAAATTGCAAGTGTGCATGTCATAATGTTGGGCTCCTATGCAGACTTCGGCCCAGCTTTAGATCAATACAAATAGTTGTAGGTCTGCAAACCCTCATTCTCATTATTTAATACATACTTAAAAAGGGTTGTCAAAATAGATTGCAATACAATCCATCAAAATAATAGGGCTTATGGTGGTTAAGAGATTAGGCGGATCAAGTTGAAATAGAACGCTTCATCATAAAATAAGATTTAAAACACCAATCCAATGGTCTCTCTACCTCAGATATGAGAGAAGATGAATGACATTCAGTTTATTAATGCATTTGAATTGGTAACACTAAATGAAAGAATCTCCACTATTTTTGGTTTTCAGTGGAGCCAAATTCTCTTTTAAATAGTGCACATGTTTGATTGGTTTGTCGCTTATTCATTACTGCTAGACCATTCATTGTCAGTGACCATTCATATTATTTATCAAGCCTCGAAAGATTGTCATGTGTGTTTATTGGACAAGTGGAATGGAATGCAAACAGGTTCTTTTTTCTTACACCGTTACATTCACTGACCTCCTATAGGTGTGGGTCTGCTGCCATTGTAAGGTTACGCCTCTTACCATAAAAATCAAGAAATGAAAATTATTGAATATATTTAAAATCAAGAAATGAAAATTATTGAGTATATTTAAAATAACTTATACTTTAGACATCATTTTTAATATATCAAATTTTCTATAATTTTGTAAACATTTAACTTTATTATTTTTAAAATCAATCTAAGACATAAATAATTATCTAAGAATAGATCATTTTAAAGTTGAGAACATTTTCATAAATTCAAATCTCATTGTCATATAAGTAGCAAAATTGACCACAAAATCAGTAATAAGTCCCACCAAATTCGTAGGTTTTGGTTTTGAAAAAAAAGTTAACCTATCTTTTGATTAAGTGACGATAAGAAAGAAAGGCTTTACAATATTTGGTTCCAGTCTGTATAATGTAAAAAAAAAATTCATGCAACATTATTCCATTTCCAAAGAATCATGGAAAAGCACTAGATTTTCTGCAATAAAAAAAACAACATATTCATATAAAAATTTGAAATGGAAAAAGAAATACAACAGCATTGCCATAAAGCAAAACATTAATCAGGTCTTCGACCTTGTATCAGCAAAGAGACATTAAAGTTGTTTTCTATGATTTCAAGCCAGATAAGCAGCTTTATTGACTTGCATTTTCATCCAATAATTAATGGTCAGATTATAAAATTTGATAATGGAAAAAATTGTAGAACATAGACATCTTAGCATTAAAAGAAGGAAAAGTTATGTAGCTTTTTCAGAAGGCCCCTATCTCTCCCTATATATATAATTAGAATGTGAACACAAAGATTATTTTTTAAGCCTCTTCCTTCCTCTTCCTATACAAATGCACATCAGTGCACACATACAAACAAAGTAAATATACATTCATATGAGTCAATATACATGTACATACATAAACACATGCACATACAAACACAGATTATTTATCAGGGTTCATGGGGATGCACCTTTGGGGATTTGGGTGATGTTCATATAAAAGTATACACTAGATGCATACTTTTCTATCATTCGTAGATGCTTAAGCAAGTCTAGATCAATGGAATCCAAGAACATGTCCAGGTATGATAGACAAGTATATAGGACATAAGTACCCTAGCAGCTAGCTATGGTGGGAAAGACCCAAATGAAGGTATAAACTAGTATTTGCTCAGTTATCTACAATTAAAAACAACCAAGGTATAAACTAGTAGAGGTATAATCTAGGTGGTGTTTGAAGCTGATTAATTATCAATCTATCACATATACATCTTTGTAACTGAAATATATCAGCAGTGCACCTATATCTGTTGTTGACACAAATACATTGATGAACATGCAACTAGTCTGCCTTCAAAACACTTTATCCTTGAGTTGTCCTCTTTAAGATCTTCAGTTTATTAGTCGACCATTCTGCAATTTGTGTCATAGTTTTTTGTAAGATTTGCTATAGTGATTCAATTTAAATATAGTAGAATATTTGTACTACTTTTATTTATAAGATTTGGTATAGTAATCCATATTAAAATTTATCTGCTATAAGTTGAAGGAGAAATACGATAAATAGGAAAGTCTTGAAGCTGGATTTTGAATATTTTGTAAGGTGATCCTTTTTCTTATTCTATGAATTAAAAAGAAACAAGAGATTTCTTTGTGGCAAAATCTTTCATGCAAAAAATTTAGTCAAGTATACTAGACACACGGAATATTGGCACCAAAATTTACAGCCCTTTAGCCAAAGAATAGAGTGACCAAAGCCATTCCATGTGAGCTAATTAATTAGATGGTATTTATGTAGCCTGCCAACTATTCATGTAACTATGTCAACTCACTGGCATATAATTACCACACGTGACACAATTTTCTTCCTTGCCTTATGTAACATAAGGTGTAATTTCTTGGTCCTAGAGACAAGATGTCTGAGATAGCTTATCAAGTGTATCAAAGCATGTAAAATCAATCTTAAGGATCATAAAGTTAATTATTCTTATTAAGTCCAAAACAAAAATTGAAGTAATTTCATTTTACTGATTGCAATTTGCATCCAGTATGTTTGGCTCACTTCATCGTTCCTTAATGAGTTCAGCTTGTAATGATGTTCATCATCCTCACTAACCAAACAAGTAAAACATGGAAGCAACTAGAGTTTTAATATTGTTTCATAGGCCAATAATGTCTATTTGACAAAAAGCCTACACCACAATGGATAGCAAAACTTGAGCATTTTAAAAATAAATACAATTACATTTCATGAATCACCAAGAGTTGGTAATACTGAGAGCAATCCCAGTCAACAAATGTCAGAGAAACCAACTAGGTCAAAATTCCTATGGAGGGAGACCAAAAATCATAACGTCAAAAAAGTAAGCCTTGATTAGAATTCTATCCATTTACCTAGTACAATAATGCTGAGAGCCCCGAAATGAATGGGAAGAAACAACATAAATTTCTCAAATTTGTGGCAATTATTGGATGGGATTTATGGTACTTTCCCACTGGATAATGAATTAGGATAAACACCGAGAAGGTTTAAATTAGCAAAAAACAAAAATTAACCAATCTTATTCCAACGTACTTTGTGATCCCTCATTCCTGTTCCTGTGGCCAACTTTTAATATGTCCAAACTTGCAGCATGTTTTTAAGACATACTGAGAATGATAGTAAATAAGTGTTGCTTAGGCCAATTAGTTGTGAGACACACACCATAGAAGGATAATCATAGCTATCCCTTCTTATAAAATTCAACATTGCAATTGAAATCTCACTATTGAGCTACAATAACTGAGATTCCAAGGCAAATTTCAAAAGAGAAACTTCATACTGATGCAATATGTTTTGAGTTTCCAGAACTTGCACACTACGATGAGGATGAAGAGTGGGATGGAAATAAGACAAGCCAAGTAGCATTTGGGAAAAAATAGACAAAAAACTCATGAAGGAAAGGAATTTGAGAAGCACGTAGCTTACTAACAGAGCAACCATTGAAAAATCACAATTCATGATCAAATTGAATTTTGAACTGTCTTCAAAATCATGTTATAGGAAGTAGAGTCTTAACAACATTCTATTATTTATAACTAGAAATGACAAGTAAGATATATAAAGCATTATTAAATCATATTGTGTATGTCAATAATTTAAAGTGTCGGTTGCCAAAAAAACAACAAACATTGTGACTATGTTTGTTACAACATAGTATTGTTTTTTTTGGTTCGAAAAATAGTCAATTATACAAGTCAATAAACTAAATCTATTTTTTTAGCATGACTATATTTGTTACAACATAGCGCTTTTTTTTTGTTTCAAAAAATTAACTGTAGATGTCCAAAAATGAAATCTATTTTCTTTGCACAACACTTTGCGTATTTTGGAAAAGAAAACAAGGATATGTGAAGAGCCAAAACTTGTAGTGAATTCTTAGAGGCTTAATGTACCTGCATTTTACAGAAGAACAAGTATGTTAAGGGCTAAATTCTTGAAAACAATGTTCTGAAACCATAGTTTTTTAATATTGTAAGAAATATGAATCAGAAGTTATTTGGTGCTTACGTTGTTGTATTGTGTTGCAATGGAAAGGATGTTGTTGTTCATTGCAATTGTAAAGATGCCTTCAATCTCAAATGCTCACATTAGGCTGACAACTTCAGATAGGTTTGTTTGTAGTCTTCAAATGGTATTTCTTTAAGTTGCGGAAAGTGTTGCTCAAGGAGTTGTCCATGCATGATGCAATCCATGATGTCATCTTCAGTCTGTACTATGCATTGCAAAAAGGGTTCGTAAGAAAAGGTTGTTCTTTTTGCACATGGAATGCAGTGGGCATTATTGGTGGTTGATGGTAACACCATTGATGTTGGCTAGTGACATAGGGTGTAGAGGAGCTGGTATGGTGCAATGTAAGCATTTTTCATTTTCAAAGTGACAGTCACCTACAATTGAAATAAAGATTTAAGTATGGATTTGATACTGTTATTTAGTTACTATGCAATGTATTTGCGGTCATGTTTCAAATACATTAAGGTTTTGTTCTTTACCTGGAGATTGGAGGAGACAATATTTTGTAGAGCAGTCCTTGCGTACTCATCATTGAGATTCCCAATGAATGTGGATGGTGTTGTTTTTATGAGTTTTGTTCCTCTTGGTCTGTTACAGAGAACATTCTTAAGGAGTAGGAGTGGTGTTTGTGTAGATGCAAGGATATTTTGGACCGTTGCATAAGCACGAGTGTGGCAATCTGGAACTGTAACCTGCAAAGGAATGATATGTGTTAGCCAATGTAAAAAATGGATTGTTACATGTCAAAAGAAGACAATTGGGTTTGATATATGGACTGAATAGCTTATAGTAGCTATGTCTGACATGGATTCCCCATCTTTGACATGAAGTTGATACTCTTTTGGGGCATGGTTATGGGCTGCCACTATAACACCCAATGTACTAATTAAGTAGTTGCTAGCTGAGTGGATAAGTTGACATATTTTTGTGTTAGGCATCAATTTTTGCTTCTTGCAGACTTTAGGAATGGTTTGTATGGATGTGTGTGCAGTAAACTACAAGCAATAATTAGCATCGCCCCTTTCACATTGTGATTTTTTCTTTATCTCAAATTCTTTTATATGAACACTTGCTCTGGGCAAGAGCTGGGCAAGGAATTTATCAACTAATTGGTTGGTAATGTTTGTTGTAATGGTCATTTGGGCATGCATGTCGATGAGGTGAACATGTAGTATTGGTGCTTTTACAGGGCTTGAAGGTTTTTTTGCATAAGCAGGCCCATAAGTCACGCGGACATCACCCTCAAAGGCAATGGAAAACTGTGATGTACAAATATCAACAATGTTGGATGTATGGTCAACCTTTATTTTGAGCCTATGAGAATACAAGGTTATCTATTTTAGATTCTATAATTATACGAAACTGAATGCAAATAGTAGAAGAGGCTAGGAAAAGTCTG
Organism: Chamaecyparis obtusa; assembly: GCA_027943335.1. Classification (NCBI taxonomy): domain Eukaryota; kingdom Viridiplantae; phylum Streptophyta; class Pinopsida; order Cupressales; family Cupressaceae; genus Chamaecyparis; species Chamaecyparis obtusa. Next base: position 1,055,097 of record BSBK01001835.1, on the reverse strand, counting down.
ACCTTTTTGCTTATTGATTGTCATTGAAGTTGTTGCCATCTTATAGAAGATTGTCTTGTTGACTGGTGGATGTGAATAAAGCTCTATTAAATGCTCTTTGATAAGTTAGTGTTGGTACTATATGCATCTACAAGTGTATGCAAGTGTGTTTGCATATATCTAAAGGGAGGCAAGTGGAGATGATGTGAATACCTTTTTGTAGGCGTTGTCAGTTTTCTATCTACCAAGTTGCTAGGCATTTGATGCTTAACGCTTGAAGGTTGTGTGTCTAGTTCATCAATGGCAGATCTGGCTCCAGTTTCTAATGTTTTTGTTTTGGAGCGATCCATTCTGGGAGGTGCAGCTAGTTCGATCTGAAATAGGTCCTATAGCATGAGCAACGAAGACATTAACAAGGAAATGAAGTTTGCCAAAAACTAAATATGTTACTGGTAACGAAATCTAGTGCTATGCTTTGGAACAAGTGCTTAAAGGTCGCCTACCAAATCCATTTAAGTTAATTTTATGCTAGTGAACATGGGAATGAAACTTGGTAAAGAGATAGAAAACTATTAACATTATGAGTTTGTGAAAAAGCATATCAACAAACTTACCTTAAGACTAAGCAAATTGTGTTATGTGACTAAGATCTAGAACAATTGTTTGTGCCTGCATATAGTGTTTTGTTAGGTAGGGTGGCAAAGCGTTCTAACTAAAGTGGTTAGAGAAGAGGTTTAGACAGGATAATGAGAGTATCAAACATGTTATTTCATTATGATTGAACCAGTTTCTATTTGTAGAAACTAGAGGTGGAGCTCTAGAGCTATTGCAAAATGGTCTGACCAATATGTATCAAGCAAAGTGAATTTTTCTAGGGAAAGATCAATGTTGTGCAATCAAAATTGATCCAATAAACTACTTGCATTTGTTGTTGGCTTGTCTACAAGAAAACTTAATTTGTATTGTTTCATAAGTTCTACAAGCATTGTCTGTGTTGTTGTGGAATGTAGCATGTCAATGTTAAAGTCTCCAACAATTATTAGTTTACAATTCATTGGTAGTGTGGTAAATATGCTTATGATTAGATTCGATATGTGATCCATAGGTGCACCTAGTGCTATGTAAACATTTGCGATGCGAAGAGTATTGCCAAGATGAAATATATCAATTGTTATGGATTCTAGGTATTGTGTTGCAAAAGTGTCAGTTTTTAACAATGTCGTGGTTTTGGCATAGCAAGTCAACAAGCCATGAATAGACAGTGAAGAATGGAAATTAAATTTCCCATCTAGCAAGTGAAGATGTTGATGTATCTTGTCATTTGTTTCTTGAAAGCAAAGTATAATTGCTTTAAGCAAATCATGGTCGTGGGCTATTTCTTATGCGTGCAATGCAAAGCTTTGAGTATTCAGAGAGCATACAATGACATGGTCCATTGATACAAGAGAAAGACTATGTTGTAGTTTCCATTGTGCTAGAGTTCAAAGGTGTTGCATTTCTTTTTCTACTTTTTGGGACACTTTGAAGTTTTGATGTTGCAATTTGTGTATCAAGTATAGGGTCTCAATGTTTCTTACATGAGAAAGGGCAGTGTAGACAAGACCATGCTGGTATACTTTAGAAGGGTCAAAAGCAAGTGAATCCATTTTTAGGCATTTTGATCTATGAATGGTTCATGCAAATGCTAGTTGAATGGGGAATTATGATCGAGTGACAATTTTTGTAGCTATTTTGACTTTTCTAGCTATTCTCATGATTGGGGTCCAAGAAGGCAAAATAGAACTTGTGTATATGGCTTGCTTTATTCGGCGTTGTGATTTTCCAATAGCAGGGTCATTGAATTATATCCATAGGATGTCTTCATGGTCAGATGTGTGCATTTGGAAAATGTCATCAGCACCGTTGACTAGTCCATCTTGTGTATCTAAATTGCCAGCTATTAGCTCAACCAAGATTCCTGGCTTTATATAGATTGTATTAGCCAATGATGATTTCTCAACTTGGTAGTGGGTATTGTTAATGGAAGACTCTTTTTTATCAATAGCGTCAAACACATAAAGCTTAGTGGGCAAGTAGTTCAACATTCTTTTGTTATGTTCATCGACGGTTGTATTTCTCTAAAACAAGTACGAGAATTTTAGATCATTGGGAGGGGTCTTGTAACATGTTTTATTCAAATAGGATATGTGTTCCTCAGTTTGTTGGCCAATTCTTGTATGGTTTAGAATGGAGATGAAGTGTCTATTTGTTTGTCTAACTACATTGTGCAGTTCAAAGAAAAGGACATTTTCTACCCAAAATGTGTACGAAGTTATCTCATTTCTTATTTTGGGCTCCTCAAATATCCAAGCATCACATACAAGATGTGCTTGGTACAAGTCATCACAAAATATTATATCAACATTTCTAAACAGTTTTGTTGGTGTGTGTTTGATTTGGCATAGCCATCTTTCTATATTGTATAACATTCTAGATCCTAATAGGGATGCCTCATCAATGAACAAAACCTACAACTGGTCCAATTTCTTGGTTAGACTGTCAAGTGTGTTAGAGTCCAAAGGTAGCATCTTTGAAGAGCTACATGGGAGGTGGAAGATAGAATGTGCGATTGTGCCACCTGCATTAAATGCAAATTTCCTTGTTGAAGCGACGATGATTCCTTTAGGATTGAAGGGGTCACTTTCAAGTTGCTTATCAAAGTTCTGAATCAGTTCTTGGAAGAGCACTTTTGTAGTGAAGGTTTTGCTAGTGCCAGCCCCTCCTGTCAAGAAAAAATGTAGTGGTTTGTTGGGTGCAAGTCTCTTTGTCATCATTACATCTTTTACTATTGATTGTTGTTCTTTATTCAATTGTCTTCACAACATGAAATATTCTTAGTTATTGAGCAAGAATGGGTGAGCTATTTCTAGAAATAATGAGCGAGGAATATCTTTCTTTTTTTTTTCACTTCTCACATGTTCTATGTCATTGATGATGTCATATTTTTCTATTTCTATTTTGGTTTGGGTCTGGTCACTATCATTGTCGAGGTCTATTGCTAGATGGCTATCATTGGTAGCTTTTGTTGCGGCCAGTTCAATGTCACCCCACGTACTAGGTATCTGTGTTGTGAACATCTTTTTGACATGTGCAATTTGCAATTTGTCTACATGAAATGTTGAACTCCATATTTTATGTCCTAGTAACAATGATTGTTCATTGTTTCTAAAAGGAACATAAGAATAAGTTTTTCTCTATAGTAATTTTCTTGATCTTTATGCGAGTTGTATCTTACAAAGCGTATGATTTGTGGCTTAGCCCTTTTCTTATTCTTTTGACGGATTGTTCGAGTAAAAAGAAGTATATTCTGCAAGGGACAAGTTTTCATAGATTTTTGGATGTTGTATGTATTTGTCTATTGCAGAGACATACATAATGTTCTCAAATTCATCTCTTTCCTTTGTGAGTAGCTTGGCTTTTTAACATCAAAATTTTATTTTCAGGAGGTGTTGTATTGATGAAAATGGTTCTGCAGGAACTTCTTTGTAATGGCAAAGAAAGAGCAATGTGAATTGCTTGGCAACTAGACATTTGTTGGTAGTTTAGCAATGCATTGCCTAGCTTTCGTATGAAGTGTATCTTATCACTGTAAGCATAAGTACATTGTTGGCATATTTGGTAGAATGCAAGTGATAATGTTCTATCCTATTTTGTCATGTACGAGCTACAGTAAGATGCAGCATACGCATCCAATATAAACTGTGTATCTGTATTTGCATACCATAGGCTTGGAACGTTTTTAGCGAATGAATTTATCCAAATATCTGCAAGATACCTTTTTAGGAAGACAATTCTTTGTGACAATGTTACTTGTAATATTTCAATGTAATTTTCTTCATCCATTTTGAATTCGTGCAAGAAATCATCAAACGTAAGTTCTTTTGTGTAATGTTTGTTTTGTAGTTGCTTGAAAAATAGATTTGCCCTGTCCTTCATTACACGGCTATTATTTTGTGAAGGTTCTTATTAGAGTAATAAAGTGTTTACTGATTAATTGAATCATATTGATTTAATTATTCAGTCACTTATTACCTCTTTTGACTTAAGCTAAACTTTAGGCATATAATAATTAATATCTTTATTAATTATTATTATGCAACCTAGGATTTTACCTTTTTAGGCTTTTTGATCTCCTTTTATAAGGATTGATCTCATAATACTTTGTAACCTTTTTCTGACATTTTCATTATTGATTGCAACTTTTGTTTTTGCACATCAAGGATTTCTCCTCTCTCATGGATCAATGTATTGAGGCCTCCATAGTTGTTTGCTTCTCTCTCTTTATGTGACAGGTGTTTGCATGCAGGTGTTCTTGGGAGTTGTGGGTTGTTTTTCATCAACTCCTTCATGGTATCAGAGCTTTAGATCTGCTTGCCCCTGTCCTCCTTCTGAGAGATTCGGCCGTGTTCGTCAGATCTGTATTTTCAAAGAGGGTTTCCTGTCAGATCTGGGGGGGACCTATTTTTTTGGTCATCTTGGCTTCAAACGGACCTCATGGTTGTGTTCAAATCATCCAAGAACCCCAAGATCCATATAAAATTTGTCCAATTTGGATAAAGTTGGAATCTGTGAGAAAAAAAATTTGCAATCGGCCCCGGCACGGATCCTGAGGTGATCAGTATTTTTTGGAGCACTTATGGTTCAAACAGACCTCACGGTTGCATTTGAAAGGCTCGAGATACTCAAAATCTATATAAAACTTGTCAAATTCTGACAAGTTCACTTCTGAGGCAAAATTTTTTAGCTTCCCAGGTCGCACGACCTGCACGTGGATCGAGGTTATACGATTTTTAAAAATTAAAAATCTTTGGCACACCACCCAATGGCCACCAGCGCACTACTAAGGGTGGCCCATGGTCACCGCCGATGGTGACTGCGTCGGTCAACCGCACGGTCACCGTCGACAGTCCCGCGGTTAACCGCCGGTTAATCCACTGGCTGGTGTCAAACTGAGCAAAGCTGACATCATGCCCACATCACCAGGTGTCACACACGGCCCCCATAGACACTTTTGGTGTTGATGTCAGCATGATGTCATCCTCATGCAATTTTTTCAAAAAAAAATTTAATTGCATGATTTTTTAAGCGTCAGCTCAAACAGGGGGTTGGTTTTTCACGAATATCTCGGGCATTCGGGATCGGAATTGGGTGAACGAGATATCGCCGGAAAGGTAATTCTGAGATGGAAAATAATTTTCTGGTGTGGCTTCCTGATTTGTCCATTAATGCTACATTTATTGCAGCCAAAGGCAGAAGTTGTTCAGTGCTCTTGCATCTCAGCCCTCCTGCACTGTTTTGGGCATATATTGGGCCTACGGTATCATTTTTTGGCAAACAAGATACCATTGGAAAGATGGTTCAGAGGCACATATTTTTGGCATTTCAGATTTTGTAATTTTTTCCTCTATTTTTCTCACCAGTCCTTCAAATTCAGGGCTCCTATTTTTCCATCCCTCCGGCACTGCCTGTTGGTTATCGGCTTCTATCTTTGTCATCCGGGCTCTGTTTTCTTCAAGCGATATATCGTCGGAAAGATATTTCCAAGAATCATATGAATTTTCTAGTATGGTTTTGTGATTTTTCCATTTTTATGCTCTTTTTTTCTGTCAAAGTCAGATGTTTTCTGTGATCGTGGCGTTTCAGACCTCCTGCCTTTCGGGATCCATTTCTCTTGCATCTGGGCTCCGTTTTTATAAAAAAAAAGTATTGTCGAAAAGATATTTCTAATATTTTATTAGATATTATGGTTTCATGTGTTTTTTTATCCTTTTTATGATGTCACCCATCCTCAGATCCTTGCTGACACCTTCTTTGGGCCCTCCAGCGCAGCTGTTGGTTTTTTGCTCATAACTTGAGCATACGGTGTCGAAATTTGGCAAATGAGATATCGTCAGAAAAAGCTAATTCCAAGATCTTTCCAGATATGGAGGTTATTTTTTCTAGTTTTATTTTTTTGATGGTGTTTTTCTCTGTCAAAGCCAGATCTTCAGTTCTGCACTCCGGGAGCTCTATCCTGCACATTCAGACTCCATTTTCAAAAAATGATATATCATTGGAAAGCTGGTTCAGAGAGATTTTCAATGTTGTGAGTCATTTTTCTAGATTTTTCTCTAGGTTCATTTTATTTAGATTCTTTCTTTTTTGCAGTCTGGTGGATATCTTGGTTGTTTTAGGTCCTGGGATCTCTTCCCTTTGAGGGATGGCTCGTCTTAGGTTGTTCTTTTGGTTCATAAGCCTTTGATATTATCTGAGTAGTGTATACTTCATTTTTTTGTAGCATTCTTTTATGCACATGCACTGAGATAAAGTGTCATTCTATTGCTTTGATGGGATCTAGCACATGTTCGTGCTATTTGTACTCACACTCCATTATAAAGTGCCAAGGGGATTTTGATGTTTGCCTTGCCATCTACCTTTGTCAAGTGAGTGTTCCTTCCACAACATTAGCCTCAGGTATCTCTATATGTGCTTGTACTCTCTCTCTGCACATTCGATGTTCCAAATTCATCTTCATCATGCAGTTCATATTGGATGATCTTTTCAGTGTTCCTGTCATTACTCCCTTGTCAACAATATGGGGGGGTTTCTAATGTTGGTTCTACTGCCTCCTTGGTTCGATTGTGTGAGCTATGTATTCAGTATTTGATCCTATGTACTAGGCGGTTGCAGTGGCTGGGTACCTATGCATTTCGGTGAGATGGATCATTTACCATATGGACACTCTTTTCTTTCCTATTTTTGGATGCACTCTTCTAGCTTTGATTGATCAGCTCTTCGGGCTTTTGGTGTTTATGCCATCTGTATCTTCGAGTTTAGGTGTTTGCCTTTGTTTGCCTCCTGATTTGAGTAGTGTTATTTGAGGGCACTCATGCAGATTACAGTCTTCTCTACTTGGTCATATTTCTATGGAGGATCTTCAGATCATCAGTTTCTTCTTGACAGAGTTTGCAGTTTCATGCTTCAGTGATGTTGTACATGCTCATCTTTGTTCCTATTTTTTGGAACATTCCTAGTTTTGGAGGCTTCTTCAGTCCTTCAGACTAGTCTTTGTCTCTTTTTGGAGTAGAGTTTTTCCCATGTGGTTTTCTATATTTCTCCACTTTGTAGAGACTCTCTTTTGTACTTGGGTACCTGATCAGGCCTTTGTTGCCGGGATCCATTTGCTTTCAGTTATTCTTTCTAGGTTTTTAGCTTCTCCCAAAGTTTATCTTAATGGGGGGTGTTAGAGTAATAAAGTGTTTACTGATTAATTGAATCATATTGATTTAATTATTTAGTCACTTATTACCTCTTTCGACTTAAGCTAAACTTTAGGCATATAATAATTAATATCTTTATTAATTATTATTATGCAACCTAGGATTTTACCTTTTTAGGTTTTCTGATCTCCTTTTATAAGGATTGATCTCATAATACTTTGTAACCTTTTTCTGACATTTTCATTATTGATTGCAACTTTTGTTTTTGCACATCAAGGATTTCTCCTCTCTCGTGGATCAATGCATTCAAGCCTCCATAACTATTTGCTTCTCTCTCTTTCTATGACAGGTGTTTGCGTGCAGGTGTTCTTGGGAGATGTGGGTTGTTTTTCATCAACTCCTTCAGTTCTAAAATTGTTGTTTGCCTCATGGGAGGCAAGGGAAAGCTAAATTGACAACTAGATGTTTTGTACTTTTTGCATGTTTTCGTATGGTGATGTGTCTGCATTTTGAGTAGATGTGTGTCTATTAATGTAGAGTCACATGAGATGTATCCATCAATCAAGCTTTCTATATCGATGTTTTTGCAATGTCCATATGTAGGTGCATCTGCTATCCATAACATAAAGCGTGTGTGCTCATTCCCTCGGTTTTAGAATTCTATAATGAAAAAGTAGTCAGATACTTTACCAAATAGCTCTTGGTTTTTTAGCATCATCTTTTGAAATGCATTAAGCTTCTTATTGAAATAGCGGCTGCAAAGCACATGATTTTTCCTAATTTCAAAGTCTAGGTCTTTGTCCTCTATAGTTTCACTGTGCCTAGCATGTTGCGTACTTGATATGCATTGCAATGCTTTGCACAATGGCTCCCATAAGTGCTCAGCACTTGTTAGTGTCACAAAGAAAGTTAGAGGTCCTATTTTTTGTATCATTGCAAATATGTGTTTCCTACTATTTTCTAAGTAGTCAGGAGATGTTTGAATACTCCTTAATGACCTAAAACCTAATGGTGACTTCAATATTTTTTCTAGATTAGCAGGGTTGCGCACATCCTTTGCAAACAATTTTTCACCTTTCAATTCAGCTTTCCTTATACAAACCCATGCCAGGGAGGATATTTGATGAATAATTATTTTAATAGCTTTGAAAAATATATTTGTCATATGTGTTGAAAAGTCATTGTCTTTATGCATGAGCTCCCACTGGACTATTTTTTGGTAGCTGAATTTTTGAGTGATATCTTTTGGTCGTGCAAAACCATAAAATAGTGTTGGGAAATTCATTTCTTCTGAGTAAGTATCCTGGAAAATTCCAAGAGGTTTAAATCCTTCAGATGGCGCAATTTCAATAGTGGTTGTATCAAGGTCTTTGATTGAATGCGATTCATTAAACCAATGGATGAGTGATTCAATTATGGGCTCTTCCTGGAGCTGATGCAAATCATCGTCCAAATCAGTTTCATAGTCTGTGTCTGTGTCTGTGTCTACACCAATGTTTATTTGCATTTTCTGATGTTTGCTTTCTAGCAGGGTTTCGCAATCTTTATTTATTGTGATATTTTCTTTTGTATATAGTGGTGTTTTGGACAAAAAATTTAAAGCATCCATCACAAAAGAAGGTCTGACATTGCCTTGTGCGTATGTATTGTTGTATTCTAGTTTACGTTTAATTATAATTACAATTGTTTTTGTTTCATCTATATGTCTAGGCAATTCTTGTTGGACTCTATCGAAATCGATAGAAACATTAATAATTGTACCGTTCAAGCCATATTGTGCTCTTTTGTATCCCAATTACCTAATTTGTGCAAAAGAAATATGTAGGGAAACTAGTCTTTCTTCTAGGCCAGTCAAGGAATGGACAATATCTATTTGTTTATTGTGTCTTATGTTCCATGGTGCAGCAAACACAGGTAGTTTGCCAAGCTTGACAGCTTCTATATATCGTTTGCAAATTGTTTGGCCTGCTAAAATATTTTTCTTATTAGTTGCAATGGAAAGAAAAGAGAAATCATGAATAAATGCATTGTTTACCTTGTAAATGTCTTTATGGAAGCATAACATTTCAAATACTACATAGGCTTCAATAGGTGTGTTGTTAATGGCTAGTAGGTATTGCGTAATAGATTTTTGGTTTGTGTTGTTGACTGTAGTTGCATCTGTATGGATTTGTGGGTGGTGCATTGTTCTTGCCTTACGAAATACATACCATGTCTTTGTCCTAGCATGTGATGTTGTTTGATGCATAATATTATTTGTTTGAGTAGACTGTTGATGGTTGGTGTTTGACAAGACCTGGTCCTTGTTGTGGATTGTTGCTTTTAGACGTTGTAATGAGCATTGTGTTTTAATTCTTTTGCTAGGTAAAACTGCAGTTTGTTTAGTTTTTGAGCTTTCAGCTAAAAAGGGTGTTGGTTTTTTCATTGGAAATGCATTTTCATTTTCATGCAACAAGTCATGTCTTTTTCTAAGTATTTCATTTGACAAATGTTGTTTTTCTTGTAGTGGCTTGTAATGGCAGTGGCCTAAACTGCTCTCATAACAGAATAAGTTTATGTGATGTTTGGGTTCTACGTAGTTGCATAGGACGTCTACTTTAGGTTGGGGAACTATTTTCCATATGTATATAGTTGTATGAAATAAGTATGAAATCCATAAAAAGCAAAATTCAGAACCTTCTAGGTTGTTGTAAACATATGGCATTCCCATCTTGCTAACTAGTGTTCACTGTTGCAAGAGGAATTGGTTGCTTAACATTGCAGGTTGTTGAAGCATGTTGAAACAATGCAACACAAATATATCTTGCACTACCAATGCATTGGCCAATGATTGGGCCATGAATAGTCGTAAAGAAACTGCATCAAACCGAGTATCAAACAAGGCATCAATGGCAGCGAACATGCTTTCACCACATGGAGCAACAAATGCAAGTAGTTGTTGGAGGCCAACTTGATCAAGTTCTACATCTATTATGGTCAAATTGGTGGTGATTTCACAAGGCACAGTTAACAAATGTGGTTGCATATTGTGCATTCTATTATATGTATTTTTTCTTGAGAAGATAGACCTTCATAGTGCCCAGCTAATGGATTGACATCATGGAAAAGAATAGATATTTCAAAATGAGAAGCATCTCTTTTGAAATGCAAATATGGTTTCTTTCTTGTTAGAGACCAAATGCATATGGATATGTTTAACCAACGAGCTAGCCAATGGATAGAAAATGTGTCACCCCAAAGGCCAGTTTCGCCAATTATGTTGGTCTCTGTTGTGGAAAGCCTCATCCTACGCAAGTATGTGGCCTTGTCATTAACTTTGTGCAAGTCATGAAGGATTGATGGGTGCGGCTCATGCTCATAAGAGTTTAAAGCTGCAAAACAATGGTTGTGAAGGCAGTGCAAGAAATGGGTAACAAGACCATTGCGTAGTTCAGAGGATGTATAGTGACAGTGAAGCAATACATGGAGTGTGTCAAATAAGAAATCACTGACCTTAAAGTTGAATGTGTCAATTCAAAAGCATTGCACATTGTCCAAAGCTTCGTCAATTGATATGCTCTGCACATTGTCATTTATTTCGTATGTTTCTACTATAATTGGATTATCTGACATTTGGTCTTTTTTTTTGCAAAGCACTTGGGAACGTATTGCTTAATTGGTTGATAAAGGCAAATGAATTTGTACAATGTGCAGTGTTTATATATGTGTAGGAAAAAAATGTTAAATATTCACAAAGAAGGCAAAATGCAAAAGTATTTGTAGGGACAATTCTTTTTAAATGTTTTTTAGAGTGGAATGTGTATAGTGCAAGTATCGATCAAAATCTAGTTCTATTTGTAATTTCCTTCGAAGTCTAAAAGTGTGAACAAAGCAGGGAGTCAATAAACTTAGAACTATGCAGCAGAAAGGTATAACAATGTCTACTAACCTTCAAGAGTGGGGGAGCAAGAGTTCTTATATTTTGTGCAAGTAGTGAAAGTCCCGCAACAGAAATGAAAGTCAGATTGTAAATACATATGATTTGATGTAGATCAATTTGTAAAGAATGTAATACAATTGTAGGAGGGAAATGTATAAGTTTTTTTTTTCATAATCAAATGGACCTATATTAATGACACAGTTTCCATGTCCATGTTATTACAACAAATGAGCAATATCAAACACCTAGGTTGTGTTTTTTATATGCACAATATGAGTTAACCATAGTGTCCTATACAAATTTCATATATTTAAGCTAAGAAGCTATGTCTACACGCATAATATAGCTACATAAAGACCAGCAACATTTAACATTTAACAAGTCCTCTACAACATGAAATCCATTTATGGGAGGCGTATAAATATGCACTAAATACTTGCATTTAGGCAAGGAGAAAGAAGAAGGATTTGCCTATTCAACTCGTAGTAATGATAAATTACTATGACTTATGTAACTAATTAACAACAGACTGTTAGATTAACAAATTTAATACTCAATTCATGAATTTATAAGGATCCAACGTCACATATTATAATTTCTCAAAAATCAAATTCATGGTTACATGCCTGATTTCTATTTAGAATAATTAGGGCCTAGCCATTCAAAGAAGTTTTCTTTCTTTTGGCATGTGCTCAATTATGGTAGGTATAGTCTAGACTACTATAACCGAACCTGCGATAATAAAGACGATGTCAAAATTGGAATCATTAACTCAAGATGAACAAATTTTATGTTGTCCTTGATATTTAGCTCTTGATGAACAAATTCCTGAAATGGTAGAAGCCTATGAAGCACTCAATATCTAGAGAAAGAGATAAAGATGGACATTGTATACAAAGAGGAAGAAGAACAGACCTTTGTGTAATCAAAATTTTCTTTGACACATGGAAAAACATTACTAGGAAGAGTCATGGGTGTATTAGTCCATGTAAAAAAAGCTCCACCATCCATATCATATTTTTTAGGGAAAGAAACTTTTATTGCTAGATCTAATACATCATACCAAAAATTATGCATACATTCTTTCAGAGAGAATAAGAAACATAGAGATATGGAGAGAGGGGGGCGATAGAGATAAACTATAGAGTGAAACATTGAAAGGGATAACGAGAGAGAGAGAGAGAGAGAGAGAGAGAGAGAGAGAGCAACAAATCAAACTTTAATGAAACAAAATAGATCTATATTAGAATAAAAAATCTAGAAAAAAAGTAGTCAAAATATAAAAATGTGAATGTTAAAAATAACAATAATTTAAAATATAGAATATTAATAATAAATAATGTAATCTAAGTATATCATTAATTATTAAGTTAATTTTAAATACTTAAATAAATGATAGATAATAAAGGTGATAAAGACTAGTGGGTAAGATAAATAATTCAAACTTAAATAGAAGAAAAATAATTATAAATTAAATTATTTGTAATAGATTTTACTTATGATTGTGATGACATAAATAATTAGAATAATTTTAAATTTAAATTTAAATAAAAATAAAATCAGAATAAACAATAATGTGTATCAATAAAAATAATAATTAAAAATAAATAAAATTAGCAATAAAATAGAGTTTAATATATAATTAGTTTAAGATTTTATTTTTTTTAGAGTTTAAGAAGATAATTAATATTTAGATAAAATTAGTTTATTAGAATTTAAATGTAAACAAATCATTTATAAAAAGTATAATTAATATTAAAGAATAGTCTATATGTAAATTTTTACATTTAAGGTCTTATAGACCTATTTTTTAGGCATGCATAGCTTTTTATAGGAGTTTTTAAAGATTTATAAACATATTTTTATTTTATATTAATATACTTTTAAACTATAAATTATGTTATATGAATTTATTCTAGTTTATACTGTTAATTTTTACAAAACATTACAATTCAAATAAAAACCTACGATATTATAATATATTTTTATTTTTATTCATGTTTTTTATATTTTTAATTATTTTTTTTGAATTATATATAAGGGGATAAAAAAGATACAAAGTACCACCGAAGAGTATAAAAAATTACAAGAGACAAAGCCTCCACACGAGAGTATCAGAGAGACATAAACAAGCAAGAAAGTCTAAAGAAGAGAAAAGAAGAGACAAGAAAGACTAATGTAGCAGATCTTCATGAGTGTCCACCCAAGTAGTCTAGCCCAGGCTACCTTCCATCCAAACGACATTCTTCTGATTCTAAATTTGGTTGAGCAAGAGGATCATGTTGCCAGTGGTGTTCTTGTTGGAGCTTCTAACTTCTTTGTTGAGTTTCTTGATGGTTTGTTTGAAAAGATAGATGTTGTCCATATGCCTTCTCCACATGTGCGCGTCCTTGAGTTAATGAGCGAAGAAGGTGGCATGACCAGATTTGAGCAGCTTTTTGAATTTGTCTTTATCAACCTTCATTGTGATATGAACCTGCAAAATTTTTTTTAAATGTGTGAGACTTCGAAAAGACTCAGTAAGAACCCTGGGAGTGTTTTGAAATCTCTCCTCGTTCCTGCATTTCCAAATCTGCCATAAGATGTTAGAAGAAAGAATGTTCCAAAAAAGATTAGTGTCCTTTTTAATCCCATCAATATGACCAGTAATGATTTCAAAAATATTAGACTTGGTAGGAATAGAGATACCAAACATGAGCCAAACCTCTTTAGCAAAACTGCAGTCAAAGAAGATATGCCTCCCTGTTTCCGGGGTTCTACAGATATTACAATAGTACATCTCAGCAGAATCCTTTCTGATAGGGAGTCTATCCAAAATAAGCAGCCATTTAAAAAATTTGATCTTAGGATCAATCATACTTTTCCAGAGTTTATCAAAGAGCTTCTTCCAATTGGGGATATCAAGATCAGTGTACCAGACTTTGTTAACATGGTTGATGATGGAATCATTATAATCAATAACATAGTATATGTTTTTGGCTTTAAGCTTGGTTATAATGGTTCCATCAGGCCATTTGATATTTAAGAATCTATCAGAGTCAACATGGTAGAGAGAGGGGATGTCTTTGCAAGCTTTGACAAGCATGTTGTAAGTCTTCTTTTGGGACGGGGGAATGTTAAATTTGTGCTTCAGCTCATTCCACAGCATGAGTTTATCATTAACAAATATTTATGTAAAATAATTATACAATTTTCTTTTTCTTATTATTATTATTATTTCTTTACAAAATATTAATATTTAAATTAAAATATATAATTAAATTGATATTTAATGTTATTATAACAGTTTTATTTTTAAAAACTTGTTTAAATTTAGTTCAAAATATCAATTTATTTAAATTTATTTATTTATTACAGTTTTATTTCTTAAGATTTATTTAAATATCAAATTTTGATTAAAAATAGTGATCATAATATATATATAATAATTTAATAGTTCTACATATTTTTTCTAATGTTTCAATGACAAATAAAATTAGTCACAATAATTAATTATATTTTTTTTGTATTAAATATCAGTAGATCAAAAAATATAGATATAGTAGTATCAACTGAGAGTATCAAAAAAGAGGCCCAGCCTCACCACGAACTCAGTGCATAATGTATACAGACATATACAGAGAGAAGAAGAAACTAGGAAAAACTACTAATGTAAAACATCATAATGGGTATCAACCCAAGCAGTCCAACCCAGAGGACCCTCCATCCAAACGATGTTCTTTCGCTCCTGGATCTGCATAAGCATGAAGATCTCATCCTTCCTGGAGTTAATATTCTTCCTGATTTCTTGGTTTAGCCTTTTGCAAGTTCGTTCAAACATTTGGAGGTCATCAAAATTCCTCCTCCACTCGTAACCATGTTTCAGCTCATAGACGAAGAAGGTGGTGTGCTCACCCTTCAAGAATCTCCTCAGCTTGTCTTCTCCATCATCATTGTAGTGTGGACCTGAAGAATTATTTTTTAAAATGTGAGTTTTCGAAAAAAAACTCAGTAAGAATTCTAGGGTTGCTTTGATACCTTTCCTCGTTCCCGCACTTCCAAATTTGCCAAAGGATGTTAGAAGATAGCATATTCCAAAATAAATTTGCATCCTTTTTTAGCCCATCAATATGACCAGTAATAATTTCCAGAATATTCACATTTAAAGAATAAAAAATACCAAACATGTTCTAGATTTCTTTAGCAAAGATGCAATAAAAAAGGATGTGTCTACCAGTTTTAGGAAGCCTGCAAAGACTGCAAATATCATTCATGTGACCATCTTTTCTAATAGGGTGTTTCTCAAGCAGAGCCATCCACTTAAAACATCTGATTTTAGGTTCAACGGGACCTTTCCAGAGAATATCAAAATACTTCTTCCAAGACACAACATCAAGAGAGGAATACCAGATAGTATTGATATGATTAATAATATTTTCATTACGATCAATGATTCTATAGATATTCTTGGCTTTGAGCTTAGCCATAATGACCTCATCCGGCCATTTGCACTTTAAGTATCTATGAGAGTCCACATGACAGTCAGTAGGCAGATCCTTGGTGGCCTTGACAATCATGTTATATGTCTTCTTTTGGGAATCCTAAATATTAAATCTGTTCTTAAGTTCATCCCAGTTGATGAGTTTATCATTTTCAAAAAGATCAGCAAGCTGGGAGATCCCTATTTTAGACCACAGCCTAGCAGAACATCCTTGGGAGAGGGCTAGGGGTTTACCAGCTAGGTGCAAGTTCCACCAAATGGATTTTTGCACCATATAGATGCTTAGCATCATGGAAATCTTTGTTGGTGACAAAATTCCTAACATGGTCCCAGACTCTCCATATGAATCTGAAAATAGTAGAGCCTTGAATGCTAACCGGGAAATTGCCAACAATTAAATCACAAAAGGGGAGGTTTTTCCAAGTTCTAGCTTTTTTTGGAAAGCCTCTTTCAATATTATGCCTAACCAGCACTTTCCATGGATCATTCCATCCATAGAATGAAAGATCCATTTGGCTGATAAGGCAATACCTTGAGTTTTAAGGTCTTTAAGCCCTAGCCCACCAAGGAGTTTATCAGTATGACACCAGTCCCATTTGACTGCATGCATTTTTCTATTGCCTTTACCATCAGACCAGAGGAAGTTCCTAATGGCCTTTTGGATTTCCAAAATTTGGTAATTACTTAACATCCAAGCAGAGGAGTAATAAATGCTATATGAAGACAACATCTTTTGACAGACTTGAATTCTGCCAGCCAGAGATAAAGATCTATTATGCCAATTATAATTTTTTCATTATTATACTTATAATAATGATAATTTATATTAAATAGAATTATACTTAATAAAATATAATAAATTTATTAAAATTCTTATCATATTTCACAATATAATTACAATTGATTACTGAACTAAAAGGCAATACTACCACTACGTGGCACTTGTTAGTAAGGTAATCTTTCACTATTAAAAATATCATCAAGGTTTTTTTTATAAAATTGATATAAATAATTAGAATATTTTTAAATTTAAATCTAAAATTAAAATTAAAATAAAGAAAATAAAAAATTTAAAGTGAGAATAAATTAAATCAAAATAATAATTTAAAATAAATAATTTAATGTTAATATATATTAGTTAATAAATTAATGAGTAATTAAATAAAATTAATTTAATAGAATTAAAATACAAATAATATATGTAACAATAATTTTAAAAATACAAAAAAATGAATTGTACAAGTCAACCTAAAAAGTATTAAATAATTAATAAAGATATATAACTTTACAATATAATAATATTGAGAATATATTTAATAATTTTTTAAATGTATAATAATTATTAATTAAATATATAATTACAAATTAAACAATAACAAATAAATTATATATCATATATTAAAAAAATTACAAATAAAATAATAAAATAATATATATCTTTATTTATTTATTTATTTTCCTTTTAGGAAAAAATCAATATTTTAGCACGTGCTTTGAGACTGAACTTTGAATGGATTTTATTTTAAAAATTATATTTTATTGTTGTGAAGGGTCTCTTTATGAGTTTACACTTTCAAGTTTATCGTAGACTTTCTATGAGCCACGTATATGTGAGAGAAAGGGACTTGTCAAAAGTTGAAAATGCCTAAATAATGGAGCCTTTAACATAGGTGCAAGGTTTGTTAAAGAGAATTTGGTAGTTGTCCCCAACTTGTTGAAGAAGCTTAATAGATGTCTATGGCTGAAGAAGCCAACAAGATGCACATGCAAAAGGGATCAAGTATATGGGAGGGCATTTTGAAGTGCTAAAAATAATAATATTCCTCTAATAAAGTATTCAGGAATCCATCTTCCACCATCCAACATCCACTACTATGTGCTATAGATTATCTTCAAGTCATTGAAAGCTACAGATTATCTTCAAGTCACTGAAAACATTGTCTGCAGAATTTGTACAGAAGTGAGCCTTTAAGATTATTGAACTTAACAAAATAAACGAAATAGAGACATACACATAGTTGAGTTTTGAAAGAGAATGATAATGGAGCAAATACATAATGCCTAGAAGTTACTCGGTTCTCTTATCCAAATCGGTAACAAGTTGTGTATGTGATTTTGCCAATATATGGAGACATTAGAGGTCTAAGTAGAGCTAACAATACCATAGTTATTATTGTCCAACACTTTAATGTTGGTACCATTGTGATATCTTTGGACAAACTACTTCAAAAAAGGTAATGGTTTGGCTTAGGCATTTTATAATTGATTGCAGTTGTATATATGTAAGGGTAGCATCCGAGATATGAAGTTGGGAAACTGGTTCATACACTAGTTCATTTGAATTTTGATTTAGGTGAGTCTCCTTTGGATTTTGAATTCTAACTTGAGTGGGATCTTGTTGTTATTGTTTTTTGTTTTAAAAAAAATTAAATTCTGATTTGTGTGATCATGTTTTTATTGTTTTCCCCAATTTTCTGATGGCATATTCTAAAACCTATTAGGCCCCAATATCTCTTACTCAATTGCCTCAATTGTGTCATGTACAAAAATAATAAAATGGGTTTTCTATTGATGAGCTTATGGAAGTGAAAAAAAATTACAACTGTGTTATTCACAGAATTTTGGCACAATTTGAGAATTGAGAGTAGTGTTGCAATGTGTTTTTCATTAAAACTGAAAAAAATTGAGAAGATCAAAATAGGAGGTTAGGGAGACAAGCAATGGGCTTCAGGTGAAAAAAAATTGTAACTAATATTCATAGAACTTTTGGCACAACATGAGAATTGACAGGGTGACTCTGTAATCATGAAATTCCTCAATTTTTTTCACAATTGAGATATTTTTACTCAAGTTATTTACGTCTTTGCATGAGGATCTCAAAAATTTGTAACAATTCAATTTAAATTCTATTAAATTCGATAATTTTTTCTTAAGACTTCGGTTTATATTGAGCCAGGTTTTTGTCAGTTGCTATGTGGACCCTATAGAGTCCCACAGCTACATAGCGAACTCTGATTTTGCACGACAAATTATGCTACCCTAGGCAAGAGAAACAGAAGCAAAAACTATAAAATTTTGTGTGCCTTTTCTTGTACCTTTAGAATTATGTGTGCCTTTTCTTGTTCCTCTTCTATCATTATGCATATTGTAAAACATCAACCTCAGAATGGACGTCCATTGAGTTCTAGGTTTTTGAAGAGTAGGAACTTTGGGCTAGATGTAATTAAGAACAATATGGCCCTTGTAGAACATAGAGGCAAAAGATGGCTACTAGTAAATAAATTTAAGATTTTTCTATTTTCATGGTCAATACCATTTGAATTTGATCTTTATCTCAGCAATTCTTTGTTGCTCTATTCCCTCGTAAGTTGTGGGGTTTCATTGTGATCCTTCAGTCCATTTTTTGGGGCCAATATATTTTCTAATGTTGCAGTTCTCTTCCACGATGGGCGTATAGCATCAACATTGTTCTATCTAGATCTGCAAGGAAGCCATAAATAATTCCTCTATGTTTTGGATAGGTCCCTATTCTCATTATACTAAAGTCTAAAAATGAACAGAAAACTTCAAGAGGCTCTATTACGCAGGTGTTGTCTTCCTTTAAGGCAAGCTTTGCAATCTAAGTTCTTTGGTTGTACAAAAATTTTGTAAGCAAAATGAGATACGCCCGAGGCTTCTCCATACTCATGTCCTATTTAGAGAAAAATAATGAAGATTTGACAAGCACCCAACATAACGTAAGAGAATACAGTACACAGTATCATAAATCTGAACCTCAAAACTTGTCTAGACACAAATTTGAGTTGTCATATTGTCATTAGCATAGATTATATTCATGCTGTCAAATATCTTAAACCCTCAAAAATGACAAGCACCCAACATAGTGCAAGAGACCTACTACAAGTTTAACACAAACCCAATATGATTTTGCTATACCCAGATGGATTTTAGGAGTAACCCAACTTGACATCAAATCAATTAACAAACCTAAAATTTCAATACTAAATCCAATAGGCAAGAAAAAAATGCATGTTCAAACAGTCTATGCCTATAGGCATAACCCGATTCACGATAATAGTGTACATATTTCAATACCATTTGCAGCAAAAACAAACACATCTCAACTGAAATAGGAACAGAGAGAGACTTCCTTAAATTTTATTGGTTTGCCTTACACAAAATCCATTTCAAACCCATTTCAAACTACAAGAACAAGAATAAAGTGTTATTTTACAAACTTCCCTAGTTCATTAATTAACCGTGCTTAGGATAGGTTATCAACTCAAAAACTATGAAAATCCTCTCTAATCAAGTTTATGTTGATTAAAACCCTACCAAACTTCTTTCAAATGACAACAGTTCCCTTGCAGGTCAAAAACCATTGGACCTGATTGTTTTAATCGACACCTTTATTCTGCCAACAAAAAGAAGTTCGCACTCTATATTCGATTGAGGAATCCCCCAACTCATAATGAAACAACCTCAAACAAAAAATAAATAAATTAAAAAGTACCCAACACCATTCAATCGCAAATGATAAGGCTGTTGATAACGTGTCCTAAGCACGGTTAATGAAACACCATTTCCTAAGCAAATAACCTTAAACATCGTTTAAAAGCAGATAACACCGTTTCAAATTTTTTAAGCGAACAAACCCTTGCAGAGAGAAAAAGAGAAATCTTACTGGACAGTTAGTTGCCAAAGATGGAGATCCTTTGCCCTCCCAGATAATCACGACCGCAGAAGAAGCAAAGAATGGAGAAAATTTACAGAAGACGGTGAAACCGGGGAATAAAATCCACAAAACCAACTACAGGCTATGAGGTTCACAATGCCGACTATAAATCTTAATGCCAACTGCAAATCATAAATTTGTATTAAAAGAACCGTCAGAAACTGTCCTCACTCGTACACAAGCCATGTGAAGAAAACAGTTGTCCACCATTTCATTTTTATTGGTAATTACCAATTTTAAAATTATTTTAACCCCCAGGAAAAATGCTTTCCTCCAATCAAAAATTTAGGATTTTGTATTTTTTTTTAAAATATAAATTCCACTGCTAAAAACATTACACATAACATTAGAAACAAATTCAAATATCTGACACAGAAGTGCAAACTAATAGGAGATAGTTAACATGAAAACATAGGTCTCAACCTATAAATAGGTAGGGACTAATAATAAACCCTTCAGGGTAATTAATATAATGGTTAGTTGGTCAGTTTGGTAGTTGGATATGATGAAAATTGTATGAATTGTATCCCCAAACTGAGTAGATGGCTTGAAAAAATGAATAAAAGGGAAATTTTTGTTTTATGCATTAAAATCTGTGTCATTCCCCACATTGTAGATGGTTATCTTGATTTTTACAATTCTTTATGTATTTGTATGACACAATAATCAATTGGAAAAGGTAGAGGATTGTCCTACCTTTCATTTGTTTCCAGTTTGGGAAGATTTCGTTGAGTTTTTGGTAAGATATGGTAAAAATACCACTGGATGCCTTGTAATTTTATTTTTTCTGAACATCACAGTTTGAAAACATGCATAGTAAGACCTTGTACGGATTGGTATGGCCTAAAACTCAATTGGAGAAGTTTCATGTTGTTATCTTTCTAATAGTTTTGGTTTGAGTCATTTTCATTGAATTTTGTAGAAGATATCATCATTTTTGTATTGGTTTGAGTTGTTTTCATTGAATTTTGTAGAAGATATGATCATTTTTGTATTGTCATATCAAAACCATGCCTAAGGTTTCCAATTTGACAAAAAAAAATCATTTCTCTTTATTGGCATGGTGAAAAATCCTAAAAGTTTGTGGAGAGGATTGTATTGATGTGTTTTACAATATCCAAAAGTTGCAAAGCTTAGAGTTATATTTTGTTTGTGGTTGTATCTAACTGTTTTTTTGTTTTTTTTAAATGTAACAGTCTCTCATGACAACAAAGAAGGGAATTTGTTCAATATCTGTGTAATTTTGTTAGGGCTTGTAGACCTATTCCAACAAGTTTTAGACCATTAGATAATGATTTGCATGAATCATATTTGACTATTCTGAGAGGACAATGGATGACAATTTAGGACAATGAATGATTGAATGATCATAACTTGGTATAGTGTTTAAACTTGATTGAATGATCATAACTTATGGTGTTTAAATGTGTTAAGAAGGGTTTGCATACCTAGTTTAAGGATCTAGACATAAAACTTGTGTCATATGTCTCATTGTGCCCCAAAATGGGCATACCCAATATGCTTGTCATGGGTGGAACCTTGTTTCATGCCTTGAGTCATTATTGGGGATTGTAAAAACAAACTGCCATTAATAGTCAAAAGGCCTAGGAGATGTTTTCCAAAATTTGTTGGTAAATTTCCAAGGAAGGGTGTCTATGAAAAGTTTGACTAGTCACATGGGGAATGGTCAGGAACCAAGGAGGCCTAGTGCACCAATGACGGTTTGAATGGGTATTTGAATACCTTCATCTAATGTTTGGTTATTTTAAGTCCTCTACAACATTTTTGGTATCACAACAAGGAAGATCAGTTAGAGTCAACAAGAGAAAATAAAGCAAGTTGAATTGAAGACAAACCAAGATGCCTCCAAGGGTGAATGTTGAAAGAGAAATGGAAATGATAGCCAAAGAGATGAGGGAATCCTTTACCTAAGAGTTGAGAGAAGTGAAAGAAAGCCTTAATATAAGACTCACAATAGTTGGGATTGATGAGAGAAGAGGAATGGTCATAGGATATTTGAGTGAACAATAAGAAAAAGTTGGTGAAGATGATCCACAACAAGAAGAATCTCAAGAAGAGAGAGACGTTTAAGAGATAAGGCTGGAAATATTGCTAAAGGCAGTCAAGGGAGAGAGTTCCAAGGTGAATATGGAACTTCCATTGTATTCATGCAGTTTGAATAGTGAGGAACTCCTAGATTGAATAGGAGAACTAGACAAGCATTTTGAATTTGGAGATGTACCTAAGGAGCAAAGAGTGAATTTTGCAATGATATAGTTGAAAGGCTATGTATCCCTTTAGTAGAATTATGTGTAGGATGAGAGGAGGAAGAAGGGAAAGGCTAAGATTACCTCTTGCGAAAGGATGGTGTCAAAGTTGAAGGGTAAATTTCTACCTAGTGATTATGACATTCAATTAAATGGGCAACTAAAAAACTTGAAGCAAAAGGACATGGATGAAAAGACCTATACTAAAGAGATTTACAAATTGAGTATTAGATCAAGCCACATGGAAGATGATGTTGACAAAGTTTCAAGATACCTCAATGAGATAAAATATATTCTACAAGATGAGATGAGTCTTCAAACCCCTAGGACAATAGAAAAATGTTATCAATTACCCTTGAAGGCTAAAGAAAAGTTGCAAAGGAAGCAAGAGAGACAAAAAAAGAGGTAGAGGAAGGATATTCATGGGAAGAAGAACCTTTTTTGATTGAGGGAAGTCACAAATAATTCAAGATGAATCAAGTACCTCAAAAGAACAAGAAACAAATTCAAGAAGATATTTTGGAAAAAGAAGGCCAAATTTTAGGGGCAAACTTGGGATTAGAGGAGGAACAAGTGGCTTTACTAGAAATTGATACAAATGTAATATATTTTTAGGTCACCAAGCATGGAAATGTCTTGAAGAACAATCATCTATTCATTAAGAGGTGAAGACACTTCAGATGAAAATCTAGGTGTTGTAAGTTTTCATAATAGTATACCAACCGATCGACAAACATTTCCAAGGTGGTTATCTTGTAAGATTTTCTAAACAATAGAAGAACTGCATCTAGATGAAAAACTAGTGAGCTTGCAAATTGTTGAATATTAGGTATCAGACCACATAGTCTCATTGGTTGAGCCTAGAGATTTAAAGGCATCATAAGAATACCTTGGTTTCTTCTCACTCAATCCATGTCGATCATTTCACTTGTAACCTTTTCACTTCTCTTTTTCCCAACAATAAACAAAATAGGATAAAATGGTCTTGCAAGCATTGATAGAAAACATATATTAGATTTTGCATCATGTATGCAATTTTATTGTGAGAGTCGATTAGTTTGATGATTTATGAACCCATTTGGGGTTTTGAGGAGTTAGGGAGCCATGTATACTACTAAAAAATGCATGTCATTAGAAAGTTGGGGAATTACGCAAGCTTTCATACCTATGGATGCTTGATTCTAAGGTTCAAGTATAGGACTAACACCCTTGAATTCATACGTGTCTCCATCAATTTCTAAGTGTCTTTAAATGAGTTTGAGAGCCTTTGGACCATGTCAAATGTTTCATTATTTTTTGAGCTACCTAGAAACATATTGTGCATCCTCTTTAACTATGAGATGGCATCCTTCCAAGGCATTCTATAAAATGCTTGAGGTGCTTTGTATATATGATTCTGCATCTTGTATATGATACCACTTTGAGTGTGTCTCTTCCATCAGAAACCTTGGTTTTTATGAGTACCATGTTAGTATTTTTAATGGATTTTGGAACTACATCCAACCCGGTGACAAAAATAGGAACCATGTGTGAAGTATTAGGCTTCAGGTTATTTTCTGAAGATAAACACCTTTGTGACTACATTGTAGTGATGGCATCGTATTAGTATTTAATTCCTTTAGGTAAGGATTATGTCAACCTATTTTATTAGGATTCATATTCACTTCACCCAATTAAATATATTCAACAAGAAAAAATTTAAATTTGGGGCATACCAAAAGTAGGCCAATAGTAGTGAAAGAATTATTGTAGAATTGCATTGTGTTTGAGTAAATTAAGTATGGCTTTCAAAGTTAGAAAATATTTTCTTTGTTGCACTCTTTTTAGTAGCTAGATGGAAGTTTGAATAAGATGATGATGCATAAACTATGCTAGCCCATTTCAAGTATATGATCCTTGTCTGACAAGGTTAAATGTGAACCATAACTAGGTGAGGTTACTCAAGTATAGAATTTACTTGGAGATTATAGGCTCATGATCTATTTAATAATTAATGGTTAATAGAACTCTACATTTTTTGTGTTGTTATTAGGGATGGTGTTGAATCATCATTTGATTTTTATTGTTTGTACTTTTCCCAAGCATAGTTGTGTTTTCAATAGAATAAATTTAGGAGTAATATTTTTTAGCACCCCATTTTTACTAACATTGTGTAGGGAAATGTGAATTTTAAGTCCATTATTATATGTTTTAAAGTAGGGATCCTCGTAGAATATTCCTTCCTTCAAATAGTCGAACGATCTCAAAAGAATCAATACCCAAAGTAGTAGTACCTAAAGAAGTAGTTCCTCAACAAGAAGAGCCTAAGAAGCCAACAGTAGAAGTCTACATGGCTTGACCTAAAAATTATCCACCTTCTTCCCCTAGTTCCCATTCTTTTGGACATAGTGGAGGAGGAAATGATGTCACACCAATATTTCACTTCCCAATAGTCCATCATCATAGGAACACTTCTATGAAGAATATACCACCTTCTTGGACCTTCCAAGCTTTCATGGATTAGTCATTGAAGATCTATATACATTTCTCTTTGAATTTGAAATCCTATGTCATATATATAACTACACTATAGATGCCCATTGATTGAAGTTATTTCCTACAAATCTCAATTAGTTTTCCTTGAGTTGGTTCATTGGACTAGGGAGAAATATTGTTGTAACATGTATTGCTATGAAAGAAATGTTCCTTAAGAAGTATAATGATTATTGAAAGGGGGGATATTTGTGAGGTGATGAAATCTTTAGAATGACTCAAAAAGACAATGAGAAATTAGAATATTATTTGGAGCAGTTTATGTTCAACCTCGAGAATTCTAGGTGTAGTACTTTGGGAGAGGAGTAAATAAAGCTAATTTTCCTTAGGGGAATTCATGGAGAGTGCATGGATGCATTAGACTGGATGGATGATGTTCATACATCTCCCAATATTCTTGGTATGATACATGTAATCTCTCAAGGAATCATTCAAGAGAAAATATGAAGAAGACAAGGAGCATCAAGTCCATAGCTTCTAAAGCCATTGTTGGAGTCTCTAGAATGGAAATTAGTGTTGACCTTCTTACAAACACAAAGTAAGATATTACTAATCACATGGATACTCAACTGAATACTCTACAAGCTAGGAGGAAACAAGAAGAAGTAGAAACTTCTTTGGTAGAGTATTTCCCTACTTGTTGCTACAGGAAGAATGATTACAAGTGCAAAAGAATTGCTAATATGGAGGAATGACCTCATTTCAAATCTTTGGAGGATGAAGAAGGCCAATTATTTTTATCTTGCTCAAAGGAAACCATGGACTCAAAGACAAGGTATGACCCAAGTCCCATTATCACATAAGTCCAAGAAGATGGTATTTCCATAGTAGTACAACCCCCATACAATTAAGCTAAACTTATTATCTCTTTCTACTTAAGCTAAACTTTAGGCATATAATAATTAATTATTTTATTAATTATTATTATGCAACCTAGGTTTTACCTTTTTAGGTTTTTAGATCTCCTTTTATAAGGATTGATCTCCTCTTGTTTTTATAACTTTGTAACAGATTATTCATTATTGAATTGCAAATTTTGTTTTTGCACATCAAGAATAATTTATCCTCTCTCATGGATCAATGCGTTTAGGTCTCCATAGCTTCTTGCTTCTCTCTCTTTCGGTGACAAGTGTTTGCATGCAAATGTTCTTGGGAGTTGTACATTTTTTACTCCTCAACTCCAATATGGTATTAGAGCTTTAGATCTGTTTGCCCATGTCCTCTTCCTGAGAGATTCAGGTGTGTTCATCAGATCTGCAGTTTTAGAGGGTTTTCTATTGGATCTGGGGGACCTCTCTTTTTTCTCGTCTTGGCTTCAAATAGACCTCATAGTTGTGTTCAGATCATCCAAAAACCCCTAGATCCATATAAAATTTGTCCAATTTGGACAAAGTTGGAATTTGTGGCAAAAAAAAATTTACAATCGGCCTTGGCACAGATCTCAAGGTAGGCACTAATTTTTGGAGCATTTTTGGCCCAAACAAACCTCACGGTTGCATTTGCAATGTCCGAGAACCCTAAGATCCATATAAAACTTATCAATTTTGGACAAGTTGGTCTCAGACGCAAAAAAAATTTGCGTGCCAGGCCTAGGCATGCAATCTGAGGCATTTTTTGGTGCAGACAACATCGCTAATAGCCTCCAATAGAACCACCAATGACTACCCACCAATGGGACCGCTAGGAGCTAGCCCCCCTTTGCGCAAGCCAGGGTCCCATGGTCAGCCTCCAGTCGCTAGGGCCAAGGACACAACCCCCTGGTCACCCACATGACCAGGGGCCAATTTTTCTAGCCCCCTGGCCCTTTTTTTGCTATGACAACCATTTGGCCATCAAATTTAGGCCCGTCAGTCATTGACATCAACATGCATCATCAAGGTTTTCAAACACCTTTTTGGGCCCTCTGGAGCTACCTGTGGTGTTTTGCTCATAACTTAAGCATATGGTACCATTTTTGGGAAAACGAGATACCGTTGGAAAGCTTGTTCAGAGGCAAATCTTTATGACATTTCAGATTTTGGATTTTTTGCCTCCATTTTTTTAACTAGGAGTTCAAAGATAGAGCTTCTTTTTTTTCTTTCATCTAGTGCCGCTTGTGGTTTTTTGCTCATAACTTGAGCATACGGTGTCGAAATCGGGCAAACGAGATATCATCAAAAATCTGGTTCCAAGGTCTATCCAGATCTAGAGGTTTGAATTTCTAATTTTGATTTTTTGATGGTGTTTTTTATTGTCAAAGCCAGATGTTCAATTTTACACTCCGAGAGCTCTATCTTGTGCATTCAGACTCCATTTTGGGAAAATGATATATCATTGGAAATATTGTTCTATAATATTTCTAGTGCTATGAGTCATTTTTATAGATTCTTCTCAAGGTACATTTTATTCAGATTCTTGCATTTTTGCAATCTGGTGGATATCTTGGATGTTTCAGGTCTTGGGATCTTTTCCCTTTGAGGGATGGCTCATCTTAGGCTCATCTTAGGTTGTTCTTTTGTTTCAATAACCTTCTCTCTTCTTTGAACAGTGTATACTTCACTTTTGTAGCATTCTTATATGTACACGCACTGAGATAAAGTGTCACTCTATTGCATGTATGGGATTTTGCACATGTTCATGCTCTATGTACTTTCACTCCATTATAAAGTGCCAGGGGGGTTTGATGTTTGCCTTTGTTTTCCATCTATTATTGTCATGTGAGCGTTCCTCCAATGACATTAGCCTCAGGTATCTCTATTTATGTTTGTACTCTTTCTGCACCTTCGATGTTCCTGGTATCATGCAATTCATATTAGATGATCTTTTCAGTATACCTATCATTACTCCCTTGTCATCATTATGGGGGGTTTCTAATATTGGTTCTACTGCTTCCTTGGTTCGATAGTGTGAGCTATGTATTCAGTATTTGATTCTATGTACTAGGTGGATGCAGTGGCTAGGTACCTATGCATTCTAGTGAGATGGATCATTTACCATATGGACACTCTTTCCTATTTTTTGGATGCACTCTTCCAACTTTGATTGATCATCTCTTTAGAATTTTGGTTTTTTTTATGCCATATGTATTTTTGAGTTCATGTGTTTGCCTTTGTTTGCCTCCTAGTTCAAGTAGTGTCATTTGAGGGCACTCGTGCAAATTACAATATTTTGTATCTTCGACTTCAATTGTTTACCTTTGTTTGCCTCTTGATTCAAGTAGTGTCATTTGAGGGCACTCATGCAGATTACAGTCTTCTCGACATGGTCATATTTCAGTGCAGGATCTTCAGATCATTAGTTACTTCTGAACAGGGTTTGCAATTTCTTGCTTTAGTGATGTTGTACATGTTCATCCTTGTTCCTATTTTCTGGAACATTCCTAGTTTTGGAGGCTTCTTCAGTCCTTCAGACTAGTCTTTGTCTCTTTTTGGAGTAGAGTTTTTCCCATGTGGTTTTCTCTATTTCTCTGCTTTATAGAGACTCTTTTTTGTACTTGGGTACCTAATCGGGCCTTTGTTGCCGAGACCCATTTGCTTTCAATAGTTATTTCTAGGTTTTTAGCTTCTCTCAAAGTTTATCTTAAGGGGGGTGTTAGAGTAATAAAGTGTTTACTTATTAATTAAATCATATTGATTTAATTACTAAGTCACTTATTATCTCTTTATGCTTAAGCTACACTTTAGGGATATAATAATTAATTTCTTTATTAATTATTATCATGCAACCTAGGTTTGTTCACCCTTTTAGGGTTTTGATCTCCTTTTATAAGGATTGATCTCCTCTTGTTTTCAGAACTTCATAATAGATTATTCATTATTCGATTGCAATTTTTGTTTTTTCACATCAAGAATGATTTCTCCTCTCTCGTGGATCAATGCATTCAAGCCTCCATAGCTTCTTGCTTCTCTCTCTTTCTGTGATAGGTGTTTCCATGCAGGTGTTCTTGGGAGTTGTGGGTTGTTTACTCATCAACTACAATATTAACAAGGTTTGCAAGATAGTCCAGAACAGGTGTTGCAAGCTCCACTGAAAAGAAATATGCCCCATTTATCGCAAGATTAATTGAGCACAAAATTGATCTTTCCCCTAAATTTGACTTTTGAATAGTTAAAAAATTATCTCTAAATTATTAATTTAGACACTTTATTCAACGAAGTAGTAATGTAAAATTGACGAAGCGATGAAGCTCATTGACATATATACCTTTAACCTTTCATTATAGAAATATTGAACAAATGTGCTCCCATGATATACCTGGGACATTCCAGAGTACCACACAAATTCCATGCATGATCTACTAGCCGAAAAGTTAGCCACAATTTAACCAAGAGAAAGCGACATGTTTTTGATTAAAAAGAAAATGGAAGGTAAAACAAAAGCAAATGTGTGAAAAATGAGAAGGAAGCTTCTACAATTTCATGTTTTCATTCATTTATTTTAATTCATTTAATAAGGAATTTTAGTTTATCCTCTTTAAGAGGATGTTGAAACTTTGCACACACATTGCGAATGGTGGCATTCATAGCTTTGTGAGTTACTTTGTAACTCCCCTCCTCATCTCTATTTAAGAGTTGCTTCTCCTCTCATTTCTTCTTAATGATGTTATTATAACGAGTCTCTCTCTCTCTCTCTCTCTCTCTCCGTGCCTTCATTCATAATACACAAGATATTTTTTATTTGCTTTTCCCCTTTCAAAAGTTCTTGTGTCTCCTCTTCAAGCTTTGGGCAATTGCTCTCAAATTGCTCTATCTTTTGGTAACATTACTTTCTACAACATTCTCATGCTTTAATATTGCTCTCAGTTTCATGTTCTCTTTGCAAGCAATATATGTTACAAATAATCAAGAACAAATTATCAAGAAAGAAAACAAAGTATATTTATCATCTTTATTTAAATTTTTTTCTTTCATTAAATATACATATTGAGCAAAATAGTTATAAATAATACATTTTCTAATGTGTATCAATATATTTGAATGTTAAGATTTTTGAAGACGACCTACCATAAGCACAAAAAGGCACTAATGTAATTTTAATTCATCATAAAGAATGCTATTTAATCAAAATTACCAAAATTATGCACCCAACTCCTTTATATATAATTGTATTTATAGATCTATGCATTTATACACTTCCTTATTTGATGTTAGATTCATTTATGCTTTCAAATTAAATACGAATCCCTAAACTTCTTAGGACTCTAAGTGCTAGTAATCTACATAAAGGGTCAAGTTGCAAACCCAAATCTCACTTTGGTCCCCATATTTCAAATTGTGTTGAATTCCGAATTTGAAGTCCGCGCCCCCTATAAATAGCAGAGTATATATTTCATTTGGCTAAAACTGTTTTGCGAGGGTACTATCCACGGTTCTGGCTGTATTATTTTCACTCGGATCCTCGCGAGTTCCTCCTAAAATATGGTACGGATTATCGATACCCTAACAATCTACGAGTATACTGCATTACAGAGTATTATTTTGCAAATAATTATAGACAGAGGCTTATTAGGGCTCTTACTGCTATGCCAAATCTAAAAGCACGATTGGTAGCCGTTGGCAGAAGATTAGAGGGACATGTATAAAATTGGATGTATTTTTGCTCTTCAATCCAAATTCTTATGTAAAGTTGATGTTATTGATGCGAATTTATTTGGCCGAGGGCAATTTTGTCTGAAATTTAATCGAATTGGTGCGCAGTTTAATGTTTTATTTATTTATTACTAGGTTTAGCTGATTCTCAGACCTTTTTGGATGACACATTATAGATTTCTCTTTATACGAGGGTTTAAAGTTTGAAGTCTTAGGGAATCGGTTTGTTGAGGATTTGGAACAGCTCTCGCGTATGGTTTCTGGGGTGCATAAAGGAACTTAGACTTAAATTCTTGGTAAATCTTGAACAAGGTTACGGGCCGAAGTTTGCCTTAGCACAAAATGTGCCCTATAATCGATACGCTGGAAACTTACCGTATGTTTCACCGATATTGTCTGAGGGAATCTGAAACTGGATCAGCTTCATGGGAGAGTGCCTTATTGCCATTGCATTAGAAGTCCTTGTACCACGAAAGAATCGATAGTAATTTGGCTCATAGTTAGAATTTGTTAGCTAAAAAATGATACCCTAGTAAAACATTGTGTGCAGACTATTGTTCATTTTGATCTAAAACTCCTAGGTGTGAAGAACGATCCTGTTTACCTTGACGTCCGAATTGAAAGGTCAGTTACGGAGAGATTCTCCAGCATCGAATACACAATTTCCATTGATCTCGATTGATTGGAGATTGTATCCAATTTTAGAGGAGATCACTGCAGTCTGCAAAAATGTTCTAGTAGCCTCATCTTTACGTTCCAGGTTACAGAAGCCAGAAATCACCATATGAATGAAGGAACGAAAGATTTTAATAATGTCCACAAGGCCCTATGGGACCCCTAAGTAGCACACACCTGAGAATAGGGTGCGGATACTTTAGGCACTTTGTAACTTTTCCTTTAAATGTGCTTTTCCACAATGAATTTTGATCACTAGGTTTGCTGTTCTGTTTAGCTGTGTTTCTTCAAATAAAGTACTTGAATTGTCCTCTTCTAAAATATCTGCATAGCTTGAATGAATGTCATTGTATGTTGGACATTCCTTGATAAAATGTCACTCTGTCTCTACCACTCCCCTGTTGCAGAATATTTATATCCTTTTTCCCTATTCTTCCTTAGGTATCATCCATCTACCTATTTCTCAGCTCAAATGGTAAGATACCTATTTCTGCCAATAAGATCATATAACTTTATAAACTATTGTCAGCAATGTGCCAATTTAGCTTGTCAACTGGTCAACATAATCTCTTGTGCGAAAAATGAGGAAAGTGAACCATGCGTGTCTTGAAAATAAAAAGAAAAAAAAACTAGCTATTAGCAAAACTACAAATCTCATCCTTTGGAACCAGTTTCATTAAATGCTTGTGTTTTAACTTTTATAACATAAGGGCTGATAGTTTTTTAATTTAATGTGTCAAAGTAATTATCTGGCAGATCAATATAATTTAATGGATCTTAGTATTTACAATTTTGCCATAATTTGGGTCTTAGTTCCACAATAAGGCAGCTAATATGTATCATCTACACGCCAGTTGAGTCACTCTAGTTTTCTGTTGTTATGACATTGACATTACTGGATTTTATAAACACACTTTAGAGTTACCAGACACTTGCAAAGCTTGAATCTGTGAAGGACCAATGCCTCTGTGGTAAAAGTGCCCAGTAGTGCCAACCACATGTCCAACTGCAGAGTATTAGCCAATCCTTGTCTTGCAACAGAATTGTCATGTAATTGCATTTAGTTTGTACATATTCATTTAAGTTTTAACTTTAGGCCCATTTTAAAAATCTTTGTTGTTAGATTTCTAGTACCTGATACTGGAAAATAGTCAGAGGGTAGACTGGTTCAGCCAATCTACAGATATTTTTGATAGGTAAATATTGGGAAGTCTATTGAGATCATTGACCCAAGAAAACTGCAAATTAATAACTTAGCCTACTCTGTCCCTCAGGACCAACAAAGGGTAGTACAGGAATATTAACCTGTTGAATGTGTACCCAACCATGTTAGATGGACATTGATTTTAACAAAACCATGCATGCAGAGATCAGTATGGCTGCCCGATACCATTAGAGTCAAACCTGGATCATAGTGCTTTGCTATTTAGAGATGTGGACTAGTACTTAGATTTTCAGTGGGACCCACCGAAACCATATAATATCCATGAGTATGTCGTCCTCTTCCTAAGTGCCTGCCCCTCTCCTGTTGTCATGTCTTTCTCATTTTAAGATATGATAGCCTTTACTGTTATAATGGTTCTGTACTTCCTTCCAATGCTTCCTGAATTTTTAGTTCTTTGTTTGGAGCTCAAAAGTTTATTAATAACTAAGGATGTAGTCAATTCCCTGGCTAATTATTCTCCATGATAAGTTCTTTTTATTTGTAATCTTTTGGTATTTGTATGTAGGCTGCCATTTCTACTAAATTTTAGTTCTGAGCAGTTAATGTGACGTTACACCTGCATATAATAGAGTGTTAAATCCCCCTTGAATTTATGTAGAGAAGGTGAGTCAATATTTGTAACTTTTGTGATAATGGGCTGTATCTGCATACCTTCTTGAAAGTTTGATTGCATAATCAGACCATCTTGTAACCTCATTGTTTGCCAGAGACTTGTTAGCCTACTGTCTTTGCTGCGTACATGGGATATCAAGACCCCAAGTTGGTCCAGAATGACCCTTCCTTACTTTCTGATTTCTTCCAGTTCACAATTTGGAGATGTAATGTCTTTTATCATATCTGCAATAATATTTGAGTTAACCTTAATAGTCAGATTTGTTCAGTCATCTTCATGGCTAAGTTAAAACATTAATTGGATGATACTCTGACATTGTATGCATATGCTTGTAAAAGCCCTTAGCAATAATTTCTGAATTATTTTGTCTTAATACCCAACTCTAGGACTGTTGTGCTTCTACAGGAATTTGGACTGCTGTGATTTATTTATTTTTATTGCTCTTGTTGTTTTATGTGTAGTTCCAGTTTGCAAATTGTTTAACAAAGTATTGCAGGAATACATACAACATAAATGAACTTCCCAAGAATAATATTCCAGAAATAGCAAATAACAGTACATTCAGCCTGTAACTAATCCAGTCATTCACTACAAGATGCTTTCAGAGACTTTTTGGAAAACAAAGAGAATAGTTTGTACCTTGATCAATATGCAAATAGCCACGAATAGTTCCGATGAGAGATAATTGATGTATACACCAGGCCTGTGATTGGAAATCACAGGGCATATATTTGATTCAATATGTAAGAGTGATTCTACCAGAAGTTCCCCAATCGAGTAGATGTGCAATATTGGTCCTGAACAAAGCTTTGCAAGGAAGAATGAGCATACAGACTAAAGTGCAGAGAAATGAAGCCCCCAGCAGCAACGTCTTCTTGCCATTGTCAAACCATTTGACAAATGATGCTTACAATATTAGCAATCACTGCCCATTCAGATTCACACCATACTGGAACATACCTGCTCAAGGCCAGCTCCTTCCCATTCCAAACTCCAGGAATATCATGTTGATGCTGATAACATAGAGACACAACAATCCAAATGATTATATTCTCTTTTGAATTGGCCCTTATTAATAGCATCCGCAATACTACTTTAAAGCCACTTCTCAATGATATAAATTGCCAAAAATATTTATCTCGTTAACTGTAGAAACCGCTATTACATTTCAACGAGTTCAAACTCCTAAATGTTGATATCAAACTTACGGCGGATATAAATATTCAACACTTCTATCATACCAAACTTATTTTATTTATTCTGCAGATGCCATAATAATAAACCCAGATAAGCTCCTGCCAGATATATCCATGGTACTTAACATATGCAGAATAAAATAATTTTATTTTACCTCACGTCTGCTAATACCTTTATTACAGCAAATTTGTCTTTGAATGAAGACTTAACAAATTTGGCTCGGTTGTGAACTCCCTTATGAACCCACCCAAAAGAAGAGTCTGATTTTTCTCCAACCATTATCGATCTACTGAAGGTTTCTGTCCTTAGCTTCTTGTAAGTCATCACACAAATTCATCATATCAAATCTAAGTTGCCGATTCGGGTGCAGATGCGGATGCGGGTGCATGCAATTTTTTTGGGGGTTTTTTTGGATGTGTTTATATATATATATATGTGTGTGTGTGTGTGTGTGTGCAAAGAAATGCAAGAAATATACAAAATTAAATCATTTGATAGTATGATACTTCATCATTGATCAAGATAAATATTAAATGCTAATTGAAAGTTCATAAATATTCAAATTGAAATAACTAATAAGCCATATCATATACGTCTATGTTCACGATTCCAATGCAAATCAGAAAATCATTACAATTACAAAATCAAAATTTAGTTCATGATTCAATTTTCATCAATCAATATTCAAGATTCACTAATCAGAATCATAAGGATTCTCATAAAAATCCTCATCATCTCCAACTGCTGCAAGTTCAAGATCATTTGAAGCCAAAGCGGTTCCACTTGCACTAGATGCACCATGTGTTGTGATGTTATCATTATCATCATCTATGATTGTAGTAAGATCTTGAACCGTTGCATCCAAGTTGGCACACTCAGGGACTACATCCCCAAAGCTTGGCTGCCTGCCCCTTTCTTGTAGTGATCCTCCTTACGTGACAAAAGATGCACATTGGTATGAATGTAAACCAAGTTTTCAGCTTTCTTTGAGCCCAACCAGTTATGCTTCACTAAGTGGATAAATGAGTACGTACTCCAATTCCGTTCAGCAGCAGATGAACTTGCAATATGGAGAATGTTCACAAAATTAAACAAAAAAATGAAAAGCAAATTAAATAATATTAAGCACTAAATTGTAGAATACAAGTGGTAAACAAAAAACAAAAAAAACTTACTTATGAGAGGACCTTGATTGCAAGAGGTTGTAGATGCTTAAATGGTTGACCATAGAGGTGCTACCATGTGATAGCTCCCATGTCGTTTTGGTCCTTTATTGCAATTGGACTTAAGTTTTGCGCCCGAGTTAAATAAGCCAAATTCTATCCTAACTTTTTCATGCATTTCATCATCTTGGAAGAGTCTTTGAAAAGCTTTGTAGCACCCATTAGCAACTTCTTCATCCGTATATGGTGCTACTCTATCTGGCATAGAAAGTACTTCCTCGCTATAGTTCTTCGGAGATAGGGCATATACAAGGAGGTGCAACGGGGTGGTCATCTTTTTCCAATGATGATGAATGATGCTTTCTACCTTATTGCATAAGGTTTCACATTCTGTGGGGTCATTCTCATGTGTTTGTATGGCAAGTTTTACCTTCTCTACCATTGTGTCCATGCCATCATAGACATCCTCCGAACAAGGTTTATTTGTATCAGCAAAGCATAGCATTGTCATGATAGGCTCGGTGAAATCCAATACAAATTGCACACGAGCTCACCAATTGTCATCCAAGACCAACGCCTTGACCTTTTGGGCCCTTTCTAAATGTGAAGCCTTCCATAAACCCATTGGTTGGAAATAACCATTTGTCTCAATGCCCCTTGCACCTTGACAAGTTGTTTCATAACAATAGTATGAGATGCAAATCAGATCTCAACAACCTAAGCAAGTTAATAACAATATGTCAATGGATATTAAGCAAAGTTATATACAATTTGATAATTAAACATGACATAATATTTATTAAAATTAAATAAATAAATTAAATTTAGTAGTTACAATTTACCTTCAACAACTCCAATTCGGAGAATGATTTGAATATCGATTTTGACATTTGATGGTTTGTCACAAACATCTGTATCTCCTCCCCCTCTTGGTATATTTGTTTTGCCCAATCTATTTGAGTGCCAATTTGTTGCATGACTAAGTTGAGGGAGTGTACGATGCATGGTGTCCAAAAAATTTAGCCATATCGACCTCAACCAAAGCCAACTGCACCCTTACAATTTTTGGCATTGCTTGCAATCACCTAGACCACATTCTCACTACCCATCATCATTATGGCCTCAATGAGAATTTTGGAAATGAACTGTGCATCTTTCACTTCCTCTTGATAATCAACTGCCCTCAAAAACATTGACCCTTTTGGGGACACTGCAATCACATTAATCAATGACAAGTTTTTTGTATCTTTCCATCCATTAGAAACAATAGAAACACCCAAAGTTTTCCAAGAATTTCTAATCAGTTGAAGAGATCTCTTTATAGAAGTCCCTCCTTTTTGCAATAAGGTGGTATGCATCTTTTCATACCCAAGACTTGTGTAATCAGCTAGTGCTTTATTGATGGTTGCCACTATCTCCTTCTAATATGGTGATCTCACCAAGTTAAGGAAGACCATTGGCATAGAGGCAATGTGCAATGGCTTGATCAACAAGCTCTGTTGCCTCCATTTTAAATGCCGTGTCCAATGGACCTCTTTTGCAAGCGATAATTTCTACTTCTTCCTCTTCCTCACCTGGTACATCTACTTGCAAGAATGGATGTTTGGAGGATACAACTGGGTCAGTGAGCAATTGCATTTTTTTCTTTTCGGATGGAGGTTGATAAGAAGTTTGTTTTGATCTTCTAACCAATTTATTAGCCTCGTCTTGTTCATTTATAAATCCTACTATTTGTGCATTAGACATCCCCTTTCCATCTTTGCTTCCTTTGCACATTCCCATTCCTTTACCAGAAGGACCCATAAAATGAAGTATTGATCCGAGAATATGAGATATTGAATGGTTTACTAGATTCACATACATTACACTTCCAAAGATATGACCCACCTCTTGAAACTTGTGATATTCTTGTGGTATGTCTCCATAAAGGAGATCTTACATCAATTTTGAATTTATCGGCTCCTTGCCCTCCCACTGAACATTGACTACCGTTGATGGCCATTCTTGCACAATACAATCTAATTTCTTGTTTATAAATTTAAATTTAGAAAAAAACTATGAACATCAAGCATACATGTGCAAAAAAAGATACAAAAATATCAAAATAGATAGCTAAACTTGTTTCTTTATTTCTTTAAAAAAATGAAAAAAACTTGAAAAATTTCTTCTCGAACTTGAAAAAATTCATTAAAGAACTCGGATCAAAATGCTTACCTTAGAGGCTTAGATCTCCTTTGTGGAAGCTATTTGGCACCCCACGAACGATCCTCTTCGAAAATAATCACCTTGCCTTCAAAATGCCAAAATGGAGACCAAATGGGAAGAGAGCCTAGTTGCAAACAAAATGAGAAAAAAAACAATGAATGGCCTCTATTTGGTCCATTTTAGGGTTTAGGGCCAAAAAAATGATAAAAAAATGTTATAAAGCACATGCTAAAAGGTGCTTTAAGTTTTTTTATTTTTGCAAAATAACGTCAAACTTGACGATTTCAGCAACGGATGCCTCTCGATGCGTGTGGAGGCGCGGTGGATGCTGGCAGGAAGTGCATCTTGGGCCTATGGATGATGCATCCACAGGTCCAAGATGCGCTTCTTGCCAACATCCACCATGCCTCCTCCAGCGCATCCGCCTTTGCATCCAAACCTCTAGGGAGTGCATCGGTAACTTAGTATCAAATCCATTAGCATGCTTTACTTCACATAGGTGGCCTTTTTGAAAGAACTTCAGGAAGCATCTAGAAGAATAGGCCGACTTAAATGTTTAACATAATTGGAGAACTTTATTTAATAAAGTGTCTTGTTTAATTAGTTTCACTTTATTTTATAATTAAAGTCATCCTTAAGAAATAAAATTATTTTTGAACATATTAATCAATTAATTTAATTAAGTCGCCCAATAAAAGTTTTGGGGACATTACAATGCTAGAATTCTCTCTCCTATTCTATCTTGGAAAACTCCACCACTGGCAGCCCTGCCTGGGTTACCTTTTGGGATTCCATTTGAATTAGTTTTATATGGTTTATTGAGGGTCGGCCCCATTTGACTAAGGCTCAATTTATTAGTTTTCACCAGGGATGTGGATTTTTTTAATTTTCCCCATTCTCCAAATAAAAGTTGTACCAGGGGTGGTGGGACACAGATGAAACAGCCCCCCTGCTGTCTACCTGGTTTGAACCTGCATAGAAGGCCATCCCCGGACGGTTTTGCACATGCATGGATACCCCTCAGGATGTTTACCCATGGGGGAGGCATCTGACCATTCCTAGGGCATCTGGGGGACATTGAGATGTGTCTCAAGACTCTCGACTACCCCGAGGACAGCAGGATGCACACTGACGTTCACAAGAAAAAGACCCTTTTAATTAAAAATTTGAAACAATTAAAACATTTGCAAATGCCCTAGTCCATTCTATATTTGCAATTATTAAAGGAGGAAGAAGACATACCTTGGAAAATGTAGTAAAACAGTCATTTTGACATAAAATAAAATATAAAAAAGGTGCCTGTGCTGTGAAGGTCTCTGTTGCTTAATGGCTTTAATTACAATTTTATATGAATTTCGCATTTGTTTCCTTACATTGTTTATATAAATGATAAATTACAACCATTTTTAATTAATTTTTCTATATGCTGTATCCTTAATCATTGAACCTGCAGTCTGTCCTGGAAGCTTGGAGAAACACTGCTGTTAATCTAGTTTTGGTCAAGCTCCTTATGAGAGAGCCTGTCTTTAGTTTATGCCTAGTTTCAGTAATTGCTTTTTTAAATTCTCATTGAGTATCTAGATTGCCTTTCATTACTCTATTGGAATTAATCTTTAATCTGCTCAATTTATCTTATCTTGGTCAAGCTCCTTATTGCATAGCCAG
Source organism: Chamaecyparis obtusa (assembly GCA_027943335.1). NCBI lineage: Eukaryota > Viridiplantae > Streptophyta > Pinopsida > Cupressales > Cupressaceae > Chamaecyparis > Chamaecyparis obtusa. The sequence goes on along the minus strand of BSBK01001835.1, from coordinate 1,015,637 downwards.
GACATTTAGTTTATGTGGGGCTTCAACAATTTCTTTTTCTTTTGTAATTGTTTTCATTATTTGTCTAGATTCTGAATTCCTTTTAACTAGCAATCAAATCATTACTACATAAATTCAGTGCAATTTTTTCTATAAAGTAAAGCATCAAGTATTCAGGTTAATTTTGGTAGAGCAAGGTTTATTAATGTTTATGTTGAGTCACATTCTTTGTTAGAACATATAAAAGTGGAAATAATAATGAGTCTCTTAGATAAGATCTTGATTTGGCAAGAGCAAAGCTATTCATTGATAGCTTACTGTTCTCTTCAATTTTTCGATTACCAAGAACAAAAATCCTACTGCATACCTTAAAAAGCCATCCTCGTGGTCGGTTTAAATTTTGAACACTAGTGTTGTGTGATCCTAATCAAACTCTAGGGAAATGCAATGGCAACTGCTGTGTTTGTCATCAAATATGCTATAAAATCTAAATACCTATAGTCAAGGACTCAAGAGCACTGGACGATTATTGATGCAGTGATGTGCCACTGCAACATGAGATAGTTCACTTTGAGCCTCCATCTTCTAAACATGAGTATATGGACACATATGGTTAGTTTCCTTATGCCCTCCTTTTGTAATTTTAAATGTGGAAGTTTTCTGATTAGCTAAGACTAGTGTAAACTGCATGCCTGTTGCCACTTATGAAAGAAAGAAAATTACTCTGTACCTATACACTTGGGTGCAACCTGACCTTTATAAACGATAAAAAACATTATATGGCATCATGATTATCCTAACATAGTATAACATAGTATAGCATAGCAAAGGTATGTAACACACTTACAAATAAGTGGAGTAAATGCGACTTGGATGAGCCAGAAACCTCATTTCACATTTTCACATGTACTACCATATAATCTGCCCTTCTTGACTAAGCTTTTAATAAACTGTTAAGATAAAATGTAAGTCATAATGTAACTAAATAAAAATCAATACCACATAAGGTACTTGTGATGTGATATATACAAATCAGCAGTATTGCTCTATTTCAGAAGTTCTGAAATAGGCCTTTGCTTGACTTCCTTGGTGGTTGGAATTTGGTATATTTCTGTTGCACTTCTTGATCATATGGAGATCAGAAATATTTCTATATTTATGCAAACTGTTTATTCATGTTTTGTTGGTTTTTAGTTTCATTTGAAGTCTCCAAATACTAGGTTCTCACATCCAAAAGAACATCTCTTTATAAACAACTAAACTGCAGTTCTTTTCATAGTTTACAGTAACTTGTAAGTATTGAAACATCAATTTGTGCAGTGCTAAGCTGGATAAAATAAATTATATGTTAATAATTAAAATATCTAAAGTTTAGCTTGTTCCGAAGATTGGATGACTGTTTGAATTAAGTTCTTTTTGATGGTTGGCTTATCTTGGAGAAACGTTGTCCTTAAAGATATCTTTGTAGTTTTAGAAAAGTTCTATGAAGTTTTGAACTTTTCTATTTGTTGCTTTCTATGACTTTGGTGATTGATGAAATATTGTGTAGTATAATAACTATTTTTTTTAGTTCATTGTCCTTTTTTTTAGTTTAGGTAATTTTGAAGGTTGGACAATTGTTTGGCTTGAGCTATATTTTACGGTTGACTTATTCTAGAAAAAGGTTGTCTTCCAAGATATATTCGTTTAGAAATGTTTGATGAAGCTTGAACTTGTCTATTTGATGTTTTCCATGATTTGGGTATTTGATGAACATTCTGTTGTATAATCACTATCTTTTTATTTTTCACCATCCTTTTATTTGGAATGCTCTACTAGTGTATAATGATTAAGCCATTTGTAAGTTATGGTTTTTGAAATTGTAGTATATTTGATCTCTTTGATGGATTAATATTTCATACCATATCAGTGCTTGTCTTCGAAGGTTACATCTAGTCTTCCGCGTTTCACCATACGAAAATATTGGTGACTTGCAGTTTTGTATTTGTAACTATTTTTACATTGGGTGTGTAGTTGTTCCAATGTTGAATTACTCTTCTGCTCCCCTTTTCTACTATGAATCTAAGTTGCGGGTTCGGGTTTGGGTTCGAAGAACCGGTTTGCTGATATGGCAAAATTTTAAATGGGGTTTGGGTTTTTTAGTACAAAAACATGTAATTATGTGTGTGTGCATGCACGTGTGCAGTCTAGAAGCATGAATTAAGACTAGAATGTCACATAGTATCATAAAAACAACAAGAACACCCTAAACTTGTAATCATAGCATCATATCAACATCAAAATATTAAAATTATAATATTGGAACTTTATACTAAGTTTCAATCATCCAATGGATTATCAAAAAATCTTCTTCCCCATCAATGGCATTAGTTGATTCACAAGTAGTGCCAATGCCAATGTAATCAGCTGCACTAATAACATTCTCGCTTTCTAAGTCCTCAAATGCTTATTACTTTTTCACTATACAGAGAGTTTGTTTGCCTATAATTAACATTGTACCTGAAAAATGTTAAAGAAGTAGCTTGCAACTCCCTTCACCTATTGAAGATATTGTTTAATTTTTAAAATATAATTTATCACTCTAGAGAGCTTGCATTTAATTGGACAGGGGTGATTATCAGGAATTGGATATAAAAATTCCTTAGGAAGAAATCTTGAGGGCTTGTTTAATTTGATGTAATAAATATCTGAACTTGTGGAAATGTACTTGGTTTGCACTTGGTCAGCTTGGGTCTGCCCTGGTTCGACCTTCGCTCAACCTGGGTTTGGCCTGGACAAACCAGCTTGCCTGGGTATGGGCCCTGTCCGAACCCACAGGTGAACCAGACCCAAAGCTGGACGCAGTTCGAACCAGACCGGTATCGGGGTCCCAGGCCAGCGAACCAGACTTCTAGCTATGAATGAATAGAATGCATGCATAGCTTGTTGGTTTGCACGTATGCAAAAGATTTTAGATATGCAAATTGTGTGTGCATCAGAATCTATTAGGATCTGAAGCTTTGTTATTTTTTTGCTTTGGTAGAATATGAAGAACAGTTTTGAATGTTTAAAACTTTACAAGGATTTCATGCCTATTAGCTGTTGGTTTGACTGATCCGATATTTTGATTCTGATTTCTTATAATTATTTTGGTAGCTTTATTAGGCACCAGTTTTCTACAGTCCACTTAAGTATTGAGTGCTTCTTGATCTGTATTTTTTATTATGAAAAAAATGGTTCGAATCGCATGAGGTGATCCATTATCAAGAAGAGGAGAGGAAAGGTATGTATTGCAAACAAAACTTTTAAAAGGACTAAAAGGTAAAGAGGTATAAGAGAGGAGAAGAAAAGATAAAAGACAGAGGAAGCATAAATGATTTATTCACAAATTAAATAATCTATCACATAAAGTTGTAAATTAATGGATGAATATTGATAAAACCATATAACAAGATAAGGAATATATCATGATTGCATATTGATGATTTAATGATGAATGCAGAGGGCAAATTATAGGTATAATTTTGAAAGAAAAGTCATTACGAAAGTTCTATCACTGCCGGTTATTGATATGTGATATAGTTCTACAGTGGAGTACTTAAGATAAAAATATAGATAGGAGGCACAATAGCAAAGAGAGTTATTTGAAAACATAAAAAACTAAAAATACTTTGAACTATGAATATGCCATTCTTGAGAAAATTTCCTTTGAAATCAGACCATACACTAGGTAGAACTCTGTCAAGGTGCCTCGAATCTTCATAAAGGTGTAGCTCTTGAGTTTCTGGATTACCACCTCGAACCACTGAATCACAGATCTCCCAAACCATTGGACAACAGTCCATGTTGAGCTACTTTAGTAAGCTTCATGAAGTTGTTTTATAACCCTTGTAAGGGTATGATTCTCAAGATCACACATTCCCATGTTAACTAGGCAACCATCCATATTGTGGGCTTCTTAAAGTTTAGGTTATTTAATTTTTCTTATTTGGTTAGTTGCATCTCCATGTTTCTGCTCTTGGAAGCCCAATGTTTTGAGGAAATCACAAATGGTTTCCTGGATGGCTTATATTCTTTAAATATAAGCCTTGTGGTGGATGTTTGGCATTGCACTGAATGGTATTCCAGGCAGTACAGGATTGGCTATTGACATGTTGCTGGAGTGTTGGCACTGGTCTTACATCAGTTTTGCGGTCTTTTCATTGTATTGTAAGACTTTTTAGAGTTAATGTAGTGTATCTTATGCGATTCTTCTTGCTACTTCAATTTGTTTAAGCTTTATTGCAGACTTATATAAGTGCATAAGATCAGATAAAAGATATGTTTATTGCTCCTAATTGAAGATATTAACCTGTATTTTGAACTTAATTGAACTGATAGGAGGAAATACTGTTTGTGTACTCTGCTCGGATGAGAGAAGTTGTACTAATCCTAAGCTACCTTGGTTGCCAACAATTCTATGAATTAAGCTATGTATATTCTTAATTATGTTTGCATTTTACTTATATTATGTTAGGGAATTCAGAAGCAATTTTCTTTGAGACCATCGGTATTTCAAAGGAAGTGTTTACAACATGCAAATACTCAATAGAGATTATGACATCTATCAAATTAGTAAGTACAATGATAAAGAATTGTTTGTCTTCTAGTAGCCCTTGATTGCTTGGAATAATTGGAGGATTCCTTTCTGACCAAAATGTAATCACTTTTAGTTCATGCATTTACCACTTCCAGTCTTTATGTTATTTATGCTGTTACATGGGGATGTATCCCCTCCAAAAAAACTGGCATCCCTGATAAGGGGATGTTTTCGAGACTTGGGTACTTGGGTGAAACATCACCTCACATCACCACCACCGCTGCCATCTCCGCTAGGGATGCATCGGTTTGCTTTCTATATGGCACATGCCATTATATACCGATTGCACTTTGTGAAAACCAGTTCATCTTTTATGCTCAATCATAGAGATTATATTGCAAATTTTGCCTTGAAGATTTCAATTCACTTCAATTTGTATAATTCCCCTGCTGTCCCCATATTTAGTATCTTGGTCCCCCATCCCCCTGTTAGGAAACTCAATGGAACTATGATTATTTATGGCATTGGTTATTTTTGTGCCTCGTATAATGTGCTATTTTAGATCCTTTGATGAAAAATAAAATTTCTTTTGAGACATTTGTTGACTCAACATTCTATTTAGGGCTTGCTAACCAATGCTCTCCAATTTTTATAAACAGGAAGGTAGGCATGGACAAAATCAAGGTCATGAGCCAGGAGAAGCAACTCAAAGCACTGCCGATATGACTGCATTTGTAAGTTGATAATTTGTAATGTCATTCTAGCATAATGTTAATCAATACGTTGTTCTCTTTCTTATGGTTTATAACATTCCGTCCAATTCACCCATCATTTGTGCCCTGCCTGGTCCTATGGAGTTCACTACACTGTCTGATTCATTTTTTTTCTAATTTGAACTCTCATTTGTCTTCCCCCTCTCATTTTACAACTTGAGGTCATCTCATCGAACATTATCTATGTTATTTTCATTTTGTTTAGGCCTTATTTGTGTATTCATCTTTTTCTTAGTTTGATTCAAATCTATTTTTGTAGGTTTTAGTCTGCTTTCATTTTATTGTTGGTCTGAGAAAGGTGGCAATTGTATAATAATTTGATAGACCGCGAGTTGCTAGTTGCCAATTATGGGATAACTGGACCAGCCCTCTGGTTTTTCTGTGCTTTTATTGCCCTGTTAAAATTTTTAACTGCATGTTTTTAATTTCACCAGATAATAAATTAACTAAGAAAAGAGATTGTATACTGAGTGCCCTTTCAATTCTTGTACAGGTTCAGAACCTACTCCAGCAAATGGTGAGCTAAACTTTACCCTATAACTGCCTTGATTATTTATGTTTAAAATCATGCATAAATTGTGAGTTCCATATCTCAAAAAAGTAAAATGTTTGATGTAATATTTCTCTTGCCTTTTTATTTTACAGCATACCAGGTTCCAGACTATGTCAGAATCCATAATCACAAAAAATATCCTTTTTTTGGAATTCTTTATTAATTACTAACATTTTTTGTGCCGTTGTAATTCATTATTAACAAATATGAAGCTGAAAGACTGAAAATTATGTTTCCTTGACTGCTTTTTACTTGATGAAATGGGATCGCGCATTGATGAGTTGGAGAGAAGCATTGGGGAACTTACCAAAGAAATGGGAGTGGAAGTATCTCAGGGAAATGCATTGCCACCCAGTTCCACCCAAAGCGGTACTCCCAAGTAACATTCACTTGGAGAGCAAGCTGTTGTGGCAGGATCTTTAAGATTTGTCTGGTTTTAGTTTTATATGTTTGTAATATTACCATTATGGATTTAAAGGGTTTTATATTAAAATTATGCGCACTTAAGCATGTATCACCAGTTACAATGTGCTGGAAAATGGCCTAATTGAAAGACAATTTGATTGTAAAGTGTAGTGCTGTTTGCTTTCTAGAATCAGCGGAACTTACCATGTTATTCTCAGCTTGTGCCTGCATGGTAATGCCATTCACCACCTTGATGTATTTTCTTGTCAGCAACTAATGAAATCAAGGAAATCCGTGCACATCATAATGTGTCTGTTTAAAGTCAAAATGATCTCCCACCAGCATGGAGGCATGCAGTTTTAGTTAGAATAAATGATCCATGTATCTTGTAAGTATAAGATGCTTAAGTTGTTTAATTTTTGATATGATGTACAAGCATAGATCAATGTGCATAGATGTTCTTGCAGATAGCATATTTCGTTTCCCATGGTTAATAGGTATGGATTATTGACCACATTGATTGTTGGGATAAATGGGATTTAAGTGCATTTTTCCGTTCACTCTTAACGAAATGGTCCTATTGATAAATTAATTATGGGCAAGGCTCAAGTCTGGTTGAGTATTTCGCCAATGAGAATTCATTTTTCTGTAATGATGACTTATAGGAATTGCTTTCCAAACAATTGCTTTCCAAACAATTTAGTGACAACAAAAGCTATGCTCTTGGGGTGTGATGCTAAATGCAACCATTATCTGCAAGAGGTGACATGTATTGACAGTAAAATTCAAGTTGGAAACTGTTTTGACATAGCTATGGTCATGTTAGGAAACATTTCAGCTGGTACTTGTTCTGTTCTGCAATTTAAGTTGGAAATTGTATTTGCAATGGTTAAGGCCATATAGTAGGAACAATTCAGCTGGTAGTTGTTCAATTGCACCTTATTTCTATGCAAACTTCAACCCACAAGATGGTTATTATCTACATGAGGCTGATTTGTAAAATTTGTTAACAATTTTCACAACTCTAATCTTTGAGATGGTTATGGTCATATGGTAGGGCCAATTCATCTGGTATATGTTCCATTGCACATTGTTTCTATTCAAATTTCACCTTACAAGGTAACCATGGTACCATTATTTACATTTTTCTGAATTCTTTAAATTTGTAAACAATTTGCAGAACTATTAGCAACAAACTAATTAGGGCTCACTAGAAAGTTGGATCTACGAGTCCAATGTAAAATACTTCAGTAAGTTTATAAATTTAATTTTTAAAATGACTACTCGTTTTGTTATTTATAATTAATTTGGTTTCTCAAAATTTAATTTTTAGAATCGTGCCTCCTTATGTTTGACTTCTCATAGTTTATATTAAGTACATTCATTGAAGTACTAATAATTTAACAATGTCGAAAAAACAATGGTGAACAAAATAGTAGAATTTTAAGATTTGTAATCTCTTCTAATGAAGGGGACAAAGAACCTCCTCGCAGTATCAAATCGGGAGATACCCGGTTTGAACGGTAGGGGATTTAAAACACATTTAAATTGGGTAGATTTGTTCTATTCAATTCAGTAAAAAATGATTAAGTGCTCTACTTCACTTTGCTTTATTATAAAGTTTTTTATGGCCTGTTATTTCTGATGGAAGAAATAAAGTATGCCTAGAACTTGTTGCTTCCTCAAATAATTCATTGTTAGTATAGAGGGACCACAAATTTTTGCCCAATAAATAAATCACAAATAGTAGCTTTTTACGTGTTCCACCTCAACATCTACCCAAAAACAGGAAGATTAAAATGTTTTTTTTATAAGAATCAAGAATTGTTGCTACTTTATTTATTGCAATATCAATTGGTGTGTGATTTCAAACCACATCAAATATATTTAACTTCAGTTTATAATGAAAAATTAATAGTAATCGGGGTTTCATGATCTCAAGAATCAACTGTTGGTTATAGGAAAAAAATTAATCGTGACTCAAAGAATACAAAATTCTACTCATCATATTGTAAGCAATATTTTTTCGTCAAATCTACAGAGTTGTTCATGGAACATCAACATATAGCGTAGTAGCATTTATCCATGGATAAATCATCACCAGTTAATATATCTCAGTTATGAACTGCCCAACAAAATACCTAAATTCAACACCAACGCCTGTTAAGAGTCGAACATCCGGAAAAGGGAATGGATAGAGAACTTTTCCGCCCTACTAAATCTCACACAAGATATATTAAAATATCCAAACAATTGGTGTCAAGCATAGCACTTGATCAAAGACTGAAAATGTACAGGTAAAAAGCAAATCTTTGTCACATTGAACTGCTGTCTAGTCAACGCACAAAATATTCCTCCCGCAAAGGATACTCCTGCAAGACAAGAAAAATCAAGATTGAACGCTATAAACAATGACAAATTAAATGTTTCGAGGCATGCATGAAATATCAAAAAGCACAATACAGCAAACTTTCTTAAACTGGCAAGTTAAAGTTTTAACATGTTTAGTTTAATTTAAGCATCGAAGGAAATTAGATATACTTCTGCAAAAGCAATATTTATTTATTTATTCCAACATGTTCTTGTTATTTAAAAATTAGATTATAAACATTGTGTTTGAATCGTTTTCTTCAACTTACTATCAACTATTATTGCAGTAATCTTGTGAAAAAGTATGTTAGAAATTAGTGCTCACATGGATAGAATTTAAAGTATAATTATGTACGATAATATTAAGTTGCTAGGAACAACTTACTATTAAACTACAATAATTGTTTGTTTGTGAGCTGTTAAAACAACTCACAAATATAGGAGAGTTGTTATATAGTTGTTTCCTATAAAGTAGGAAACACAGCTCGTATATATTGTAAATTATTTACTTGCTTCTATTATTCTGCCCATACATTCTGGTAAAGTAGACAAACATAAAAAATGCTGAAGAATAGTTCTCTTAATGTTTGCAAAAAAGGTATCATAAGAATATTGTTTACACCTAGAGTTGTTGTAGAACACTGGATTTGTGTTTGCTTTTTTGTTGGGGCAACATAATTCCCAACCCAACAATATATGAAATTTAAATCATGTTTGTCATGGTACCTGTCCTGATTTCATTTTGATTTGAGTCCCAAACTGTACTGTATGCACCTTGAAAGAGTGGGTGGTCATTGTTCAACAATTGTTTGCATTTCAACTATATAATTATTTTGACTAAACTGTATGTGTCTTGTCTTTGTGTGAGAGACATTGGTTTGAACTTTGAATTACAAAAATTTGATTTACAAAAAATGTTGCATGCACAAAGCATCCCCCAAATGTTATGCAGTTGCATAACTAAAGGAAGCCACAATACAGAAATAGGCTCAAGGTATACCTTTCTCCACTATATAAAAACAACTGATTGAAACCTAACACCGAAGGACTCATTCCAAGCGATTTTGGCTGTTTGTATAGTGGCTTGCTTTTTCTCGTCTACCATCTGAATAATAACATTTAAAAGAGGGCAATATGTAGGACCAGAGGAATGATGACAGTGCAATCATTTGCACCCCATCTCAAAAGTTGCACTCAGACAACTACTTGTAAACTTCTTATTTTTATTTATCTCATTTTTATATATTTGCTTTCAATGTGCACACTCAAAGCTTAAATGCATATTGCACAAAAATGGCCTGTAAATAAACTACAAAAGCAATTCTGATCAGGATGTTAAGGACGTAACATTACATTCCATGATTCAGATTATTTTTTTGTAGTTCACTTACAGGCCATTTTCATCTAATTTGCATTTAGGACTTATTATGCAACTTAGGCTTATGGACTGTAATGTACCTCCTTAGAATCATGATAAGGATTGTTTTTTGTAGTCTCACTTAGCACACAAATGGAGAACGTACATTGAGATCAAATGGAGAATATACAACTTAGTTTTTTTCATTGATTTTTAGAATACAAGTTCTTGGGGGAGTGTAATCCATAGAAACAAAGATCTTTCTTGGCAAACCAAAAGATAAAAAGATATTTTCAATTTCTCAGGATAGTATTAGGAACCTAAAAAATACAGAATTGTTTTTACAAGAGAGGAATAAATGATATTTTTATATTTAAAGGGATCGTATACTTGAACTTTGCCAAGAAATAGTTGAGATTCAGCAAAAACCACTAAAAGTCAATACAATGAGAAATACTCAGATTAGGGTTCTATCCCCTGGATTTTGCCTTTTTGGCTTTCAGAGTTGGGTTCATCTGGCAGTTGCAACTGGAAAAACTCTTGCAACTACAAATTGCAAATGTAAAAGCCCTGAAATTGCATGCAAACATGCAGGCCTTGTTCTTTCGATGCCATTGTAGCACAAGTGGTTCTTTCGATGCTCTAATAGCAAATTGTGCTCAGGAAACTTTAAATACAACACTTGTTGCAAACAATTTGCTGTTGAAATGCTGAAACAAATTGCAGTTCCTTGTCTTTTATGTCAAAAAATTGAATGTAGCAGATAAACTTTGACAATATTAAAAAAATTCAAAATAATGGAAAAATGTCAGGACATACATGTTCAAATTTTGTGATAAATAGTAGTGTAGCAAAAATCGCTGATCAGGCGGGAGTAATTGCGATTAATCAGCGATCGGGCATGTCCCCGATTTATTCCCAAAAAAATTGACAAAAATTGTTGACTAAGTCAACAATTTTTACAAATGAAAAATTGCGATTAATAGGCCAAAAAACCTAAACCGCTCCAAAAAAACATAATTTTCTTCCCAATTAGATGTTGTCGCACGAACCATTTTTCATTGCACAGCCGAACTCGGGTTTTGGAGAGCAGTTTTTCATTGTAGAGTCGTGTTTGTTGCATACACGAGTTGCAGAGCTGGGTTGGAGAGCTGTGTTGCATACACGAGTTGTAGAGTCGGGTTGGAGCCATTTTTCACCTTTTTTGTGCCGTAACAGAGGTATTTTGTTCATATTCTCTTTTAAGTCGAAAGATTTATAAGCCATAACTTCAGGCTGGAACAAACCCTCTAAAACATTCATTTCATACCTCATGGTTTCCCATTTATATGTGAAGAAAAAATACTTACAAGACTTTTCATACATAAATCATTATTACAATTTTATGTTCCCCAAACATACCTGACTTTTTATTATACATTCAACTTCACGTTCAATTATCTTCCAAATATTTTGTCCAGGTATGCCCACGTCAGCTACCACAAAAGACTTTGACAATATCTTAAATGTCTGAGGGGCCAAGTCTTTTGTCAAGTCTCGCACAAAATATTTGACTTATTTACAGTCATACGTAAATGTCTTTTGTTAAGTCGGGCACAAAAGATTTGACTTATTTAGAGTCATACGTAAATGTCTTTTGTCAATTCATGCACAAAAAATTTGACTTATTTACAATCATACATTTGTTCTATTCAAATTTGAAAATTTCAGTGCGTATATATTTCTTTTATAACTTGTTTGTGATCTCGCTTATTCTCTTAAAATTTTGAACATTTATCAGTTATCATAAATTTATATGTGCCTGTCATACTGTTTGTTGTCTTTTGTTATAAGCTACTACTTGCACACTACTACTTGTTTGCCTCATAAAAGCTACAAAGTAGAAGCTGTTATGAACCACTCACAATATGTCAATTGTAATCTATAAATGATGAAATATTTTATTGCTTTTTGCTAATTCACGTGTCAATATTCACTATTATGTTTAATGTGATTAACTAACCCCACTTGAACATTACAATGCTAAAGGTTGAATTAAAATGCTTCTACATATTTGATTCTCAATCACAATGCCACGTGAGAAAGACTTTGCATGGACACATTGTACACCAATTGTCAGTAGTACAACAAAGGTTAAATGCAATTGGTGTCCGAATGTTGTTAGCGGTGGAATTTACTGCTTCAAATGGTATTTGTCAAAAGAAAAGGAAAATAACACTACAATATGCGGCCAATGCCCTGCAAATGTTACATACCAGACTAAAAGAGCTCTTGATGGAATTACTGAGAACACGACAAAAAAGGCAAGAACTGGGATTGAAATAAGTTCCTGTTCTATAGTCGTTAGGAGGAACCAATTGGATGAGGAAGATGATAAGGGAGAGGGTTTTAGGGAATCTAAGATTAGTGGGAGAACACCTACTATGGCACGTGGCCCAAACACAGGTGGAGGGAACATCAATGATTTCTTCGCACCTCGTACTACGCCAGGATCACAAACCACTTTGGAAAGTATGGGGTGGAGGAAAGCTGTCCATGAACATGCAATGAAGGGGATTTCAAATTTTTATTTCTCCTCTACCTTGGCATTCCATGCTTGCAAATACCCATATTGGCAAGCTATGATGGATGGCGTTGCAGCTACAGGGCCTGGGTTGAAGGCCCCATCTTATGATATGATGAGGGTTGGTATGCTCGATGATGCAGTAAAAGATGTTCAACATGTTGTTGACAAGCATCAATTAGAGTGGGCTAGTACTAGGTGCACCATTATTTCAGACGGATGGACAGATAGGAGGAATCGATTCCTCATCAACTTCCTCACCTCTTCTGATAGAGACACTATATTTCTAAAATTTGTGGATGCATCACATTTAATGAAAACTGCAACTGCGATGTTCAAGATGTATGTGTGGCCACAAAATGTGGTTCAATTTATTAGAGACAATGTTGTTGCTTGTGTTGCAGCTGGGAAACTTCTAACAAACAAATACCCCTCTATGTTTTTTACCCCACGTGGTTGCATTGCCTTGATCTAACCCTAGAGGACATTGGAAAAATTGCACGGGTTAAGGAGGCATTTCAAAAGGCTCACACAATCACCAAATTTATCTCCAATCACACGAGGGTTTTGAGTTTGATGTGGCATTTCACAAGTGGCAGGGAGCTAGTTCGACCAAGGGTGACAAGGTTTGCAACACATTTCCTTGCACTACAGACTCTAGTTCAACAAAAAATGAACTTGAAACACATGTTTGTTTCAACCGAGTGGATGGAATTAGACTTCTCAAGTCGAACAAATGATGTGAGGGTGGCAGAGTACATGTACTCTACCCATTTTTGGGAAGCAATTGAGCAGGTGGTACAATTCTCAGAGCCTCTCGTAAAAGTCTTGAGACTAGTGGATGGGGATAAATCCCCAATGGGATATTTGTATGAGGGCATTGATAGGGCAAAGTAGGTGATGAAGAGTAGGTTGCAAAATGACAAGAGGAGGTATCGACCATTATGGGACATAATTGATAGGAGATGGGATAGACATACGCATTCTCCTCTTCATGATGTATGATACTTTCTGGAACCATCATTGTTCTACAACACGAAGTTCACAGATATTGATGCTGACATCACACAAGGCTTGTTCATGTGCATGGAAAAAATGTTTCAAAGAATAGAGAAATTGAAAGATGCTATGTCAGAGTTGCAAATGTATAAGAAGGGAAAGGATTTTCTCTCATATAGGGCTGTCGAGGAAGGCAGAATGACCTTCCAACCAGGTAGACTATATGTTTGAACTTTTGATAGTCCAATTATTTTGTTGGCATGATGAACAAATTTGTTAAGATTTGAAGATAATTCTTACATGATATCATCTCCCCATAATCTGATTTTCAGCTCAATGGTGGGAATGTTTTGGTCAAGAATGTAAAAATCTTAGGTGGATCGCGATACACATTTTGACCCAGCCATGTAGCTCATTTGTTTGTGAGCATAATTGGAGTGTTTTTTAACACATACATTCCAAGAAACGCAACCGTCTAACACAAAAACGGATGAATGACTTGGTGTTTGTTCACCACAACCTTCGCTTGAAGCTGGAGAAAGCTCAAGGTAGGAATTTTATTATCTTGCACTCAATTGAAGATGTTTTCATTGTGTTTTTCAATTGTAGGCAAAGACTAATTTATGCATGGAAAAAACAAGAAGTATTGAGGATGACTCCTCAATTGATCTTGACGAGATAGATCCAAAGTTTGAGTGGATTGTTGCGCCTCAAAGTGATGTTGATGTTGATGATGATGATGATGATTATGTTGTTTAGTCTAAAGATCTTGACATCATGGAAGAGGCCAACATTTCTCCAAGTTTTGTTGGAGTTAGGTCAGAGACTTTCCAAGGAGAAGCATCAGCAGGGCCTCTTGCCCCCTAGCATTGCCATTGGCTACTTTTGAGTTTTTGGAACATTGTACTTAGTTTATAGGTTTACATTGCACAAAGTCACAAACTATATTGTAATTGACATTTTGACAATTGTTTCCATCTACTTATCTTTTATGCTATTGTGGTATGTTTTGTGCAATGAAATTAACGACATCTAGATTCTATATAAATGATGAAATCTCCTCTCTAATCTACTTGTTGAACTCTATATTTTATTCTCTCAATATATTTATGATGTGGAAATGCCCCTTAATTAAAAAAAAAAGTTATTTCTAATTATTATTTTTCCAATTTTTATGTTTTTTTGCAAATCTTATATTTTCCCAATTTTTTCAAAAAATCCTACTCTTTTGGTTTGCCGATTTCTTCCCAAAACGATTTATGCTTCTATAAAAATAGTACTAACGAAAATGTCACTTGCCAATTTTTTCACATAATTTGTGTTTTTCAACAAAAACTTGGGCAAGAATCAAAGATTCAAGATCTCACAATACATCATGAGTTTTCTTACAATTTGCTACTTTGGTGCAAACTATTGTGTTGTCATCCTCCTATATATTGCCCTCCTTTAATAATTACTATATTTGCTGGAATTGACCTGGAATTAGAAAACAGGAATTTGTGAATTGGTACGGCCAATTCTCATTTTGGTCCAAAATGAGCATTCAGCAAATTCCACCTCAGGCCCTGGAATTAGAATTGAGGCATGGAATTGGAATTGGGAATTTAATTTTGTGTGTGGAAACCAATTCCCGTTTTCTAATTCCAGGTCAATTCCAGCAAACAAATGGAGAATAGAGAGAGTAGAAGACCAAGCATTTCTTGATACTTTTGAGTCTTTGACAATCATGAAGACACCCACAAAACAAACATCGGACATGAGTTTCTAGTTATGCCTTTTCTCTTAACCAATACTCCCAGCACAATCCACACAATAATGAATAGAAAACTTTAACTTAACCTCCATAAAATTAAACTTCTATCCTTTGATGATATTTTAATATTAAGTTCAGATTTAGTTATTTGTTTTAGGCACTGCAGCAAGATCACATTATACCTACTTAACGATTATAAATTGCATGCCAAATTCTCCAAGTAAACTTTTTGCACTACAAATCTAGAATACTTGGAAAATATTATCGACAATGAAGGACTCAAAGTGGACTGAGCGGAGAATGCAGGTTGTGTGTTGTATGTTAGTGGACTTTGATGGGATCAATGACATGCATTCTTGTAAATGTACCAATATGTAAAATGAAAGTTGGCTTAAATTGCTTGTGTTTCTGGATTAGATTGGGTAAGTACGTTTTTGCATCAACATTTCAGATCACACTCCATGAAAATTGGCTATTTCAAAAAAAGTGGGACTCTAGTTGAATAAAATGCATATTAGCTTTGTGTACTCAACAATGGGGTTTTCTTGGTTTATGCATGTATTGTTGCAGTTTTGTGCATGGTTTCTCTTAAACTTAGAGTACCCTTAAATGATTTGCTGAAGCAAGAGAGGTTAAAATGAACAAATGCAGATAAAGCATTATTGGCCTCAAAATAGCAATGACTAGTTGCCTACTTTTTGTCCTTTCTCATCTTCTAAATGCTTTGTGCTAGATTTGATGCATCAGGTGTTAGGCTGTAAGTTGTCCTAATGTAATAAGAGAGACCAATAGAATATCAGAGTAGGGAAGTTACAGATAAATAAAATTTATGATGATATATGATCAAGAAATTTGGTAACCACGCATGCGTTGATAAATTCAAGCAATACTTACTTGGTCCTAAGATTACAGCAATATATCATGAAAACTTGAATACTTAATGTAGCAGCAAAAATTCCTGACATCCAACTCTCAAAGATTGGTTTATAAAATTTTGCTATATGACTTCTCCATTAATTATAAGGGGTAAACTACCAAGCAGAGTTCCACATAGTTTTGGAATGAGGGCATGGTGGGATTGGGGAACCAAAGACCTAAATTTGGACAGTGGCACATAATATATATAATGATAATAATAAATATTTTAATAATTTTAATAAATTATAATGTGCAATATATAATAATTATTAATAAATATAATAAATTTGTATTATATAAAATATAATAAAGATTAAAAAGATTTTTCTAAAGTTATACAAATTTCCTATCAAAAATACTGTATGAGTTGATGTACACGCACTCTAAGCTCTATGGAAAACACTCCAAGCTATCTGGATTTAATCTGCACCTTTTATGTATGGAAATTTGTGCACCTTATAAGTATTCATTTGTCTGTCTGTTGAGCATTCCGCTAGTCTTGCCTGAGTATTCTGTGCTCTCTGCTGTTCCTTCTCAGATCTAACCCTATGCAGCAGTATTACACACTTGCAACAAGCAACAGTGTGCAGTTTTTTTACAAGGTTACCATTTTTAAGATTTCCGTCACACTCAGAGAACATTATTGCAGATTTATTTCTGAACATTATCATATTTCTCTTTTGCAAAGAAACTATCAAAAGGTGGACAAATTTACTAGAAAATTACAGAGTGGTTTGAAAAATGTCAAGGATTCCCAACATCCTCATTAGTGGAGGACACCTTGGAAATATCCCCTCTTTGAGGAACACATCCCAGGAGAGGAGAGGAAACATCTTGGGAACAACTCCTCACTTATGGTGACAAGTGGGCATTTGCTTGGCTTATTGGCATTCTGAGGATCTCCTCCTCTTAGAAATGATGAGATTTAGGGGGCAATGCATCCCTATGGAACACCGCTATCAAGGTTACCTGAATTGGTTGATTTGCAAGGAATTTTAGCAGCTACTAGTAGCATTCCTATAAATATTAAGGCTGGGTATATCTAAGACGAGGAATTATGAGTGTTGGTTATGGAAGAGTCAATAATCTCTAGCTATAATTTAAAAAATGGAGTATTGCTTTATGATAATCAAGTAGTGATAATGTCTAAATCTGACCTCCACTAGCAATTATTGTAGGAATGTCATAATCATAGTACCAAACATCTTTCTCAAGAATAACTTGGCAAACCAAGAGATTAAGATCTTTTCAATTAATTGAAAAAAATTCAATTTAGTGTTCAGGGAAAATTCAGAAAAACAATAGCCACAGTAATTTAAAAAACCAGAAAAGTAAATTTTGGAACAAAAAATAATTGAAAATTGCCAAAAACTTTGAAATTTTCCCAATTTAATCAGACAATTGGTGGGTTTTCCAGATTTATTATTTGGTTGCACTTTTTCCAAGTCAATGAGTGTTAACCAACTTTTAAGAAATGATGGTAACCTGCCCAAGCAGCTATCTGTTGCAATTAAAACACACTTTCTGCAACTATGGTCAAAATATCCTTTCTTCAGTATGGTCTCTGAACCACATATGAGGAGAAAAAAGAAAGTATTTTAGCATGGTTTGAATGATAATATTATGTATCTCTAAAATTTGGGTTACGCCAGGGAAATACGGATTACTACAGATTCTACTACAGCCTCTATCTTCCAAAGAAGTATGAAGAAATCAGTACAGACGTCATTGCATGCATATGGTTTACCTAGAACAGGGTAAAATTTGTGTATTTGTGGTTGTTGACAGGCATAAACTCATAGAAATTTGCCAGCTTATCAGCGAGGCAGCTAAAGGTTAACGTCCTATCTTGTTCATTCAAGTCTTCCACTTAGCTTCTTGTCCAGAATATTTCTAGCATGTTTATGAC